>OZ030013.1:78303957-78676457 GCA_964023405.1 Apodemus agrarius
ACCTAGATGTTCCTCAACAGAACAGAGTATAAAGAAAATGTGGTACATTTACACAATGGAGTATTACTCAGCTGTTTAAAAAAAAATGTCGTTGGGCATGGTGGCACATGCATTTAATCTTGCACTCAAGAGGCAGATGCAGGCAGATCTCTGTTGAGTTTGAGGCCAGCTTGAGCTACAAAGCGAGTTCCAGAACAAACAGGGCTACACAGAGAGAAACCCTGCCAGGAAAAAAAAAAAAAAACAGGAAGAAATAAATTATGAAATTTGCAGGCAAATAGATAGAACTAGAGAAAAAAATCATCCTGAGAGGTAAGCCAGAAAGACAAATATGGCCAAATGGGGTATTTATCACTTATAAGTGGATATTAGCCACTAAGTATGATAAACAAGCAACAATCCATAGACCTAGAGAGGTTAGATAAAGGGGCCTAAGATACATGGACCTCACAGGGAGGGGAACTAGAACAGATGGGCAGATTTGGAGGAGAGGGGGTGGGACAAGGAAGGGGCCCCGGGTGTGGGAGATATGAGCTGGAACAGGGGTGGCTAGAATTGGCAGGCTTTGGGGATGTGCTGTGAAAAACTAGTGCAGGGGAAACTGCTTGGAATCTATGAAGGTGAGCCTAATGAGGACTCCTAGTAACAGGGAGCATGGAGTCTTAACTGGCCATCTCTTATAGCCAGAAACTTTGTATTTTTTGTTTTCTTGGGAGAAATCTAAAATTACTCTAGAAAATCTTATTTTTACAAGTCAATTGCTACTTCATATAAAGCGCTCAACTATCAAATGGAAACATAACCAAAGAAATGTTTATGGACTTTTTTCTTTTTTAAAGCAGGGAGTCATATAAGGATGGCCCTAGACTCATTGCAAAGCAGGGGTCAATCTTGACATTTCAAGACTCTCACCTCCACCTCCCAAGTGCTGAGATCACAGGCATGTACCACCACACTCAGCTTAAAGTAACTCTTGTTTAAAACAAGTTTCGTATTATTTTAATTATGCACATATGTAGGATATGTGGACAGGCTATGTGCCTACAGGCAGGTGCACATGGAGTACTGAAAACAAAATCAGATCCAACAAAGCTGAAGTTACAGGCAGAACCATCCACTGTGGGTACTGGGAAACAATCTCAGGTCCTCTGCTAAAGTATGAGCTCCTGACTTCTGAGCCATCTCTCCAGTACCTATTTATTTATTTATTTATTTATTTGGTTTTTTTTCGAGACAGGGTTTCTCTGTGTAGCCCAGGCTGTCCTGGAATTCACTCTGTAGACCAGGCTGGCCTCGAACTCAGAAATCCACCTGCCTCTGCCTCCCAAGTGCCGGGATTAAAGGTGTGCACCACCACTGCCCGGCTAGTAACTCTTAAACACAGAATGTTAGGCTTATACACAGGAGAACCAGGAATACATAGATGAATGAGAGATATGGATGATACATATGCACTCTATTGGAAGACCTGGACTAATATAGAGAGCAAAGGCAGCTGCTGTCCATAGCCGAGTAATAGCCAGAGAACCATCATTATGCTCTGATGCTCTGAGCCCTGTTCCAGCAAAACAACACAAAGATGCTCATAGTGAGTTGCATTTGAGGGAAATAACACTGAAATTATGGAATTCTAATGTTATATCAGTAGGTAAGCTTGCCTGTCCTTTGCTCCAGATAAGAGACACTGTCTTTGTGTTCCAATTTTTTTCACTATACAAATATCTTTGAGAAGATAAGACAAAGTACAGGTTTTCTTGCAATATATAAATTCAAGAGCCCCATGGAAGCCTGAACTGATGGGTGTATTAATTGCCCCGATGTAATCTGCACACACTGCACACATGGATAAAAATGTCACACTAAACTTCTAAAACATGCACCACTCCTATGAGACTTACTTTTTTTAATGAAAAGGATAAGAACAACAACTAGGGCAAGAAAACAATAAGTCAAACCTATAAGACAAGGTAGTGTATGAGATAAATAATCAGGTTTATACAACAGATGGCAATTTAAAAAGTGGAAGGAGAAAGAATTGTTATGGACCAAAAATACTTTGAGAAATGATGTAATATTAAGTATGTTTGATCCTAAACAATTTTAGGATAATTTTAAACAATGGATACTTGAGCATAGATAGGAATTATATGCTAGCAACTGAAAGAATTCTTTTTATGGATTATGATAGCACAGGGCTGTTTTTTAAAGGCCTTACATTTATGACATGGGTTGCATGTGCTTTAAATAATATCAACATTAACAAACACTGAGGGAGAAAAAATGAAGCCAACTTGACAAATGCTACATAAACACCACTTTTATATGATTTTGAAATTTCCTATTTAGTTTCATAACTAAATAAAACTACATGATTTTTTAAGATCAGGAAAATAAAAAAGAGAGAAATTACAAAAAATACTAGTCCTACAGGAGTCCAATAGTTGCTTTAACTCAGACTGTCCTGAAGCATCTCAGAACTTCTGAAGCCCTTTTCAGCAACAGTGGCTTGCATTGTTCTTGTAAACTTACCAGCTCACCACTTTCACTTATTAAGAGCTCTCAAAGGAGTCAAGTGAGGAAGGAGGGGTGCAAAAGCAAAGGAAATGGAGGAGGGAGGGAGGAGAGAGTGTCCAAGTTAGGGTTTTATTGCTGCGAAGAGACACCATGACCAAGGCAACTCTTACAGATGCAAACGTTTCACTGGGACTGGCTTACACTTTCAGAGGTTCAGTTCATTATCATCATGGCAGGAAGCATGGTAGTACGCAAACATGGTGCTGGAGACACTAAGAGCTCCACATCTTGAACCCGCAGACAGCCAGGAAGAGACTGCACTGGGCAGAGTCTAAGCATTGCCTCAAAGCCCACCTACACAATGACACACTTCCAACAAGGCAACACCTACTCCAACAGGAACACACATCCTAATAATAGTGCCATCCCCCATGGCCAAGCATTCGAACACATGAGCCTATGAGGCCAAACCTATTCGAACCACCACAAAAAGTTTCACTGAGAGAAGGGAAATGAGGTAGGGGAAAGGCAGAGGGAGTTGGCGAACCAAGACCCAAGGTTTGTTTCCTTTGGGTTTTTCTCAAAGTCCCAGTCTGTGACATTTGGCCCACTTTCTTCCTATATCTCCTTACCATTAGTTACTCTTTTAACAAATTCTTTCATATCAGACACTGTGAAGAGCAGGGGGAAATGAATAAGAGCAAATGCCTTCTCTCTTCCCATGGTTTTTATAGTAGAGTGAGGAGGCATCCATTAATGCAAAGCTACAAAGCAAAGATGGTATTAGGCTACCAACTGGACCAAATGCTGTTAAATAAAAGAATTCGTTGCCGTATGAGCAAAGAACACAACTCCAGGAAGCAAAGACAGCACTCCTAAGTAAATGACCTTGTGGGTATTTAGATCTTGAGTGTAAGTAGGTCTGCTGGCTTTATACGTTCACAATGACAATGTGTGTTTCCCTCAATAACATCCTCCTGGAAAGGAAAACAAAGTCATAATACAAGCTGTTGCCCAGCACAACGTTTTATTGCACATTGAATTTAAGACAAAGAGTGTTTCCATGATCACTTGCTATCTGGGTAATCATTACAAGTGTCATTCTCATTTCCTTATCTATAAAATGTGGTGATAAAGTCATTTCCCACCAAGATGACTTATGAAGACTGAACGTAATAATCATTGTAAAAACATTCCATGGAGCTTCTTAAGTATAAGCTTACTGATCATTTGTTTTCTTTATGCCAAATAATATAGCTTATTCAATCATCTGACTTTGTTCCATTAGGAGAATTGAAGGGAAAAGGTTTTTTTTTTTTTTTTTTGAGTTTTTTGTTTTGTTTTGCTTTATTTGGTTTGACTTTTGTTTGAATTGGCTTTTTGAGATGTTTCTCTGTATGGCCCTGGCTATCCCAGAACTGGTTTTGAGATCAGGCTGGCCCGCCTCTGCCTCCTGTGTGCTGGGATGCCAACATGCCCGACTGGAAACAGACTTTAACCAGCAAATTCCTACCCTCAGTCTGCCCCTAGTCACCTCTCAGTCTTGCTTAACAAGAATAGCCAGCCAAGGCTAAATACTGCTTTCCTGCCTGAAGGCCTAGCATGTCAGCAGCATCTGGAAAGCAGTTTGCTGCTTTGTCTGGTCTTACAGGTTTCTAGTTTGGGGCCTCATCTCTTCCAGGCACACCAAAATACCCCAATACAAGTGTTGATGAACAGACAGACACATAATACAGGTGGATCTAAGGCATTGGCAGTCCGGTGTCAAAACACTAACGTGCTCATGAAAGGCTTGATAGGTCATAATGACCAACTCAGTGTTGCATATAACCAAGAACAAATGACCACAGCTTAAGGATTCTTCTTGGCTCAATTAAGAACAAGCTAATCCAGTGTTATCGTGTGCTGCTACTTAAGCCACCTATTCCTATACTTCCTGGGATTTCATTAAACAGCAGACGTTTCCCAGAGCTGCCAAATCAGCATCTACTATGGGATGACTCAGCACCAGCAGTGGTAACAAGGCAGGTTCCATTATGAGGACTCACCAGGTAGACTATCTGTTCTTCCATCTTGCTAACCCTTCCAAGACTGTAATTGATAACACTTCCTGCCAGGACATTTGAACAGATTCCTAAGTACTGGCTATGATATTTTAAAACATGAATGCATCATGAGAAATTGAGTAAACTGAGTGGCAAAGACATTTAAAATATACTCTTCAGATTTCTGCCACTTCAATCAAAAATATGGCTTACACTAAAATGGGCATGCCTGTGGCCTGTGCAATAAAAGGGCTGGCTCCAGTAGAGCATTACATCAGTCTCTGATAAGATTAAGCACAATAGATAACCACTTGCCAAGTAAAACACTAGGTATAATAATTGAATGTGAACCTCTCACTTTTAACTTTCTGTCTTGAACTCAGAATTGGAATTAGGTAGGAAAATAATACACACAGTACATTGAGTAGAATTTCTACTTTAGACTTACACACACACACACACACATACATGTGTGTATACACATGTGTACCTATATAAATGTTATTGCTTGGTCTGCCAAGAAAGACTAAAATCAGTGACACCCAATAATGGGTACCAAGATCATGGCTTACAAGTAACATTTTCCACCAAAGAGACAGATGTAGAGCTCTGTTAAGAACTGACTGGTTCCCAAGTTGTGCCAAGGATGGGACTAGTGACCCCAAAGCATCTTCTTATATTAGAAAATAAGTGCTCAAAAGAACAATGGGAAAGTGCCAAGAAGGAAAAATCATTCAAAATGACATAATAGTTCTTAGTACCTTTTATTTTGCAAATTTTCCATCAATTTACAATTACTTCAAAACTACTGTCCTCATAAATTGGAAATTAAAATTAACACTGCAGGCTGGAGAGATGGCTCACCAGTTAAGACCACTAACTGCTCTTCCAGAGGTCCTAAGCTCAATTCCCAGCAACCACATGGTGGCTCACAACATCTGTAATGGGATCTGATGCCCTCTTCTGGGATGTTTGAAGACAGCAACACTGTACTCATATACATAAAATAAATAAATCTTTTAAGAAAAAAAAGGCATTGCCACCCATTTGCTGTGATGAAGTTCCAACTCCTTTAATAAAGAAGGGTAATTAGACGTAAAAGGAAACATTTAATTTCCATAAATAAGCAAGCAGTCAGCAATCAACCTGGGAAAGAGAGCTGTGTAAAGAACATTAGTGACTCAATCTAGGTGGAGCAAGAGTATTATCTAGATCTCCAAAACGCAATTTAAAAAAAAAAAAAAAAAAAAAAGCAGCTTTTCCTGTCAAACAACAGATCCCAGGATGCCTGTGCATGGGAATGAGGGGTGGGGTGACCATGTCAACTAATGATCTGCTGACAAGTAGCCTGCTAAGTGTCTTAGGATTTCTACTGCTGTGATTAAGCACTATGCCCAAAAGAAACTTGGTGAGGAAAGAAAGGGTTTATTTGACTTAAACTTCCAAGTCATTGTTCATCATCTAAGGAAGGGAGGTCAGGCGAAGGAGCGAGCTGATGTAGAAATGTGGAGGAGTGCTGCTTACTGGCTTATTCAGCAAGCTTTCTTACAGAGAGGACATCAACCCACCCACAATGGACAAGGCCTCCCCACCAATCACTAAGAAAATGCTCTACAGGCTTGCGTACAGCCTGACCTCATTAAGGCATTTTTAAATTGAGGTTCCCTTCTCTCAGATGACTTTAACTTGTGTCAAGCTGACATAAAACTAGCCAGCACACTAAGGTATGAGATATTATAAACATGACTTTATGTCCAGTTTTTTTTACCTGAATTCCCTTCTTTGAAATTATCACGTATTTAGATAATCAAGCTAAAATAAATTTATTTTACAAAATATTAGCACTAACACTTTCCAATAATAATAAAAGCAACCCAGGGCCAGAAATATAACTGAGCAATTGAATGCTTGTCTAGCATGCAAGAGGCCGTGGCTTCAACCCCAATCTTTCACACTCATATACATTAAACATTTTGAGCCAGGCTCTCTCTCCTAAATAAATTACTTTCAAAGTTTGTAATAATTTTCACTTTCCTAACAAGTTAAAATTATTAATTTCACAGATAACCTTTGATTCTGTGCACTATACACTCCAGGATCAATTAGCTGATCCCTGGGTTTTTAGTTCATGGAATTAACTATTAAATAAGATTCCACTTCATGTTCAATACTTACTAGCACCTTCTATACTCTGGTTATAATAATAATTTAGGGGAAAAATGCTACCATTTTAGTCCTTTAAAAAAAGTTAGAGAGATGCCCAATTGCAAAACAACTTTTAAAAGTAGATATTTAAATACAAAATAAAGGAAAACTGCCCTGCAAGTGAGACACTTCAGTCAAACTTGACATGCTCTGCCGTGAGATGCCTAAGGTCACACTTCTGTCATCACACTGCAGGAAGCCCTCAAATGTCCAACTGATGGGGCAAATTGGTGCTTTGATATTTTGGTGAAAGGAAAGGTAGAAGAGGTTGCTTATAAACAAAATAACAACAAAAAAAAACTTTAACTGTGTATGCTCTTAATTAGGATTGCTAGACTCAATTATATTTTGTCCTCAGTTGATTTTTTTTAAATATTTCCTTATTTATATGAGTACACTGTAGCTGCCTTCAGACGAACCAGAAGAGGGCATCAGACCCCATTACAGATGGTTGTGAGCCACCATGTAGTTACTGGGAATTGAACTCAGGACCTCTGGAAGAGCAGACAGTGCTCTTAGAGCCATCTCTCCAGCCCCTTCAGTTGAATTTTTAAAAATGACAAATATAAGGCTGGAGAGATGGTCCAGAACTTAAGGTTTATTTATCTGTTTTTGAGACATCATGTCTCTACATAGCCCTGACTGTCCAGGAACTCATTTATGTACAGCAGCCTGGCCACAAACTTTTCCTGCCTCTGGTGCCAACTCTGCTCCTTCCCAGTGCTGGCATTAAAGGCACAATAATTGGCACAAGAGCTCTTATTTTTGTAAAGGATCCTGGGTTTGTTCAGTTTCCCACATGGGCATCCAGCACCTCTGAGGGCACTAGGCATGTATATGGCACACATACATGCAGGAAAACATTCATCAACATAAAGAAATCTAACAAAAAATTACCAAATATCTATGCCTGGATAGTATCTGCAAAAATAAACCAGGATTGTCCAAGAGCTGGCAAAAAAAAAAAAAAAAAAATCATATCTCTAACTCTTAAGTCTGGGCCCAAGCCGGGCGGTGGTGGTGCACGCCTGTAATCCCAGCACTCTGGGAGGCAGAGGCAGGCAGATTTCTGAGTCTGAGGCCAGCCTGGTCTACAGAGTGAGTTCCAGGACAACCAGGGCTATACAGAAAAACCCTGTCTCGAAAAAAAAACAAATCCAAAAAACCAAAAAAAAAAAAAAAAAAAAAAAAAAAAAAGTCTGGGCCCAAGTCACAGGCATTCTTGTATAGGTACACAGTAGGTGATCATGAAGCAACATGCCCTATCACACACTGCATCCACCTCTTTCACAAAGGAAATGGTATCAGTACACATTAAGATCCTGGAACATTATTATAGGCATGCTATTGACTTCAAATTATGGAGGATAGTTAATTTACAATTGTGTTAAATGTTATTACTAATACATAAGTATCTATAGACATATTTGTACATATACTAAGTGAAATTTGACTGATGATTCTTCCTTTTAGGGTTACTGTAACATTTCTCCCCTCTTCTTAGTTTTTTATCTTGTTCTTATCTTTCTGAATTTTACCTAGATGCATATCAAGGAAAATCTGAGAGGTAGGTAGTGGAGGCAAAGAATTCTATTAGAAATCCCTCCCCCTAAAGAAATCATATTTACAAAGCTTGGGCCTCCTCCTCCTTGGCTGCAGAGCCGAGGATGCCAGTTTTGAAGATCTTTTCTCTTTGAGGGTGTCCAGGAAAGCCACAGCTTTATAAGAAGCCCCACCCAACAACCCCCCCCCCAAAAAAAAAACCTGTTCTCTGCTACCAGAATCCCCCACACAGCAAAAAGAATCCACAACAGTACACTGCCTCTCATATCTAGTTGCTGTGTGCACACTGGGCCTGTCTAAGAGCTGACAGATTCTAGTAGTGGCATCAATAAGCTTTCATTCTAAATTGTATTTGTAACCATGAAAAAAAAAAATCTCTTGACGTTCCCACTCAAACAAATTACAAGTACTGAGTATCTTGGAAATGTAATCTTACAGATCATGGAGAAGAGAACGAGTACAAGGTCACTGTTATAGTTATCTGTGGTTCATTTCAACAGAATGACAGAAAACCTAGTTCTGAAACTCTTCTGAATTACTCCTTAGGAACAAGGGCAGAATTCCTTGTCTTGTGCTATCAAATGTCCACTTCCGATTTCTGCTTCCTCTTCACGCTGTGATTTAGAACTCAAGTTGATGTGGAGCAGTACCTTTCACACATATCACATCAAGGTTACTGGTCTCTGGGCCCTAACGCCCTCTGACAGAAATGGGTAGTATGTCAAAGTTCTTGTGACTCCTCAGTCTCATTTACAGTCCCAGACACAGACCCAGCAGAGCTCACCCCAGAGTGAGGAATGTATCCTAAATGTGTGCACTTCAAGATGGAACTACTCATTCCTCCAGTGACTCAGGGTAAAGTGATAGAGAGAAGTCATGAATTGAAGTGAGGAAACAATTCCTAGAACCCTTTACTCATTTGAAAGCAAGATATGAGTTAAAATTATTTAACTGGCAACTATGACATAGAGAATCCAAAGCTCACATGTGGTAGCTGTTTAGTGTCCTAGACAGATACCAATACCTGATGTAGTTTCAATTGTCTGTCCTCTGTGGATCATGAGCCCATCCTAAAAGAAGTCTAAGAAGCACAACATAATGTTTTGTGGAAATCAGCTAGGCCTTCATCTTTGGTCCTTACTCTCCAGACACTTGCTTTCCTAGAGTTTCCTCAGTCTCTAACCTGAACAGACTGTAAACCCCTCTGCCCACCCCCTACATCTGCTAATCACAGAAGTAAAGCTGTGTCTTAACGATTGTTCACTATACCTTCAAGATACTATTGAGACTCTGCCAAGCCCCTTCTCTTGCTCAAGATAACAATGGAAAACAGACTCTTCAACCTACAAACAGGCTTCCCACCCAGAACCTTATTTCCACAGACAAGACTCTTAGCAGGTATAGAACATTATCACCCAGTCCACCTGAAAGTCAAGGATGACAGTGAACTCATCTTCTAGCAAGACAGCTATTGTGTATTCTTTTTATTTCAGGTTAACCCGCAAGTTATCCACAACTAATGAAATGAGTAGGTTAATGTCATTTTCAAGCTATCTTCGGTTCCTTTGTGTGGCTGGGCACTAAATAAAGCAGAATAATGCAGTAAGAATGATGCTAAAGATAAAGAATACTTAAACGCAATTGCTACTTAACTATTACCACAAACACAATGAATGATTTATTCCTGTTTTCTAGGTAAAGAAATTATAGTTTAAAATGTTAAATAACTCGCCTAGTCAGGCATGATTTTAATGTTAAGACAAGTAAGACTTTTAACCCTAATAGACAATTTTCCTAGGGCTTTACCTTTCACTCCCCTACCCATCCCTTAAGCCTAAACTGCAGTGGCTCTGCATTTCTTACCATTCCCTTATCCCTGATTGAAAAAACACCCAACTGTCTAACACCTTTCCCAGAATCCAATCACCTCTGACCCGCCTAAGGCATACTGTATTCCCAGAGGGGGGTCCTTGGGAAACAGGATCTAAGATAGAGATCAGCACTCTTGAAGCTGATTAGGAAATAGTCTAGGGAGCTGGGCTAAGGAAAGGGAAGCTGGGGTAAAATGTAGTGCCAATGAAGAAAGGTTCAAGCCAACCTATGAGGATTTCTGGTCCTACAAGATTGGGGAAGTGCAGCTCAGCCTTTACACCCATACCAACCAGCCAGAAATGGGCTGCTCTGGGAAAGGACATAACACTGTAAAACCTGTTCTTGAATATGCATCCTTAAGAAGCTGTCCACTAAAGAGTATACCAACAGTACTCTCAGCTCTGGGGCACATTAAAGCCCAAATTCCTGAAGATGAACTCAATCCTTATAGGGCATCACCTTTATTTTGCTGTTTATGAGCTACTGTCCCTAACATAAGCACATACACATGCAAGTATGAAAGCTGTAACCTCACCAATATTTAAGCATTCTTTAAAGAGATGCTACAGAATGCTTGTTATAATCCAAAGTGAAGTAGGCTGCTGAGATAAAATCCCATTTACACTGCTTTTACTACCTATGTCTAACAGGCTTTCTGAGGCATCCCAACAGTTCAAACTTGCCTTCTATAGTTCTGACTCACCACGCCATGAGTTCTCAAGCCTTCCTTAGGACTTGAAGATTGACTCTCTGCTCAAAGAATACAGGTAACTTAAAGCCTTTGAACACTTTCTCCTTCCTTAAATTTCTATGAATTTCACAGGGGTTTGGATACAACAATGACTTTTCTTCTGCAGTGCCAGTCACATGAATATCTGGCACACTGGATGCTTTTCTGGTTGGTGCTCTGATGCTAGCATGTACCCACGCACATATGTACATACACATACATACATATATACATACACACAGAAATAATCTTTTTTTTAATTTAAAACACTAGTATCTACTTCTGTTCAAATGGTACCCTAACACACAATAAGAGTTGTTCTACATTACTAATAGCTATCTAGCACTTCGTTACTATGAACTAGGTGACCAATAAACATTATACTATTCTCTGTAACTTTATCATAGTTTTCACCAAAAGTTCAGAATAGTTAAGATATTTGCTTGGAATCATGAAGATGAAACTTTCAATAATCACCTTTAGTTCCTAATATGAAGAAAAATAATTGTTATATAGCTCAAAACACAATGCTCATATTCAGCTTAATGTACTTCGATTCGAAATTATCGAAGTTATCAAGTAGATTTACATTTACCTAGTTAAGTCAATATTTGATAGGCTTAAAATTTTAACTGCATTCATGATGACTGTGCAGTATCAAAGGCAGCAGGTTTAGATTTAAGGCAGTTAGTTTCAGCTTCCTTAAAAATAATCAATAACCATTAACAAACACAGGAAACCTGGCCCTAGAGATGACAGAGATCAATTCTTTACATATTAGAGCACCAAATCGAAAGTATAAACAAACTTTAGCAATTACATTTTACCTTAAAACAACTTTGGAAGTTTCATGTATCTGTGGAACTTAACGTTAACAGTTCCCTTAAGATGTCAGCATTTTCATAATGCATAATGCAGTTAGTAAACAAGGAAAACATGCATATTTTTAAGCATCTCTCACTTTAACTGTGAAATCATTTAAATCCCAAGAAATAGACTTATGAATGCCTATTTGAAAGAATAATTTTGGGGGATTTCCAGGGGCTTTGAGAGAAATTAGTTCACACAACATGCTGTGTTTGTAAAATGGTGTTTCTACGGCATGGAAATATCCCATACATACAAATTTTGCAGTTTTAAGTGAACAAATAAGGGTATACATTTCACAGAATGCAATTACTAAGACACATTTACTAAATACCCTCAGTAAAGTCTCTAAAGCATTCTTATGAAACTTGAAGTTGATTCACTATATCCAGTACAACATGTCCAGTACTTCAAGAAAGAGGGTTGTTTCCCTGGGATATGGCAAGTTATTTACAAAAAACTCTATTCTCAGGAAACTGAGGTATTAAAAAATTAAGATGCACTTATATAGCAAAGTAGTGGTCATGAAAACACACCATAATTAAAAGTATGCTTATTTAGCATTAAAAAAATATACTGATAACCCCTATACTCCATTGTATGTATGTATATTAATAATATATATAACGTATATACATATTGGTTTTTTGAGACAGAGAGATTCTCTGTATAGCTCTGGCTGTCCTGGAACTCCCCTCTGTAGACCAGGCTGGCCTCCAGCTCACAAAGATCTGCCTGCCTCTGCCTTCCAAAGGCTTGAATTAAAGGTATGTGCCACCACCGCCCAACAGATTTTTTTATAGTACTAGAAAATATATCTTGATGCTTCTACCTTTGTCATATGAAAATTAAATACCAAGTTGCTGCCAACCGAATAGGCTGAGAGCTCACCACTGATTATACCAAGCCAAGTACTGTTCTGAGAGGTGCCATCTTCACTGCTGCCTTCTACTGAACTACAGCTAGCCAAACGATCAGTGAAGAGGAAGTAATATTCCATGAAAACAGACAAAATTAACCTGATGGAATTAAGAACATCTGTCTTTAGCCTCATCTACTTTTAAAAATGTCTAAATATGACATATTGTCATATTCCAGGTTGACCACTGATAAAATATTAACTATTTTATTTAGGAGGGATATTATTCCAAATTAATCTAAAATAAACCGTTGGGCCTAATGCTACAGGTCTCAAAGCTTAACTATCTCAGAACAGTCTCTGGCGTTTGAGTCTATGATCTCTGCCAATTCTAAGCACTTGCAACAGTAAGATACAAAAATTGCTTTTTTCAAAGGGTCATTCACATGAGGGGCATGAGGTAGGAACACTACTAAGTGTTAACATACAAACAGTTCACTTAGAGCTTTTGCTCATAGGCAATTTTAAATTATCCACATTTCAATAAGCTTTCCTCAGATGTCTATTATCTAAAGCTCTACTATCCATACACGAGCCAACAGCCACATATAACTCATTTCAAATAAGTAAAATGAAGTTCTCTATCCTTGTGATACTTCAGGAGCTCAGTAGTGAAGACTAGTAGTTCCCATCCGAGGAGTGCAAAGAGCATTTCCATCATTGTAAAGAGTGCACTACACGTGGGAAGCTTGTCTGAAAAAGAGAACAACTCTGCTATATGCTGAGGGGTTTTTTTTTGGGGGGGAGGGGAAGGGGCGGTTAAAGTTGTTAATAAATCAAGGTCTGGACACCAATGGTCTCACACTTCTGATCCTCATTACACTAAGTTTATGAAGCACTCATATCCAAGTACAACATGAGCTTAATCAGATGTTTCACACTACAATAAAGAACAAAATATTCAAGAAGGGTGATAAAATTTATCAGTCACAGTTAAATAACCTCATCCTCCCACTGATATGAAGTACTTCAAATATAAAAGTATACATAACTAGCTGGGCATGGTGGCACACGCCTGTAATCCCAGCACTTGGGAGGCAGAGGCAGGCGGATTTCTGAGTTCGAGGCCAGCCTGGTCTACAGAGTGAGTTCCAGGACAGCCAGGACTATACAGGACTATACAAAGAAACCCTGTCTCAAAAAACCAAAAAAAAAAAAAAAAGATACATAACTACCAATTTAAATTTCTCCCAAGAATAGGTCAAAAAGCACATTAGATCCTACTCTACTTTAGTGTTTAGCAAAAGGGGGAAAATACAACTTCTACAAGGAGGTCTGTACAAATAGTAAAAACAGAAACTGACTTAGAAATAACTTGCTAGGAGTAAAGACAAAAAGTAAACTACTCTCAGTTGATGAATGCTTAAAAATGTTCTCCCTGGTACTGCTAGCTCAGCTGACTAACAAGTACACTTAGCAATCAAGTTTGTAATTTTATTTTCAAATTTACTTTGTCAGAATGAGAAGTAGAGAGATAAGAACTATTTCATTCCTTCCAAATAACTCTTGATAGAGGGCAGTGAGAAATAGAACAGGTTGCTTTTTGATTATCTGAAACCAAATTATAGAATGCACACAGCTGTATCTTAAAGAAAAATGCAAACACAACTTAACCATACTTTATTTGACTGTATCTTATTCAGACAGCTTGCACATTTCAAATCCCATCAAATCTCTCTCTCCAAAAGGATAGGGGTCAATAGGAGAAAATTATGCAGCAATATCCCCAGTCATTAAACAGCAGTCCAATATTTTTGAGATACATACTCAACTCACATGTGATGACAATATAACTTATGGTTATGTTTTTACAAACCTGAAAGCACTCGGACATTATAGCACTCATTCCAGTAATGTAGACGTGTACTGAAAAGTAACTGGTGTACTGCCAACCTGATTTCCTGTATGCTCCTAGAAAGTAATGAACCTCATAATTTTTAGACACCATCATAATAAACATACACATCTAGTCACATATACCAGCCAACTCCTTAACATAGGGCATGGTAAGAGTTAAAACATGACCAACTCCTTTACATAGATTTGTCTTAAGTGTATATAAGATAATTTGGTTGGAGAATAAGCAGAAAATGTTAAAATTAATTTTCAATATAAATTTATCTTATTTTGCTGGCTTCAACATCAAGGAGTAATGTGTTTTATAATCTGTAGACTTGGATTATTCCCGAGTTAAGTAGTTTCTTCCCAATGTAAGGGAAATTATCATCAAGACTGGCAGCATACGCATTAGCCTTCTTCAATACTAACATATACAGCTTCATGGTAGCATGTATTAAATGTTCAGCAGTATCAACTGCCAAACCGGTGTCAGTGGACAGAGAGTACAGTCAGTCTTAAAGAGGCAGCACCCCACTAAAGAAAGTTGCACCAATTTTGCTCAGTTTTAGCCAAGTGAACCCACTGTCAATTATAAATGGAACCACTTTAAGCTGATAAAAGAAAAAGGAAAGCCTAATGTCAAATTAAAGTTGAAGTTATTCAACTTGCAAAGTTTAATTTTGTTACTCGGTTATCAAACTAGAGGTTAAATTTTTAGGTTAAAAAAAAGGGTCAAGTAATTAGAAACATCAAAGTATACACTGATATTGACATGTATCCATCCATTGAGCAGTAATGAAATAATCTGATATTTTAGTCACAGAGTTAAGATCATGTTTACAAATCATCAGACAATCAGTTAATTCAGCAATTCTGAACTGAAGGGTAGTAGTGATATTTTCAATGACAACCTATCAAGAACAAAACTTTTGAATTGGTAAGTCTAGCACATATCTACTTTACAACTATATCCATTAGAGTGACTCAAGAAAATGTATGTTCATCAACAATTCATACCTATGTACCAGCAAATCAAAACAATTTTTGGTGATGTCAAGTATACTGTTTAGCTACTTTCCTTCACACTGAAAATGAAAACAGAGGCATTATGATGACTGGCATCCTTCTAAATGCTGGGACCCAAATGAAGTTTGACCAAAACAAATTCAAAATGGTCAGCAGAAAAGCTGAGTACTATGTGGCCATCACATTTTTAATATTAAACTTTAGAGAGCAATATAAAATGGAAAGACACATTTTCTTAAAAATAAGGAACTATAAATGATCCCACCAGCAGGAAGATTTTATTTTCAAATATAAACTGTGCATCTTTATTTTAAAAGTACTTGTTACCATGTTCACTTCCAAAATACTATACTGAGCAAAGAGCAGCTTTCCTTTAAAACAAACAAACAAACAAAAAAGCGCAACAAACTTTCCTGAAAAGGGGCCTTTACCAACTGTTAATGGAGGTAGGGTTTTTTAAAGTACAGTAATTACAGCCATAAAATAAAATTCAAACCAAGTATTAGAGTAGAAGAAAAGTATATTCAAATGAAAATAACAACATGAATGCCAGATTCCTATAAAACATTTTTCAGAAAATGAATCTTTTTCCTTATGAGTGCTTAGGTATTCTAGTTAAATAAATTATTCATCACAGCTTTACTAACTCAACTCAAAGCAATGAGCTAAAATTTGTTAACATTACACTGATTAGCCAAAATTCATTGTAACTAATAAACACCTTGGCTGCTCAGAAAACCCAAAGAACTCACTAAAAAAAAAAATTTCATCCCTCTTTTTCCAGAGGAACAAAGCAAAGGTCCCCCAAGAATCTGCTCATGAATAATAAAAAAAAAAAAAAAAAAAAAAAAAAAAAATGCAGCTTAAAATGGATACAATGCTCCTTGAAATTCATTTCTAAGACTAAACCAAAAGTGAAGTATTTTCAGAAATGGAAGCAATGTGAATTCAAATAGTTATAAAAAAAAAACAAAAAAAAACAAAAAACAAAAAACAAAAACCAGCTACTTTATAGAAGCTGTTCTTCACAGCTTATCAATCATTTTGATTAAATAAGATCATACCAATTTACATTAATTTTCTATTCTTTGCAAAAATTCCCCCATTCTCAAAAAACAAAAACAAAAAAGTGCATCCAAACCCCACAATTCCCAGCTCCATCCCTTTAAGCCAGTTCTCAGTTTCCCAAGTAGAGTCAGCTTCTTACTGTAAGGAAAGAAGGGACTTCTAAAGCAAACCACTGTCACTCACCTGGAAAAACTGTCCAAATTATAAAAATCTGAAATAATTTATTATCAAATTTAGAATTTAAATAAAAACAAGTTTGCTTGCAAAGGTATTAAAGAAAAAGAAAAAGAGCATGCATTCAAAAACTAGAGATGAAGACAAGAATACTTATCTACACAGGCACTGGCAGACGCAATTTAATTGTCATCTTTACTCATCATAAGACAAATTCCACCCTACACTTTTCATCCACTAATCACTGAGGTACCAATATTCAAGAATGAAAAATTTAATATTGAAAAAATAAAACCTAAATTGAAGCTCTTCCCTCACCCACTTCAGAAAACTATGGCAGGTTTTGTGTGAAATGTTAGTATACTTAAGAGACTTTTACAATCTACATTGGCTTCTTGAAGGAACAAAAATCATGTCCCAATAACTGGTTCTGTGATAAAATGATCACTATGTAAATAGCACTGTCAGCAGACTTTGCAAATGAACAAGTCTTGGCTATTAACTGGCACATCCTGCTGGTACCAACAGAACTCTTGAAGTTTAAAACAATCTCATTTAATTCAGAACAAATGCGCCATGCCAAAGTGCAACAAATATTGTGCGACACTCAATGGACACTGACAGATAACAGCTGCATGGGAATTACTAAATCCACCTGCAAAGCAATTCTGCACAAATTGCATTGCATGCAAAAGTCGCTTCCATGTGGGTGGAGCCGTTCCTTGCTGTCAGTCCCTCAGCGCAGCCACAGTTTAAGTCGCAGTGCGTCAACTCCATTTAAATAGTATCTGAACAGCCTCTTATCGCGAACAAAACCAAGATTTTCATAAAGTTTCAAAGCAGACTTATTTGTAATTTCTGTTTCCAAAACAACCTTCAAAAAAGAAAAAATTTAAGTTATTATAATTTCACACTTAAAAGCTGAGAAAGTATATAATCAGATCAAACATTTTAAAAGTTTAAGAATTAAGAAGATAAAACAATACTGGTATACAGAAAGTCATCAAAATGATAAAAGTAATTATTTTTGAGTCAAGATGAGTGGAATCATTGAGAACTTTTCTCCTTGTTTTTGTGATGCTTCAATTTTTAGGAATTGAACTACATGCTTATAATAAAGCAAAGTTAAACTTTTTTTTTTTTTTTTTTTTTGGAGAAAACCAAGGTGCCATATAAAGAAAAAGAGAAGAAAAATCAACATCAAAATTTTCACAAGGCAGCCAATATTTGAAATTATTTAGACTGCCCCCTAACTCCTGTTACTATTAACCCGCCATTGTTTATTCTGGTAACAACTACCATCGGTCTGCAGCAGTGGTTCTCAACCTTCCTACTGCTGGGACCCTATGCAGAGAAAGTTTACTGAACTTTAGAGTACATAGTCTCTTGGAGGATGGTTAGAATAAGACTGCAGAAGGATAGGAAGGATAAACTACTTGCTGCACAAACTTGAGGACCTAAATTCTTATCTCTATTCCCACGTTAAAAGTCAGGTGTCAGGTCAAGAGGAGACAAGCAGATTCACAAATGTCACACTGGCCAGTCTAGCCAAATCAGCAAGCTATAGGTTAGATAAGGAGACCGACCCTGTGTCAAAAACATAAGGGCTGGTGATGGTTAAGCAGGTGAATGTGATCGGGAGCCCACATCATGGTTAAGAATAGAACTGACTCTACAAGGTTATCTAATCCTCACATGTGCAGTGGCATATGCAATCATACAGCATAAATATATACACATACAATAATAATTAAGAAAAATAAGGAGTTGGGGAAAATTAAGGCAGGAAACCAATGAAGATATGCTCTGTTGATTTCAGACTTTCAACTTGCATGCATACCACATGCACATAGATATGCCACACACACAATTATGCTCACACACAGAGGCTTAAAACCCAACAATTTGCATTTTAAACAAATTACCAGGTGAGATTGATTTCACTGAGAACCTGTAGTCTAGATTTTACTCAAATCAAAAGTTAACAGGTGTTCTGCTGTGTCTGTGTTTAGTTGTACTTTGCTATTTTTTCCTCATTCTAGATGCCCAAAGGTTATGCCACCTGATAGGATCACAGAATATGAAGTTCTATTTGAGTGTCTTGGAGTATCACTGAACTGACAACATAGAGCTGATAGTTTTGAAAACTATGTGCCCTTATTTCTCCTTCCCTCTGCCTAAACACTCTCTTCCTTTCTAACTTTTATATATGCTGCTCTATTTGCCTTTTCTATTGATTCCCTCCTGTGTCACTGAGACATATCAAAACATTGTGCCATAGTTCCTATCAGGTGGCATAACCTTTGGGCATCTAGAATGAGGAAAAAATAGCAAAGTACAACTAAACACAGACACAGCAGAACACCTGTAAAGCACATGAAGGTCTTCCTATTCTATTTTCAGTAAGAATTCAAGTGACAGAGAAAAAAAGATACCTCCAATTTGCTATATCCAGAATCACGCACTGCATCTCAGTGAAGAGGCTCTCCATCCTATTACCCAGTTCCTCAATCTGAACCCGAGTCTTGAACTGCTTTCTGTCCACTCTCCTATATGCATTCAAGCATTGAGTACTATCAATTCTCCTAAATTTTCTCTTATTTTTATTCCAAACTGACTGCTCCCTAAACTGCCATCAGCTCAAGAAGTCTCCCATTTTCTACAAAGTATCCTCTCATTAATTTCCTAACTAAAATAACTTATTGACTCTAGCCTTAAAATATGCTTAATGAACTAAAAAATATCTCAAGAGATTTAAGATGTCTATCAAGATGGCTCCCATCTTGGTACATCACCAGATTCCCTCTTGCTCCTCTTCATGTTCAACATTAAACTGTCAGTCTCTGGAACCAACCATGATCTATTTCACCTTAGGTGCCCAAGCTTTTAACAATGTAAAATGACATAATCCACAAACGTGTTGAGCCAAACTCATAGCTATTCTACAACACGTGGCCCATACACAAGTTTTGGATACATCTTCTGGATTAGGCTTTCCATATAAGCTGTTTTCTGTCTTCAAGAACGAACTGTATTTCTTTGCTCCTGGATTCTGGCCTGGTTGCGAATAGAGCCAATGGGATGTCGCTCCCTTTTACACTGTCCCACAACACTGTATAGGGCTCCTCTGGCACATTGCTATGCTTGTTACTTATGTCACTTCTGGCCAGTGAGCTGAAGGAAGCCAGGGATTGTTATATCCTCCAGCTGCTTCCTCTGCACCTAATACAATGCCTACCAGATAAACAGAACGCTATCATGTCTGTTAAATGAGTCCTTATAATTTATATTGCATATGCACTGAAAGTATTAACATGCTTTTTAGATGATCAAAGTATTTAAAGAGAAATCATCATCCAAAGACAATAGCCTATGCAATTAAGTAATAAAAGTAAATCACATGCTAAACCCAAACCTTTAAAATTCCAAAATCAAGTACTTATTTCAGTATCAAGTGGATATGTCTTTAAGAAGACTTAAATATAAGCTGTAGCAAAAACCAATGATTTACTTAAAAATTAAGTCAGTTTGTTTCTAAAACAAAAAAATAATCAAAACAACCTAAAGGCTAAGTATGGTTGCACACTTTTCATCCTAGCAGAGACATGAGATCTCTATGACCACTGAGGTAGCCAAAATTACATAGTGGAAACCTGCCATGAACAAATAAAAATTCAAGTTTTAATAATGAATGATATACTAGAACAAGTTTTTACATGTGAATAATTCTCTTGGGAAATTCTTGGAATTCTTATTAGGTCAACATCTAATTACAACTAAACTTAAATAAAGGCAATTTGATTTGAGAAAAACTTGTGTCACAATGTAAAATTACTAATTTCACAGTAATAAAAAGTGAAAAAATTTAAGAGGATAGCTATACTCATTTAGACAGCAACCTCAAGAAAAGACATAGTTATCTATAACCTGTGGGTCACAACCCCTTTGACAAACTTCTATCTCCAAAAGTACTTAATAATAATTCATAATAGTAGCAAACTTACAGTTATAAAGCAGCAATGAATTTTATGATTGGGGATCATCACATGGTGAAGAACTGTATTAAAGAGTTGCAGCACAAGCCGGGCGGTGGTGGCGCACACCTGTAATCCCAGCACTCTGGTAGGCAGAGTCAGGTGGATTTCTGAGTTCAAGGCGAGCCTGGTCTACAGAGAGAGTTCCAGGACAGCCAGGGTTACACAGAGTAACCCTGTCTCGGAAAAAAAACCAAATCCAAAAAACCAACAAAAAAAAAAAAGAGTTGCAGCATTCGGAAGGTTGAGAACTACTGGTTTATACTTTACAGATGAATAAAACTCAAGAAAACCAGTAAACAGTGTGTGTGTGTGTGTGTGTGTGTGTGTATGGTGTGTGTGTGTTTATGTGTGTATGTATAGATATACATACATATATGTGTATATATATAAATGTATGTGTATATATACATTCGTGTGTGTGTGTGTGTGTGTGTGTGTGTGTATATATATATATGTATGTAAATCTTTAAGAGATAAACCAAGCACACAAGGACGAACTGGAATCCGAGTATAAGCTACAGCATCACAATACTCAAGCTTCAGTCCTCCCCACCATTTTCCAGGGAAGATAAACCAGTGCAATGAATTCAAATCGACTCGGGCAAGGGGATCTAAGTCCACTTTCACTAATAATTAGGAATCTAAAATACTGTAAACCAGGGGCTCTTACCCTTCCTAATGCTGTAACTCTTAAATACAGTTTCTCATGTTGTGGAGACCCCCAACCATAAAATTATTTTCATTGCTACTTCATAACTATAAGTTTGCTGCTACAAACTATTATATAAATATCTGATATGGAGGAATCTGATATGCAATCCCCATGAAAGGGTCCTTCAACCCTCAAAAGGGTTGCGACCTATAGGTTGAGAACTGCTGCTCTAGAGGTATAGAAGGGTAACTCCAGCTATACAGACACAAGTTCAGTGTGGCTGAGTGGTGAATGACTGGAGATGCCTGAGCAGCTAAGAGCGTTTTCTGCTCTCCAAAAGATCCAAGTCACTCTTTTGGCTTTCTCAAACATACATGGCATACCTACATACATGCACATAAAATAAAATCTTCAGCCGGAGCCGGGCGTGGTGGCGCACACCTGTAATCCCAGCACTTGGGAGGCAGAGGCAGGTGGATTTCTGAGTTCGAGGCCAGCCTGGTCTACAGAGTGAGTTCCAGGACAGCCAGGACAGAGAAACCCTGTCTCGAAAGACCAAAAAAAAAAAAAAAAAAAATCTTCAGCCGGGCGGTGGTGGCGCACGCCTGTAATCCCAGCACTTGGGAGGCAGAGGCAGGCGGATTTCTGAGTTTGAGGCCAGCCTGGTCTACAGAGTGAGTTCCAGGACAGCCAGGGCTATACAGAGAAACCCTGTCTCAAAAGACTAAAATAAAATAAAATAAAATAAAATAAAATAAAATAAAATAAAATAAAATAAAATAAAATCTTTTTAAAAAATTTGAATTCTGCCATAATAGATTAATTAGGCCCAATTATAAAGAAAAATTACACAAATGGCTACTCTAATTAAAATGTAAAATTTTTCAATGAGAAGCTGGAGATGACTCAGTGGTTAAGAGCATGTACTGCTCTCACAGAGGATCCCAAATAAGTTAACAGCATCTATATCACACAGCTCATAACTATCTGTAACTCTCCAGTTCTAGGGGCAAGCTCATCTGGCCTTCTTGAGCACCTGCATACAGTTGGCTGGCAGGTAGACAGACAGACAGCAGACATACACATAAATAATTAAAAAAAAAAACTTAATGAATTTGATTCTCTTTGACAGAGAAATGCAATTAGAATGATGTTCTTCCAATTCTATATATGCTAAATATAAGACAATTACTATAATAGGAGTACATCATTATGAGGGTAAGCCCAACTGGCACAGTTTAGACTGCACTTTTTAACACTGTAGGAAGCGCATGGAAAGTAGGCTGCGCCCACTGTTCTCTGACTCCCTGCAGACCTTGACTAGGTAGCTGATGAATGAACAAGTAACTATAGTTCTTGACGACAGTTTGAAGTAGAATTAACATAACTTCAGACAAAGTGACAGAGCAGGAAAAGTTAAAAGATTTGACTACAATCATTTTCAACTGCTAAGTCATAAAAGATGCATAACAAATTAAGAAGTCATGCTGAGTTATTTAAATACTCAAGATACTTCCCATATAGACCCAGTGAGATGGCTTAGTGAGTAAAGGTACTTGCTACCAAGGCCAGCTGAAGTGAGGAGATCTAGATTACATGAAACTTTATCTCAAAATGTAAGGTACAAAATGACTAAGGAAAACAAACCTCTGGCCTCTTCATGTACACATTCCCATACTGGCAAACATATACACACACAGACTCCTTCTCCCCACCTCCTTCCTCTCCCTTTCTTTCATACATATACCCCCCCACACGCACACACACATACACGCAAGTAGATTAAATAAGTAACAGCATTCAATCCTAAAATACATCATAAAATTAAGATTTATCTATACACTAACACAGCATTTCCAAAATCTCCATATCCTATCTTAGAAGCTTTGAAGAAAAGCTGGTATTATTTCAACACTTAATCAGTAAGTACAGATATTGCTTCATAGGCAATGACTAATTCATGAAAAGCTGAACCCCAGGACCACAGCAGTCCTGACCCTAAGCATCTCTGTTTACAAGAAGAAATTCTCAGTAGCAGAAGAGATCAAAATACAGTCTATAAAACTCAGATTTCTCTAAACTGCTAAGCAACTTTTGTGAAGCCTAAATACATACATGAAAATATGGTAAGAAAATGTGAAGGTAGATAAACAGCTTTTAGTAGAAAGGACACAGTTGAGGAACAAGATGGTAGCAAGAATTTCGTAAACACACACACACACACACACACACACACACACACGGGATTAGAAGTGTTCTTATTTTAAATTACTATAAATTTTTTACCAAAAAAATCCACTTAGTAGGGCACACTTCTATAATCCCAATACTCTGGAGAGTAAGGCAGGAGAAGAGCAAGTGTAAGACCAACCTGAACCTCCTAGTAAGCTCTAGACTAGCCTAAAACAGCCTCATACAACAAAACACTTATTTTGTTTTGTTTTGTTTTTTTGGTTTTTCGAGACAGGGTTTCTCTGTGTAGTCCTGGCTGTCCTGTAACTCACTCTGTAGACCAGGCTGGCCTCAAACTCAAAAATCCCAAGTGCTGGGATTACAGGCGTGCGCCACCACGCCCGGCTAACAAAACACTTATTTAAAGTTATTAGAACACTTATTAAGGTCAACGAAATATATCACCTAATTTCATATATTTGACAACTTTCCTAAGGCACATCTGCCCTCCGATAGTAAAGATATGAGCATGGCCTCTAATCCCAACATTTGGGAAGTTGAGACAAAGACTAGCCTGGTCAACATTGTTCCATTCCAGGCTAGCCAGGGCTACATAGTGAGCCTCTGTCTCAAAAGACCAAAAAAAGTTACTTTTTTCAAAAGATAACTGCCATCTGTGCTGCTCATAAATCAGTAACTTCCTGAGCTGCCATAAGAACGGCATCCGTCCACTCTCTAGTTTAGACTGTCCCCACCTACACCGCACAATGTCAACATCCCCAGTTAGCCCCAATACTCACTAAGCACAGCGCTACAGGAATAAAGAAATTATAGATGGCAAAAAGGCCTCATATGTTAATATGTAAATCTGTTGTTCATTATTTAATACTTTGAGACATTTCCTAGAGTGAAATGTCTTCTATACAGGTTGAGAGTTTTCCCGTGTTTTTTTTTAAAAAAAACAAAAATTAAACAATTAAATTTCACTTCTGTATTCTGGAAATTCAAGACTATTAAGTTATTCTAGATCACAATTATTGTTTCTAAACAAAATAACATTTTCCCCTGCATCTATGTAGTAGATCTGCAATGAGACTTATTAATGTAGGATGCTGTAAAATCTATCCAGCAGAATCCTGCCCAGGATTAAATAGTTTAAAGACTCACCTCATCACAGTCTCCTTCGACCATGGCATATATAGCTTTCTTTACCAAGTTAGTACCTAGAATATAGATCTGAGTATTAATAAAGGAAAAATATATTTCTTAAAGAATCTAAATTATGATTATATTTGCATAAAATGTCAAATATTAGGTTTTATCTTGACAGTAGATACATACAATGATCATTTTAAGTGAAAAATAAACCATATATCAGCTGGGAGAAGCCATGTATACACCCATGCAAACATAACCCCATGTTACTCTACCCAACTATGGCCATGAGTCTACCCACCAACTGTGACAACATATCTGCTCACACACCATGGCCATATGTTTATCCACCCACCTTCCCACCCACCCACCCACCCACCCACTCACAACACAAATCTCCACATAGTAATAAGGTTCTCCTGGGAAGACCTAGCTCCTGATAGATTTTTTTCTCAGGTATAATTAACCTAGTTTTTATTAGGAAAGGTAAAAAAAAGGTAAAAAAAAAAAAAAAGTGAACTGATTTTAAATACAATAACTGCAAACTAAATGACTAATTTGTGAATTGTAGAAACTATCATTAATGTTCTATCTCAATTATAAATATATATGTCATATCAATTTTTAATGACTGAAATAAAAATCTGTTTAACATTGAATGGAAATTAAAAAAAAGAAAAAAGTAAGAAGAAAAAAGAAAAGGGTATAATTACATAAAGTAACCCAGAATTTCACGAGCTAGCAAGAAGTTACTTACTGAATGATCTGAGCTGACTTTGCTAAATGTTGTGCAAATCTCTGGACATAAGGCACAAGACTACCTAACAAGAACTGCTTAACCCACAGTGGGCCAAGATAAAATCAGTTGTGGTAAAATTTAGTGAGCCTGGCAAGACAAAGCCAGGCACTCTCACTGATGCAAGTGGTATGTCTGTAAATGTCTATCTAGAAAAGTGTGTCATAATTCAGTCACATAATCTGATACATTAAAAGAAATAATAACTGCCAACTCTGAAAAACCAAGTATGCCATGTGTGCAGGAACACACCTTCAATCCCAGCATTGGGAACCTAGGTAAACAGACCTCTGTGAGATCAAGGCCAACATAGAGTTCTTGGCCAGCCAAAGCTACATACTGAGACCCTGTCTATTAAAAAAAAAAAAAAAAAAAAAAAAAGACATTTAAAATGTCTTCATTTTCAAACCGGGCATGTGAATGTACACACATGTCATAACAAGGCAAGACAAGGATGTAACCTTAAAACAATGGTTCTCACTAGAATTTGCCAATCAAGAGTACTGTTTCTCATGAGTCCTTAGCTCTTTCCAAAAGCAAAGTTTCAAACTTGTCTCTAAAACAAACCAAATTTATTACAAATTTTAGTAGAAAGCAGTCCAAAAATAAAGTCCATTATTTCTTAAACTCAACAAGTGGCACTTGGAAGGAAAAAAGATTGGGCACTATAACCCAATATCAAATAAATAAAACCTTAACATTATTTATAGGGATTCCTTATGACATGTCCTGACATTGAAAGTCTTAAATGAGTATTAACAGTAACATACATATTCTTTTTAAAGCTACATGCAGCAAAACTGCTCAGAGTACTAGTGACAGCATCAATACTGATTTAGCTTAAAATGCATCACAGAATTTACACATCCCAACAAGCACTTCTCCATCTTATTTTCTTTTCTATTGAGAAAAAAAGAGCTAGCATGTACTAGACACTAGGATAGCAGTTGTAACTAGGTTTCCAAAAACAGAGAAAGTCAACAAAGAAAGCTTTAGCCCTACCAAGGAGGGCTCTAACTATCTGCTTTTAAACCATCCAATGATTCTAATGATAGAAAAAAATCTATATATTGACACACAGATGGCTCACCAGAGGATCAAACCCAGTTCCCTGGAACCCACATGATAGAAGAGATTCCCAAAAGCTGTTCTGACCTCCACTTGTGCACTTTATCAGACACACACACACATACACACACACACACACACACACACACACACACGCAGACACACACGCAAACACATATACACACATACTAACTTAAAAAACTAAAGAATCACAGCCGGGCGTGGTGGCGCATGCCTGTAATCCCAGCACTTGGGAGGCAGAGGCAGGCGGATTTCTGAGTCCAAGGCCAGCCTGGTCTACAGAGTGAGTTCCAGGACAGCCAGGACCACACAGAGAAACCCTGTCTCGGGAAAAAAAAAAAAAAAAAAAACCTAAAGAATCCAACTTTTAAAAAAGTCTAAGAAAATGAATCTTGGAATAGTAAGAAATTATTACCTTCTTTTGGGCTCTCAAATTACAAGTCTAATAATTAGCATTAGGTAATGATAATTACTCCATAATTTTAGCTTGGTTAAAGTCCTCAAGACTAGTAGCTAATATAAAAAAATACCTTCATAACCTTAAAAACAACAGGAATATTTCCTCTAGTTCTAAGTATAATACAATTAAAAAAAAAAAAAAAACCCTAAAGATAAAAACTCACCACATGCTATTTTTTAAAAAATAATCTCTCAAAAACATTAATTTATAAAGTCTATTTTTAAAATGTTTAGAAAATACATTGAAAGAAACACAATCCTCAGGACAGTGAGACGGCCAAGTAGTCCAAGCATGTGCCTCTAAGGTCTGCTAACCTGAGAGCAAGCCCAGAACCATGAGAAAGGAGGACCCCCAAAGCTGTCCTCAGATGCCTATGCAATTGTATGTGTTAGACACACAATAATAAATTTATAAAAATAAAACTTTTCTTCCCTTACCTTGAAGTTTATTCCTCCAGTCACATTTAAATCTTTTGTTTCAAAACACAGAAATGAAAATATTATTCGCCCTTCGTGAAATAACATTTCCCTTACCAATGCCATTTCTCCTGTATTGGGAATCCACGGCTAGCATGGCTATATACCCTCTGCGGAACATCTTTTTGTGCATATCCAACTTGCAGACGATGGCACCTACACACTCCTCCCCTACCATGGCCTTGAAAAGAAACAAACAGTTATGAAGAACACTGCCATCAGATACTACAAAATCACCAAGGGAAGACAGCAGCAGACTCTGGATCAGCATTTCTGAGAGGTCAGGAGAATTTCGGAGCAAGACAGCAATATCAAAGCTTCAGAATCTGAATCTCAAAACTTTTCAAATATTATTGGTTCTAAAACTCAAAACTTTCTTCAAAACATGACCTTTTTTTGTAATGCTTATTAAAACCTTCAGGCCAGGGGAGACAAGATTTCTACAAGATAAATACTCATGTACATTTACCGACTACAAGTCAAGTGCTTATAATTAAAATCATTTGCAATAAAGGTCTGTTTACATTTTGGGAAGAGAGAGTAAGTGAAAAATTATTTTAAAGAAAATTCTACTCATTAGAAAACAATAAAATACTGTACAAGTTACTCATTAGCAGAGTATTACAATTTTTTATAATAAGGATTTAATGAAAGATAAATATAAAACATAATATAGCTGAAAATTACACCTGGCAGTTAACTTTGATCAAGAAAAAAGTACCTAAGATTTTTTTTTTTCAAAAAAAGCACTATTTAAAAGATATTACTTAGATCACACGCAAAAAGTACTTTAGCACTAGAAATACATGACAATCTCACTTTCAGGATATTTGACAGTATGAATCATTATCATAAAGCTTGCAGAAACTCAACAGGTTGGACTCAGGAAGCTGAGGGGGAAGGATGGAAGGATCTGAGTCATAGGATCCTACGCTCAAGGCAGCTTGCTCTTGCTGCTATATAGCAAGGCCCTGTCTCAAAAACATGTCTCAAATTCCAATCTTTACATTAGTGTAATAGAATAATGACTTATTTATAATTTAATAAAACTATCAGGTTATCAGAGTATTAAAGGTTAAGTGTCAAATAGTACTGATGACTCATTTTGATATTCCAGTGTTGTCAATGCAAATGTTTTTCAAATATTTCAAAACTGCTAAAATGTTCTAATAGTGTATCATAAGAAATATAAATAGGATGTTATCTCAGCAAGCACTATTTATTTGTAAATTAACTTTCCAGAAACACCTATTTGAACACCACTAGGAATTAGTCAAAAAGTTTAGTAAGCAACATACTAATTTTTTAGTAAGTCTAGCATACACTTAATATAATATCTATTTAACTTGAATTTGCTGTAACATTTTGTGGTCTATTACTCAATAAATTTCCAGAAATTCCTTTATAAATAAACTGTGGGAAAATCATTGTAGGCAAGATAACTTTAATCCATTTCACATAAATCTGAACTAGGTTGAAAGAAAAATCCTTTTAGAGGAATATTAAACTCAATAATCATTAATAGTTCATCCCATTGTATCACATATTCCATAATTATTCTAGGTCAAAAAAACCTTACAATTATTTCCATTTTGTTTTCTCATTCATAACATATCAATTTAATTAACAACAATCAACTTGGTTTGTTTTTGTATTAAGACCTGAAAGAGAGACTAAAGTTATCTTAAAAAACAACTTTTACATACTTTTTAGTGCTGAGGACTGAACCTAGAACCAGTAACATAATATGTATGTACACTCCAGCCCTACTAGTAGTATTTTCTGATTTGGATTGTCAAATGTGTGTGTCTACATACATATATAAATGGACATGTGTACACATATACATAAAATTATCACAGACTGAATCATATATTTGTAACAGCCAGAAAATATTTGCCCTGACCTAGTAAGTTAGGTTCATGTGAAATAGAAATACATGTAAATCTTATAGGAGACCATAGGACAGCTATATCCTACAGTTAATAAAGCCATTCAAAAAGAAAAATTAAAACCACTAATACAGCCAGACAATACTTTAAAACTGCACCAGAATTTCAAATATTTGTCCTCTGATCATGTAAGTAAAAAGCAAACAAAATATTGTTAGTTTATTCTTGAGTCTACATTGTCTCCCTAATTTAAAAATGTAGATAGGTATAAATCTAATTGTACATATCTAAAAATAAAAACCTGATGTGGCTTGCTCGTTATGAAAATCAATATGCAATTTCTTCCTAATAAATTGCATATCAGCATTTACAAAATCCACTAAATTACTTGTTGATTTTTTTTTTCCCAAAGAAAAGCTGCTGCACACATTTTGAAGCACATTATTAAATGTGTTTTCTGAAGTATGGGAAGTGGCAAGTCTCTGGTTTAACATCACAAGGCTAAGTCTGTCGAGTCTATAGAACTATGAAAAATGTATATGTCCAAAATACAGCTTCCCAAACTCCACAACACTAACCCTGGAGGATGCCAGAAAGTTACATTTAAAATAAATGGAAATACTGCATTATCTTGCTTGTCGTCTATTTAACTTCTAAAAACACTGCCACTGAAAATACTATATAAAGGGGTACAAGCTTGTGGTAACTGACAGGGACTCATATCTGTACTGGCTTCTATTTTCTGAAGTGTTTCAAATATTAGGGGGAATTTTAAGAAATTTATTTTTATGAGTCAACCAAGTATAGGCAATTTTTATAGTTTAACCTCAAATATTCCATTAGATCTACCATGTTATCCGCAGAACAATCTGGCACATTCAAGTTTTAATCCCAAGACCGATGAGTATAAGGACAACTGCCCCTCGGTGAAGACAACTCCATGCTACAATGTGTTTCATAAACTAGGTCAAGAGTATATCATAGTACCTCACCTTATTGTCATGAGAGGCCAGGAGATCTGGATTCTACCTTTACCTCTCTGCTACTAAATAGCTAGAGATTTAAGTATTATAAATCACCATGGTTTTTATCTCCATTTAAAAATTTAAAAAAAAAAAAGGTGGCCCTACATTATCTTTAGGGCCGTCCTTTGATTAATTTGGGGAAAAAAAGGTTTTATTTATAAAAATTAGTTCTTATGGGAAACTCAATTTGAAAGCATAACAACATGACAGGCCTATTTGTAAACCATCTCTGCTGTGTATCATTTTATTGTTTGCTATCTCCAAATTCATATTCCATACTCTCATGAAATACCCTAGAAAAAAATATTTGTACACATTTCAACTTCTCGATATGTGTTACTTAATGTTAAAACTTTGGCTTGTAAAGCCTGCAGTACAAATTAACTGACAACTAAGACAGGTCTACATAAAAGACTGACTTTACCTTAATGTAGACCTGCCAGTAAACTGAGGTCTAGATAAAACATAATTCAAGCCCACTCAGATGAGCCACACCCCCCCAGCTCCATTTCAGTTTAAAATGTGACTCCATTACACACCTTTGTGGCTTACTTTACCATTAAATCAGTCCACAGTTTTGAGGAATAGCATTGGATGACATTTGCAGTAGTGTTGTAAACACTGCCCCATATTCACTGACACTAACATGTCTTAGAACTTGTTTTTTGAAACAGGTTCTCTCTACAAGGCCCGGCTGTCCTAGAACTCACTCTGTAGACCAGGCTGCCCTTGACTCAGCCTTCCTCCTGCCTCTGCCTCCCAAGTGCTGGGATTTAAGGCATGCACCACCATGTCCAGCAGAACTATTTTAATATACAATGTTAAGAGTCCGGGGCGGGGTACTGAAATACAAAATAGTACCAAAGTTTAAACAAATGTTCTAAAATACAGGTCAAGCATAATTTTCATGGAAGCTAGCAAATTACCAGTATCTACAATATCCATTCGTATTTCTGGATTGCCAAGCTGTGGAAGCAACCACAGGAAGTCTTGTGAAAACATACTGCTAGGAATAATGAGTGCAACTATGTCAGGGTTAAAACAATAAAAACAAGTGGGAGCTGTACTCTCTTAAGTATGCGCCTTTACTAAAGGTCGTGAAAACGTGTCCTGTGCTCACCACACACAGCTTACACCTCAAGTCTATCTAAATAAAGACAAACTGAGTCTGTATTACTGTTTGGAGACTATTGATGCTGGGAATGTAAACTTCAAGTAATTATTCATTTTATCCAATAGACAAATTTATTCAGCTTACATACAGGTTAAAAAAAAAAAAAGCCTTCAGTCAGCTATATCCACACAAACCAATGGTACCAGTTTTTGGACTGTTTTTGAGTAGTTTCACACTGTAAGTTTCCTGCATCCCACAAAAGGGGATGTTCAAGTTTCAGAGGCCTCTCAGCCATCGGAAGAGTTAGTGACACCTTCTGCAACAACACACCTGAAAGCAGGCTGACTACAACTGTTAATGGTCCACAATCACTGAACACGGCCTGCGATTTCATTCTTCATTGTGGCCACAGCAAGTTTGCTGACAGCCATGTTCACCAAAGCATATTTATTGTATATATTCTTCCCCAACTATGGCTGTAACTGAGTTATTCATTACTGGGGCCTGTATCAGAAAAGAACCATGTTCCAATTCAATCACAGCAAAGTGCTCTAAGGATGAGGAAGGTTAAACATGATTAGAAACTAATGTAAACAGGATATAAGACACCCTCCCATCTACCCCCGTGTGAAGCATGCCTTGTACAGGACTGCTGCTGTTCCAACAGTCACAATGTAACCCAGATCACGAGCTCTTACCTGCCACACAGTTCCACGCAACACCTGAGGAAAGCGCACACTTTTCGCGCCTCACATCTGTAAGGTACTAGGAAAATGAAGGATACATCCACGGCCACACACCGGGCCCTCAACACTCCCTGCCCCAAGTGGCCTGGATGTCTGCTGAGCTCACCCTCTTTTCATTCCATCCACTTACCAAGAAACACAGCTGTGGCCAGTTGTGGATAAAATATCTATACGTATAAATGGAGTAGGGTTCAGACAGATCTTTGGTGATCAGTCTCATGATATCAGGCATTTGGAGCTCAGATTCATAGCGGACGTATCGTATCGTCCGATCCTCCCCGGGCTCGGCCTCCCTGCCCGGGGAGCTCCTTAAACTGCAGCCGGTGGTCAGAGACGAAGACAGCAGCCGCACCTGCTCGTCCTCCTCCTCCTCCTCCTCTTCCTGCTCGATGCCCTCCACCAGTCCATTTCGGGCTGCAGCGGGGTCGCTCTCCGCCCCCGCCGCCGCCACGGCCTCCGGCCGGCCGGGGAGTGCAGTTCTTGCATTGTTGGGGACCGAGTGGGGAGGTCTCTCGCCCGGGTGTCCCTCGGCTCCTTTTGTGGCAGTCACTTTGGGGGCCCCGTCGGGGGCAGCCGCCTCCGCTGCACTCAGAACCTTACTCTTGAGGGTCGCCGCGGCCCGGAGGTGTCGCAGTTCTGGGCCGATCAATCCGTTGAGCTGCTGCTGCTGCTGCTGCTGCTGCTGCTGCTGCTGCTGCTGCTGCTGCTGCTGCTGCTGCTGCTGCTCCTGAGGCAGCTGCGGGCAGCGAAGGCAAGAACGCGCCTTGGCCGCAGTCGCCGCCTCGCCGCCCGCTGGGCTCCCACAGCCGCCTTCGTGCTCCTCGTCGTCCTCCTCGTCCTCGCTGCAGCAAGCGAGTGCGGCCCCCGCCGGGAACGGGCAGCGGAGCTCCGCCGCCGCTGGGGCCGCAGGCGCTGGTGGTGGGAGGAGGCTGCTAGGCCCAGGCGGTACCTCCGCCATCCTAGAAGCGACACAGCCGAAAGAGGAGGCCATGAGAGGCAGGCGGCCGACCGGCGCCAGGCAGCGCGGACTAGCAGGCCGGGGGCGGCCGAGGCGGGGGGAACAAAGGCAGAAACCGTCCCTCACCGAGTGTCCCCAACGCCGCGCCGCCCCCACGCCGCCGCGCCGCCGTGCCGGCCACCGTCCCTGGCCGCCCGAGCCCCGCCGCCGGCCGTGTCACCGCCTCCCACCCGCCCCTCCTCGCGGCTCACCCCGCGCCGCTCCCCGCCGCCGTTGCCGCCGCTCCTCTCCCTCAGCCACCGCCGCAGCAGCCGCCTTCCCCGCCGCGGCCGCTCCGCCGCCGCCGCCGACGCTCCGCTGCCGCTGCCGCCGCCGCCGCTGAGCCTCTCACCCGGCCGCCGCCGCCGCCGTAAAGCGCCTCTCCTGTTACCCCGGGTAAAGTTTCCTGGGCCAAGCTTTACGACACTTCCCTGCCTGCCGGCTGCCGGGCCAGAAAAGGGGGCGTGGAGGGAGGTGACCTGTGCAGGGGCGGGGCCCGAGGTGTCTCCGGAGGGCTTCCGGGAGGCCGCGTGCCGGGGGTGGGGCTCTAGCCTGAGGTTCCTGAGGTTCCAGCGGAAGTGGCCCGGCAGCCTCCCGGGGTGGGCAGGGCTAGTGCTGTCCGAGCTGCTAGCAATTGACGCCCAACCTTTAGTTCCTTTATGCAGCTGCACTGATAGAACTTTTGCTCTGACCCGGCACGGGGCAGGGAGCACCGGCTACAAAGGCGGCAAATCCCGGACTGGACCGCGAAATAGAGGGAATTTAAAGCTGTGAAGATAGCATTTTGCAATAGGAAAGAACCTTTACCCAGATGGGTCAAAAGAATGGCTAGTGGTCTTCCAGAGTCCCTCTTGCCCTATTCATTCCTCCATCCCGAAAATTGAAGGCATAAATGTGACAAACAGGTGCTGGACAACTTCTGGCATCACCCGGGGGAAGTGACAGAGATGGGGGCGTCTAAGAACCATATTCCTGATTTGTGATTGTAATTGTGTTAGGTTGGGAAGCACCTGGAAAGAGTTCACAGGATTCTCCCAAGTGAACTTCACGTGCTAAGTGCTAAGCAGGTGTAGAAACGCAGCAAGCATTTGAGCGTGTGGTTTACCTCTCCTCTAATCCACAGCTAGTAGCTTTCTGCATATCTGATCAGAGAGCTGAGTAAATATTCACATGCATACTAATCAAGTTACTTATTAAGTTGTAGGAGCTGAAGAGATGAGTTAACAGTAAGGAACACTTGCTGCTAGGGTTAGATTCCCAGCACCCAAATGGCAGTTCACAACTATCTGTAATCCCAGGTCAAAGGGATGCTACAACCTTTTCTGGCCTCCAAGGGCATCAGGAATGTGCACAGATATGCCTTCGTACAGGCAAACACCCATAACACATTTTTTAATGTGTTAAATAGCTCTTTTATTTATTTAAACTGGTTTATAGAGCTAGTCAGGTATGTCCAATATTAATGTTTTCAGAGATAGGCTTCTATGACAGAAGGTGTTTGCAACTTTGTGCCATAATTTAAACAAACAAAAAAGTGAGCTACAGTAGTCGGAACATGTCTGGAATCCTAGTTCCCAGGAGGCAAAAGGGAAAGGCTCAGGAATTCAAAGTAAGCCTGGGCTGCATAGCAAAACCGTTTCTAAAAATAAATACTAAGTAAAAATAAAAATAATTCTCAAGTGATACTAACCTACACTGTGGCATGGTTTTAGACACAAGCAAGGGTGACAATCCTTTTCAGTAAGAATATTAAAGGATGTCAACAGCTCAAGCAGAGAGACTGGACCTCTAGAGAGAATAAAATTTATAATTATCTACCTGGTACTGTGCAAACTGTCCTCTATACATTATGACTTTTATGAATTCATATCTTACTAAAGTACATTTCTGTACAAATAGGCATGAAAACACATATTTCAATCTTCTCGGTAATATGGAAAAAATCCAACTAAGTAGCTATAAATATGAGAATGACTAAATAAGCTATTTTGTTCTTTTTCTCTGTGTGATATATGTGCCTGTGGGGTGTGTGTGTGTGTGTGTGTGTGTGTGTGTGTGTAAACATGTGTACACAAGTATGTTCAGGCATGAGAGCACTTGACACGGATGTTAGAAATCCTCCTCCATGCTTATCTGCCTTATTCTTTGAGGAGAGATCTCCCAACTGAACCCAAAGCTCACCAACAGAGCTAGTTTTACAAAGCAGCTTGCTCCGGAAATCCCTCTCTACCACCTTCTCAAGCCGGAATTGCAAGAGCCATCACACACACACACACACACACACACACACACCCTGCATTTACATAAGTTCTGAGGATTTGAACTCTCTCACTGGCATAGCAATTTAGGCATCTCACTACCCTAAAATAAAATAAAGACTATTACTGTTAAAGTACACTATTGTTTTTAAAAATAGAAAAAGGTATTGCTATTGGTACTCTTGTAGCTCCTAAGATTCCTCTGAAAATGACTCACAATTATTCACTATAAAATAGCCATTTTGTTATGTATGCTGCCTAGTCTTAATTGACTGTTTTAGTCAGGGTTCTCTAGAGACACAGAACTTATGGGTAGTCTCTATATAGTAGGGGAATTTATTGGTGACTTACAGTCTGTAGTCTAACTCCCAACAATTGTCAGCAGCAGCAGCTGTGAATGGAAGTCCAAGGATCTAGCAGTTGCTCAGTCCCACAAGGCAAGCAGGCAAAGAGAGAGCGAATCTTCCTTCTTCCAATGTCCTTATTTAGGTCTCCAGCAGAAGGTGTGGCCCAGATTAAAGGTGTGTGCCACCTTGCCTGGATGTGGGACTTGCTTCATCCCAGATGACCTTGAACTTAGAGATCTCCCTGTTTTAATCTTCTGAGATTCATAGCCACTATGCTTCAAGATCTCCAAGGCAAGATCCAGGTCAGAAACTTGTATCTCCGAGTCTCCAAACTAGGATCACAACTGAGTCTGACAATTCTGGATTGGAGTTCATTACAGATATAATCAAGTTGACAGCCAGGAATAGCCATTACATTGACATAAACTAGAGTTATGTGAAAATAGAGAACCTCCATTGAGAAAATGCCGTTTTCCATAAAATCAGGCTGTAAGGTATTTTCTTAGTGATTGATGTGGGAGGGGCCAGCCCACTGTGGGTGGTGCCTTTCCTGGTCTGGTGGTCCTGGCATCTAAAAGAGAGCAGGCTGAGCAAACAATGGGGAGCAAGCCAGCGAGCAGCACCCCTCCCTGGCCTCTGCATCAGCTCCTGCCTCCAGGTCTCTGCCCTGTGTGAGTTCTGTCCTGACTTCCTTTGGTGATGAATAATGATATGGAAGCATGAGCCAAACAAACCCTTTCCTCCCCAGCTTGCTTTTTTGTCACCGTGTTTCCTTGCAGCAATAGAAACCCTGACTATGACCATTTTGGAAAAGTTTAATTTCTATGGGTATTTACAAGGAAACACATCCTAAAGTTGTATTCTCAGCACTTGGAAAGCAGAAGCAGGAGAATTGCCACAAGTTCAAGGCCAACCAAGTGTATATATGGAGTTCCAGACTAGGCAGGACTGCATAATGAGACCCTGTCTCAAACACAAAAGCATAACTGCCCCAATGCCTTATGGGGAAGGGAAATATGCTATGCATAAGAATAGCATAATCCTCTTCGTCCTCTTCAAAAAACAAAACAAAATTAATTTGGAAACCCAGGCCTGGTGACATATACATGTAATCTTAGCCTTTGGGGTACTGAGGTAGGAAGATTGCAAGTTCGAAGCCAGCCTTTGTTACACAGTGAGAGCAAATTAAGCATGGGCTACATGGTGAGTAAAACCCTGTCTGGAAAATAATCATTTTCAAACATATGAATACATTGTTTAAAGATAGGCATTTAGGCCAGATATACCAGTGACTACCTATAACCCCAGCACCCAAAAGTCCTAGGGGAGAGAACCATGACTTTGAGGCCAGCCTGGGCTATACAGTGAGAGTCTATCACACAAAAGAACATATATAGGGGCTATAAAGATGGCACTGTGGTTAAGAGCATTTGTCACTTTTACAGAGGACCCACTTTAGCTCCATATGGTAGCACCCAACCATCTAGGGCCCGCTCCATGGAATCAGATGCTTTCTTCTCACCGGCATAGGTACCAGGAATGTACACAGGGCACATTGTACATACATGCAAACAAAGCACCCACACAAATAAACAAATGTTTAAAATGTTAAGTAGATATAATATATGTATATGCACACATATATGTGTTTCAAAATACATACTTTCTGAGCATTACATGAATGTTTTGGCCAAAGAAACATGATCTATTCAAATCATCAAGGAAGGATGCCCAAATGGCCTCATACAATACTCAAAGAAGTTTATTGGAAACTTTCATTTAGAATAATGTTTCTTAGCTATGACAGTTTATACGTGCTCGGGCCAAGGAGTGACACCATTAGAAGGTATGGCCCTGTTCCAGTAGGTGTGGCCTTTTTTAGAGTATGCTTGGCACTGAGTGTGGGCTTTAAGACCCTCAGCCTGGCTGCCTGGAGTATTCTGCTAGCAGCCTTCAGATGAAGATGCAGAATTCCCAGCTCCTCCTGTACCATGCCTGCCTGGATGCTGCCATGTTTCCACCTTGGTGATAATGGACTGAACCTCTGAACCTGTAAGTCAGTCCCAATTAAATGTTTTTTATAAGAGTTACCTTGGTCATAGTGTCTGTTCATAGCAGAAACCCTACTAAGACAGAAATTAGTACCAGCTAGTGGGGTATTCCTGTGACAACCTGACCATGTTTTGGGGAGGACTGTGGAAGGACTTTGGAACTTTGGGCTAGAAGAACCATTGAGTGTTAAGAGTTCTGTGGGATGTTCTGTAGGAGCTTAGAAGAAAATGATGAGAACAGTGCAGATGATGGAGGCCTGGCTTGTGAAATTTCAGAGGGAAGACTAAAGACTCTTCTCAGGGCCATCGCTGTTTTGATTGTGAAGATTCTGTGGTTTTGGTTTTGAAGAATGGGCTGTGCTTAACAAGATACTAGAACTACTAAAGCAAAATGTTTGCATTACTGGGTCGACTGATTCTGGTTAACTGGAGCTAAGAAATTAGCAGTGGGTGAGAAGAGACCAGCATCACTGAGGTGAAATCATCTGGTGTTTCCCGGGAGCACAGAGAAGCTGTGTTCCAAAGATAGCCACAGCTGTACTTTGTGTTGGCAGCCAGACTTGGTAATCTATGAGTCACCCAGGTGGTACTGCTTTTGAAACATGAAGGGGTAGCAGCTGGTGTTTGGCACTGAGAGAGGCCAGGAGAGGCCATTGGTGAAGGTGCAGCCTCAGTGGCAGTTGATGGCCCAGGACTGAAGGGGTCATGCAGAGAAGTCGATGCTTAGCACCATGAAAAGAGCCTATGAGAGGCTATTTGTGAAAGTGCAGTCCAGTTGCAACAGAAAACAGCAGTGTTTTGGAGATGCCAGTACCGTGAGATGACCACCAAGAACAGCAGCAGCAGTGGAGTACAGGCAGCTGGATCCTAGTAGACAAGGTGGGTGCTACAAAGGGCAGAACTGGAAAAGTGACCTAAGCCCTTGGAAGAGCCCAGAAGATTGTAAATGGATCCCAGACATTGGATGGTTAGAGTTTAATTTTGCTTTTGATCGTGACTGTGCCCTGATATTTTCCCTCTTGAAGGAAGGAAGCATTTTAGTGGAACCCATTAATTAAGAGATTTTGAATTGTTAAAAAAAAAAAAAACTTTGAAATTCAAAGGAAATTGGATATTTTAAAGGGACTGAAGTTTCAATATGTAAGAATTTTTAAAGACTGTGGGACTTTTAAAGTCATTTATATCTTGGGGATGAATAAGAAAGTAAGGGTTGAGGCTTAATAGTGATGTGTTTGTGTGTCAAGTTACCAAGGAGTCAGTTGGACTGGCTGGTTTTTTGTGTCAACTTGACACAAGATGGAGTTATCACAGAGAAAGGAGCCTCTCTTGAGGAAATGCCTCCATGAGATCCAGCTGTAAGGCATTTTCTCAATTAGTGATTAAGTGGGGGGAGGGCCCCTCGTGGGTGGTGCCATCCCTGGGCTGGTAGTCTTGGGTTCTATAAGAAAGCAAGCTGAGCAAGCCAGGGGAATCAAGCCAGTAAGGAACATCCCTCCTTGGCCTCTGCATCAGCTCCTCCTTCCTGACCTGCTTGAGTTCCAGTCTTGACTTCCTTTGGTAATGAACAGCAATGTGAAATGTAAGCTGAATAAACCCTTTCCTCCCCAACTTGCTTTTTGGTCATGATGTTTTGATGCTACAATAGAAACCCTGACTAAGACATTAGCCATTCACTTTGGAATACAGCTGTATCAAAAAAAAAAAAAATGACCCCAATATAATAAGAAAGGAAAGCTGGTCTTCAAGGATTTTCTGTATTGTTATTTGACAATGAATTTAGTCACATCGAAGGGCTGATTGGATATTGTCTCTCCAAACGTTATTTTCAAAAACAAATTAGAATTTTGGGACAGGGAGATGGTTCATAGGATAAAGGATGTTGCCACCAAGCCTGGTGACAAGAGCCTGATCCCAGGGACACACATAGTGGAAGGAGAGAAACAACTCTCATGATCAGTCCTCTAGCCTCTACACATGAGCTGTGACAGGTATACCCCTCCCTCTCCCCCCTTCATCACACACACACACACACACACACACACACACCAAATAAAATGGTTTTTAACATGTTGTTATTGTCATTGCTATTATTATTCTTATTATTCAGAATTATGAAGACCTCCTTAAAGTCAAGGACTGTTACTTTGTATCCCTTAGCTAACACATAGAGGAGCCTTAAGCCTTTTTGACACTAGAAATTCTAGAATTCTTATAGTAACAAAGTAAATTCCTTTATAAATAGGCAGAAATATCTCTGATATCTGAGAGCCAATGAATTCTCTTTGTAATCCAGTATTAAAATCTCAGTCGTGTACTTCTGGGTCAGATGACATCTCTGGGAAGTTTTCTTTTCTACTTGGGAAAGAAAAAGTTTCCTTTTTTAAATTTTTGCTTGACATGATGATAACATTGTTGGAGCATGGAAATAGACCTAATTCACTATCACGCTGCAGGCATATCTGCCTGCTGGGAAACTCTCAAAAGAAAGCTGCCTCCCTGTGCAAAGGCTTCACAAGAAAGAAATGGCCTCGGAGCAGGCGAGGGATATACAGCTACCCCTCTGCTTGGGTAAGTGGTGTTTTCACTGCTTTGTAATATCCTATGATGCAATAGTCACTTGAAAGAAAAATTACTTGGTCTCTTTGAATAACAAAAGGACACATCTTAAATTCTAGAAAGGAAAACACTCTCCTCATTAAACCTGTTAAAAATGAGCAACAGAGATTTCAAAACAACATCATAAAAAGCAACTTCCTGGAATTTCTCCGAAGAAGAAAAATTATTTCCTGGGTCTCTCTACCAGCAAGCCTTTTTTTTTTTTCCCTTGTTGGCTAGGTTTAGAGGAGAAACAGAGCTGTGTGCCTACCTGCATGGTAACTGTGGGAATGTAGACATTAATAATGAAAAGATGCTTTCAGGTCCCTTAACTCCACAGGATGATGCGATGGGCCGTGGGCACGAACACTGAATCATTTAAGTATGTGTGTAGTTTTGTTTTACATGCTGTGTGTTGCTAAATCCTCATCTTATCTATTTATACATAGAGCACTGGACGTGTGTGTGTGTGTGTGTGTGTGTGTGTCCTCAGCTGTTTTCACTCTAGTGGAAAGAAAGGGCATATCTCAAATCTGGGGGCTGTATACTTTAGCCAAAGGACAGATATTAGAAAACTGTAGTTTTACTCCCTAACCTGGTATACTCTGAGATTCCCAGATTAAAGGGCTTTAATTAACAGTGATTCTTCACTTAGAATTGAGGGCTTGGGGTGTCAGTCTGTTCTTTAACCTTTTGCCTTCCTTTGAGAACAGAAATTGGCAGTGTCGGCTGCCGGCACAGATCGGAGGTCTCGGAGCCACACAGGGTCACAGGCAAACAACAATGCTCTCCCCTTACCTCAGCCGGCAGGCCTGAATGGACTGATACCTTAGGCACAACAACAGCTGGTGAGAGGCCTTGGGGAGAATTATCCTTCCTTCCTTTGAAAGCTGTTGAAAATTATTGGTCTCCAATTTAGCCGAGCCCTTAGCTATCAGTACTTCAGATTCTGTTCATCTGGTCTCTGGGGCCAGTCTCAGCCAACCACAGCTACATCGCCGCAGGCTTATCACGCCCCCGGGCGACTGTGGCCACTTCACTAAGAGAACTATTTCTTAACTGTGCGTGCCACCCTATCCAATTCGCTCATCCACAGCTGAACTTCCCGAGTGCAGAGGGCGGGAGGCAGCCCTCCTGGATCCCCACGGCTCACACCTCCCTCCATCTACAAGACTCATGAAGTCTCTCATGAGACTCAGAGCCTCTGGATTCTCCTGCTCACCTTTGCCTCTAAGTATTAGTTCCAGGTTGCCTTAGCGGGCGACTGTGCCTCTACGTTGAAAAACATGCTCTGTTTGGAACCCATCCCTTCTACCGTGCTATATCCAGCCTTCCATCACAAACTAATCCGTGCTATGGCCCCTGTCCTGCTCCAAGGGCAGGCTCACCCTTTAACTGACGTGTTGGTCTCTCTCGCTCTGTCCACTAATATCCCTCTGGCAGTAGTCACCTGCTGCGTCACCAAAGCTGGACCTTTCACCTCCTTAGCGCCCCTGTTACTTGTTCCGTGTGGCATTTCTCCCTGCCCTTCAGGTATTTTTTTTTAATCCTGCTTGTGTTAGACCATTTTCCATTATTTTCTTCTAGTAACAAATTCAACTCAAAATATTCAATTAATGGTGATTGATCATGTGAATGAGTGACTTTAGAGATGAATTATCTGAATTATGCCAAGTGACTTCTAGTCCCTGTGGGCTGTGCTCCCGATACCATATGAGTGCCTGGGACCATCCTTCTAACCCCCGAGCTGCTCCTGTTTTGTTTGTTGTTTTTTTTTTTTAAGGTTTACTTTTATTTTTTATGTATATGACTACACTGTAGCTGTCTTCAGACACACCAGAAAAGGGCATTGGATCCCATTGTAGATGGTTGTGAGCTACCATGTGGTTGCTGGGAACCAAACTCTGGACTTCTGGAAGAGCAGTCAGTGCTCCTAGCGGGTGAGCCATCTCTCCTGCTCCCGCCTCCTCCTGGTTTGACACAGGAGGTACACCTTCCCAGGAACAACCAACGTCTCTGCTTTGGACATCTGCGCTTGAGCTTCTTTGAAACATCCCTTTGTCTATCTCTGTCTTCTTCTAGAAAAGTTTTTAAACACATATTTATTTCTGTCATGTCTGTGCATCATGAGCATGCAGCGCTTCTGAAAGTCATAAGAGGAGACCGAGCCCCCCCCCCCAAGGCCATTAGAGACAATGTACGCCACCACGTGGGTGCTGGGAACTGAACTAGGAGAACAGCAAGTCCTCTCTTACAGAGCTGTGTTTCTAGCCTCTACTAAAAGATTCGTTAAGGGTAGGAATTCTGTCCTTGTGCTATACACTTATTCTAAAGTTATGGATGCAAAATTGAGTTCTTTCACATCCTTTAAGAATGCAGCTCTCTGTTGGTATAAATGCCCTCATGCTTATAGATATATAGCATATATAGATATATAATAATTTTATTATTAAAATGAACATTTAGAGGCAATGTTTACGAGACAGCAGCAGTTTATACGACTGACTTTGTTATTTTGGCTTCAGGTCCCCATTGCCTGCATGAAATGTCTCAGTAAAAGGACAATTTTCAAGGCTAGGGCCCAGGGTATGAAAAATGTAAGTATACTTTGTAAACTTGAACATTGCAAAACAAAACAAAACAAAAACCCAAAACAAAACAAAAAACAATAACTTTAGAAAATATCAAAACCCCATAACACTAAGTCAGAACACTGAAGGGGCTCGGTCAGAACACTGAAGGGGCTCGGTCTCTATCCCTAATACGCACTTTGATTTGCAACTCACGTTTAGAATGTGCTCAGAGTCTCCAATGCAGTGGTAGTGAGGAAATAGAAAGGAGCAGTCGTAACCTTCCGAGGTAATGCTGCGTTTCCACACTGCAATGGAACTCTCCGAAGTAGAAAGGGCCAGCCGCTCCTCCATTCCCACTAGAGAAACCTTTGAAGTTCGGGAGTGGCTGATGGTCCCTTTGATCCTCTGAGTCTTCACGCACTTCAAGGAGCTTTGGGGGAGAGTGGTTTTGCTTATCACTGGGACCTATTGTTAAGCAAAAGAAAAGCAACTTCCTAGCTTTGTTGAGGTAACTGGAGCAGGTGAGGAACTCCCCCCTTCCACCTCCTGGGGTGGCTACTTAGAGTCCCACGCATCCCCTTTCACCTACTCTCTAACTCCCTTGCAATGATTGTAAATTGGTTAATTGCCATAAAATTCATGCTAGTATAAAGATTTTTAAAATTCATGGTTCTTTAACAAAAGAGATGGTCATTCAGAGAAAACACCAAAAACTCTTTTAGAAAAGCATTTTATACAAAATGACCCCCAGAGACATTACATGCGCGCGCGCGCGCGCGCACACACACACACACACATACACACACACACACACACACACACACACACACACACACTGGGTCTTCTGTGTATCTCTGGCTGTCCTGGAACTCACTATGTAGATACTATATAGACTAGGCTGGTCTCAGGCTCACAGAGATCCACCAGCTTTGCCTTCTGAGTGCTGGAATGGAAGATGTGTGCCACCATATCCAGCTACTTTCTACAATAATACACAACATATTTTATGTGAAAGACAGCAGTTTATTTAAATCGTGCAGTTTGTATACTTAAAAACAACCTATTTTTAGAGAGGAGAACCTGAAACATGCTTTATTCACAGCAAATACAACTGTGTGTGTAGCCGGGTGGTGATAGCATTCACTCAGGAGGCCGAGGAAAGCAAACCTCTGAGTTCTTACTTCAAAGACAGTTTGATCTACAGAGCAAATTCCAGGACAGCCAGGGCTACAGACAAAAGAAACCCTGTTTCAAAAAAAAAAAAAGAAAGAAAGAAAGAAAGAAAGAAGGAAGGAAGGAAGGAAGGAAGGAAGAAAGAAAGAAGAAAGGAAGGAAGGAAGGAAGGAAGGAAGGAAGGAAGGAAGAAAGAAAGAAAGAAAGAAAGAAAGAAAGAAAGAAAGAAAGGAAATTTGTGTGAGTACATGAAAAAACATGAAAACATGGCCGGGGAAGTGGTGGCACATGCCTTTAATCCCAGCGCTTGGGAGGCAGAGGCAGGCAGATTTCTGAGTTTGAGGCCAGCTCGGTCTACAGAGTAAGTTCCACGACAGCCAGGGCTACACAGAGAAACCCTGTCTTGAAAAACCAAAAGAAAAAACATATTCCAAAATTCAAAATCGGTGCATACTTTTTTCAATTAATTAAATAATTAAAAATATGTTGGACATCATTAATAGTTAATATTAATTAAAGTTATACGAACATTTCTTGTGTCCTTAAAGATTATTTGTTTTCATTGATGAATCCTATTCTCTCCCTTACTATAAGAGATGTCTTTAAAGCTTTAGAGGCCAGTCAATGTATCATAGTGTATCCATCCCCCCCTCCATAAAACATTTGAGAAGCAAATTTAAAGTTCAGACGGGGGAAGAAGGGAGAGAGACACAGACACACAGGACACACTTGAGGCTTGACCCTGGTGCAATACTCCTAGCATCCCCTGACCACCATCCTCACCGGATCCTCGCGGCTATTTCACAATGCACTGGTGTCTAGGAACGCTTTGTTGGAGGTGTGCAGAGGTAAAAACCGATCGGGTTATCTCATGAATTCACTCATTCGTTTGTAAACGAATAGTAATGGACAATTGTTGCTCCCCTGCCCAGCACTATCTGTGCCAAGGAGAAAAGGGAACACTTAGTTCTGCCCTCACCGAGACTATGATCTGGGAGGGAGAGATGGACAAATAAGGCAGAGTTAAGGGTGGGAGGCTGGGGAGTACCGTTTAATGGTAAACTCCTACCCCGGAATGCATGGGAACCTGGATTCTATCCCCAGCACCAACCGCAGAGACCTCAACAGCCTCCATAAAGGACTTCACCAGGGAGAGTCATTCCAGGAAGGATGTGTACGCCATGGACCACTAAGATTCCCTAAGGGAAGCAACATTTATTTCATCAGAGTCTTAAAGGGTATGAAAGAGTTGAGCCAAGAAAAGGCACATCTGTTTTACCTCAAGTGAACACGAGGGGGCAGTATGGTGAGGCACAGAAAGGGGGCTTTTAAGAGTTGGGTAAGTGAAGGCAGGCAACCAGGGGTCTTGCCAACTACCTAAAGGCTTTCAGCTTCATCCCACTAGACACCAGGAGTTCTCACTGCAAAGTGGAAAATGGACAAGTGTGCAGCGAGAGGCAAGAACACTTGGGGTTGTTAAAAAAAACTTAGGGTAGTGACAGCTCCCCACCAGCTGGAGTTCTTTCAAGACTGGAAGTGCTTAGTTATGGCTGCTGCCTTCTTAACTTGTGTTTAGGGAAGGATCATTCATTATCTGACTCCTTTCTTCTTCCTCCTCTAAAGCATCAAGTATGGGGAGTGAGTATCTGATGTACAAACTTTTTTTTCTTTTTTCTTTTTTCTTTTTTTTCTTTTTTTTTTTTTTTTTTTTTGGTTTTTTCAAGACAGGATTTCTCTGTGTAGCCCTGGCTATCCTGGAACTCACTCTGTAGTCTAGGCTGGCCTCGAACTCAGAAATCCACCTGCCCCTGCCTCCCAAGTGCTGGGATTAAAGGTGTGCTCCACCACCATCTGGCTTTTTTATTTTTAAAGATTTATTTATCTATTATATATAAGTACACTGTAACTGTCTTCAGACACACCAGAAGAGGGCGTCAGATCCCATTAGAGATGGTTGTGAGCCACCATGTGGCTTCTTCTGGGAATTGAACTCAGGACCTCTGGAAGAGCAGTCAGTGCTCTTAACCACTGAGCTATCTCTCCAACCCATTTTTAAGATAATTACTAGAAGCAAATCTAGGCTCATAATGCATAGTGCAAATTTGATTTGAAAAAAAAAAAGTCAATAATCCCTGCATGGTGGAGCTTGAAAAAGAAATGTGAAGTTTGAGTTTAGCCTGGACTACACAATAAGACCCTGTCTCAAAAGCTAACTCAGTAGTAGAATACTTTCCTAGAAAAAGGTTGGAGGCCTATTCCACAAAAAAAGTATGTGTATGTGCATTCATTGTGCATACATACATGTGTGCATATGTGTGGGCATGCATGTGTGCATGTGGGTGCACATGTACACAAGTATGTGCAACAAATTGACATTTCTACTGGCAACATATGAGTACCTGCTTTAACTAAAAAACATTGAAAATGAAATTATTTGGGGGAGTATTTCTACTTGCCTCTGGTCCTCCCTAATATTAGAGCAGAGTGTTTGTAGATGATCTTGGGCTAGCCTCATTTAGCAAGCCTCGGCAGCATCTGTGCCATTCCTTATTGTTCACTATAGAGTTCATTCAGGAGCAGGTTGTTTTTAGTTAGGGAAGTTAGAAAGAAAGCTAAATCACTAGAAGTGGTTACAGTTTGGCTAGAGAAAACACAAGAGGGCAATCTTGTACCGCAATACAATGTTTGCATAAGATGAAAAAAATAAATCAATATTTTTAATCAACTGTGAGTTTTTCAATAGAAAATGTGTACAGTCTAATTACTATGTATTGTCCTCTTAACATAAAAGAGCAAATTTGCAAGGAAATTTAGCATTGATGGAAATTTAGCATTGATATCCATATAACGAATGCTTGACTAGAATTGTACTGACCTTGTTTTAAATCCTGGAAAGAAATCTATTTTTATTTGACTACTCTATATGTTGTTTTCAATTTCTAGAAAGCAAGGAGATAAATGGGGACACAGAACATTTTTTCTGTACAATTTGGTATAAATATCACCCACACATAAAAATAAAACTGTGTGAGTGCATGTGAGTGTGTGCGTGTGTGAGTGTGTGTGAGTGTGTGTGTGTGTGTGTGTGTGTGTGTGTGTGTGTGTTTTCTCTGTTTTATTTTGTGACAGGTATCACTATGTTGCCTCGGCTGTTCTCCTGATTCGACCTCCTGAATTCAGAGATTACAGACCTGTGCTACCATGCCCAATAAGGCTTTTTTATTTTATTTTATTCATTTTGTTGTTTTAATTATACACGTGGGGTGGGGGTATATGCATATGAGTGTATGTGCCCACAGATTCCAGAAGAGAGTCTTGTTGAGTTGCTATTTGGGTGCTTGGAACTGAACCCAAATTCTTTGGAAGAGAAGCATTGGCTCTTAACCAACAAACCTCCTTTCCAGTCCCAGGCTATGTGTTCTTCATTCCAGGGATGCAGAGATGGTTCAACATATGGAAATCCATCGATGTAATCCACTATATAAACAAATGCAAAGAAAAAAACCACATGACCATTTCATTAGATGCTGAAAAAGTCTTTGACAAAGCACAACACTCCTCTATGTTAAAAGTCTTGGAGAGATCAGGAATTCAAGGCCCATATCTAAACATAATAAAAAGCAATATATAGCAAACCAACAGCCAACATCAAATTAAATGATGTTTAACCACTCTTTCCCTATTTATTCAATATAGTACCCAAAGTTCTAGCTAGAGCAATTAGACAACAAAAGGAGGTCAAAGGGATACAAATTGTAAAGGAAGAAGTCAAAGTATCACTATTTGTGGATGATATGAACATATGTTTAAGAAATCCCCAAAATTCTACTAGAGGACTACTATAGCTGATAAACAACTTCAGCAAAGTGGCTGGATATAAAATTAAACAAATCAGTAGCCTTCCTCTAGTCAAAGGATAAACAGGCTGAAAAAGAAGTTAGGGAAATGACACTCTTCGGAATAGTCACAAACAATATAAAGTATCTTGGTGTAACTCTAACCAAGCAAGTGAAATATCTGTATGACAAGAGCTTCAAGTCCCTGAAGAAAGAAACTGAAGAAGACCTCAGAAGATAGAAAGATCTCCCATGCTCATGGCTTGGTGGGATTAACATAGTAAAAACGGCCATCTTACCGTTTCTACAGATTCAATGCGATCCCTATCAAAATTCCAAGGTCATTTTTAATTAAATAGATTAATAAATCACTAAAGAAAAAAGTATCCCAATGGTTTAGTCAAGAAGAGTTTAGTCACTTCCCAAGAGTCTTCTGACACTTACGTAAATGCTCTGGAAAGCAAAAGCCATGAGAAAATGGCAAGTCCAGGCGAGAACACAGTTGAGCACGCAGAGACTCTCCTAGATCTTGATTTGCAGTGCCAGCTTCCTATGCCCCACTCCAGTCAGACTGGGAGCTTTGGTGGCAAACAGCAGGGGGCAGTGGAGGAGCAGAGGCCGGGAGGTGCAATGCCCCTGTACCTGGTACTAAAAAGCAGCCTAGCACCATAGCTAATTGTGGAGTTCGGATCCCCAGTTTCTACCACGACTTTCTTGGGCTTAGAGCGCATTTCTTCACCCACTCGGAGCCTTCTTTCCCTTATCTGAATAACGTAGTTATAACGGTAAAAACCAATCATCCCACCACGAAAAGGTGTGAGACAGAAATTAGCAGGAAATGCTTGGAGCTGCATGTCTGTTTCCGGGTAAGGGACATTTACATATTTTCTCTTCTACCTGCCAACCTCAGGAATCTCTAAAGGAAATTAAGGTCCAGCCATCAGAAAATGGGATACAGGTAAGAATACTGTTAAATGTAGAAGGGAAAAATTAACTCAGGGAAGAAAAACTCAGGTTATAACTGTTTTTCAAGATACATTTGGCCAGGGCCTTTCTTAAGTTCCTAGAGAAAAGGAAAGGGAAATTAGCAACACAGACCCCCCCCCAAACACACACTTCTCATATATATAATATATATATATAATACACACACACACACTACACTATACTTACATACAGGCTCTACATTTATCTCAGGCTGGATTTGCAAGTGAATTGTTCCTTGACCTTGAGCATTTGACATTCCTGGCGTGTGTCACTATTTCCCATTGATGCCATGGTGGGCATAGAACCCAGGGCTTTATGGATGCTAGGCAAGCATGTTTTCATTTGAACTACATCCCCTGCCTGTAACTATAGCAACCCAAAGAGTGCTGCGCGAGTGGCTTATGTGACCTGTGTAGAATGCAATGCCGACTTGTTCCTCCATTGTGAGAGATCCCCAAACTGGCTTCCGTTCAACAGCCATAAATGCCTTTGCTAAAGAGTCTCAGTGCCAGGCTGGGCTGCACTGGTGCTCCCCTTTAATCCCAGCAGAGGCAGGCAGGTCTCTGTGAATTTGAGACCAGCTTGGTCTACAGAGTGAGTTCCAGGAGAGCGAAGACACAGAGAAACACTATCTCAATAAATAAACAAACAAATAAAACTAATGAGAAGGAGAGGAGGGAAGGAGAGGGCAGTGGGAAAGGAGGCAGAATTATAATAAAGTATTGTCTTGGTGAGGGTTTTACTGCTGTGAACAGACACCATGACCAAGCCAACTCTCTGTTTTTTAAAGATTTATGTATATGAGTACACCATCTTCAGACACACTAAAAGATGGCATTTGATCCCATTTCAGATGGTCGTGAGCCACTATATGGTTGCTGGGAACTGAACTCAGGACCTCTGAAAGAGCAGTCAGTGCCTTTAACTACTGGGCCATCTAGCCCCACAAGGACAACATTTAATTAGGGCTGGCTTACAGGTTCAGAGGTTCAGGTCCATTATCATCAAGGCAGGAAGCATGGCAGTGTCCAGGCAGGCACGGTGTAGGAGGAGTTAAAAATGCTACATCTTGTTCTGAAGGCAAACAAAAGACTGGCTTCCAGGGAGCAAGGATAAGGATCTTAACACCCACGCCCACAATGACACACCTCCTCCAAGGCCACACCCACTCCAACAAGGCCACACCTCCTAACATTGCCACTCCCTGGGCCAAGCATATTCAAACCATCACAAGTATGTAATAAACACATGCCACTCCTGTGTGTGCTGACTTAAAACATAAAGATAAACTGTATTACTATAATGTAACAGCTTGCTGTGTGCTCCTCCCCAGTGGAGTAGTCCACTCCTCAGTTTTGCTCTTGGCAATCTGCTAGCACAGCTCTCCAACATCAAAGCCGACTTCTTTCCATGCTTTTCTACAAGTCTTTTTTTGATTGTTAATACAGTAAGTCTTTGAACACGTTCACAGCATGTGTCAGTTCTATGAATGAAGGGTTCTTTCATCCCAGAAGCACAATGTCAGTGTATGATTCTATTTGTAGCTCAAGACTCTGATCCCACAGGTACCTCAGTGTGCTCAAGGAAGAAACAACATAAACCCTCAGGTAGTTGATGTATGTACTCATAGAACTCCTGAGGCTTGAGGAGGAAGGAACAATGAAGAGCAGCTGAGCCATTGTATGAAAATGCGTTATTAATAAGAGTTAAAAGGTAGAAGCAACCCAAATCCATCAACACATAGATGGATAAATAAAATATTATCTATACATACAATGGAGTACTACTAGGTCTTTAAAAAGAGTGAAGTTCCAATACATGCTACAACATGCATGAACCTTAAAGATATTGGGTTGATTAAATTTAAGCCATATGCAAAGTGGTAGTGCAAGAAATTATGGTCATGGATACCGGGGCTAAGGAGGAAAGAGAGTGAGATGTCCTCCCCTGCGGCAAAGTTTCTGCTTGAGATGATGAGGATGATAGGGACATTAGTAACCATGATAAAGAGGTAGTTTGAATGAGTCTGATTCCAGTGAAATATATAATGTATATATGTATAGTGTATATATAATATATATACAATGGTGAGAATGATAGTTTCTTATATAGCTGAACCACAAAGACATACATATGAGAAGGAAAACAACTGTCCAGACATCATGATTACGGGCCACCTGTATCTTGTGGATTATAAACATAAGGGTATTGTTTCTGGTACACATCTAAGATACTAGATTTTTCTCAATTTCCCTTTCCACATGCAATTATCCCATCTTTTAACTACCATCCATTGGTCTCATCCTGTCATTCACAGTGTTTTCTGCATGTGGGTGCTGTGGTATTAATATAGGTGTTCTTCCTGTTGTTACCCCTGGGCTCACATCCTCTGCCTGGCGCCCTGTTGGTATGGGAGTTTGATACGCCGCTGTTAACCAGTGAACCCGGGATTCTTGGACAGCGCTGCTGATCAGCTGGTGACTGTGTGTGTTTCTAGTGAGCTTTCATTCTTGACACATGTCTTAGTGAGGGTTTCATTGCTGTGGAGAGATGCCATGACCATAGCAACTTTTATAAAGGAAATATTTAATTAGGGTTGGCTTACAGCTCATTGTTGTTATGGCAGAAAACATGGCAGTGTGCAGGTAGACAAGGTGCTGGAGAAGGAACTGAGAATCCTGTGTCTTGATTCAAAGGCAATAGTAGGAGACGGCATGCCACACTAGGCACAACTTAAGCACAGGAGACCTCAAAGCCTGCACCCAACAGAGACACACTTCTTCCAATAAGGCCACACCTACTCCAACAAGGCCACACCTCCTAATTGTGTCCTTTCCTATGAGCCAAGCATCCAAACACATGAGTCTGTAGGAGCCATACCTCTTGGAACCACCACAGCACGCAGATGCTGTCAGATGCATCTGAAGCTTCTCATCTGGCGCCTTCAGAAAGCCCCCGAGCACAGGCTAACCTTAAGGTACCTGGACAGCATAAGCTCCTTAGGGGAACTGCAGGGTAGAGAGGGGCTTCTGGTGTGAAGGAACTCCTGTATAGAACCCAAAGGAGCACGTGCCTAACCCCTCTCTCTTTCTAACACATGCTTGGCCTTGCAGAGATCTTTTCATCACTGGAAAAAGTGCCTCTGGAGCCATACCCTGGGGGTCTTGACAAGAAAAGATAATTGCGAGTTCCAGCATGGGTAGAGCTGCGGAGAGAGCCTGTTTTGTATCAAGAGATACAATGAAGCAGTGAAAGTTGTTTATGGGTATGTTCATTGTGTAAAGCTGTCTGATAATCAACCCAGACCTGGCTAAGAAAAGCAACTAGATAACAAATATAAAAAGTTTTCCTCTGTAGGGGTCACTGCCAGTAGGGCCACGTTCCATCTGAGTTGAGCTGCAAGTAAATGATGTGATAAATGAACAAATGGTTACATTATCAAAAACTATCTACAGCTGGCATTTATTTATCTATTTATTTATTTTTAAATAGTAAGAAAAAAGGGCTAGGGAGATGGCTCAGCAGTTGAGAGCACTGACTACTCTTCCAGTTCAATTCCCAGCAACCACATGGTGGTTCACAACCATCTGTAATGGGATCTGATGCCCTCTTCTGGGGTGTCTGAAGACAGCTACAGTGTACTCATATACATAAAATAAATAAATCTTTTTAAAAAATAGTTAAAAAAAGTAGTTTATCCACTGTCCTACTATATAACATTCAAAAATTTGGTGCATAATAAAAACAAATTTTCCTGCTAATAGGAAAAAAAACAGAAAGAAGAAAGAAGAGAGGAAAAATATGATTACTCACAATTACTATGAGATTAGATTTGCAAATATCCCCCCTTTTAAACCTCTATCATTTGCTTACCTAACTTACTTTGGCTTCTTGAGACAGATCTTATTATGTAGCTCAGGCTAGCTTTGAACTCGTGAACCTCCTGTCTCAGCCTCCTGAGTCCCTCTACACCTGGCTTTGACTAAGTTTAAAACAATGAAAAATCCACACTGGAAAAAAAAAAAAACCAAGATTTTGTTCTCTCCTCTTACCACTTCAGGTGAGGTACTGCATTTGTCTGCTTTTTGTAGCCTCCAAACTTAATACAGTGTTTGGTACAAAATGAGCTCTAAGTATGTGTGCACTACAGAACGCTGGCTCCCTGGGTAGTATATATATATTATCCTGGATGGGTAACATTGGTAGTCTTTAGTCCTGGGATGTACCACCCAGGCTATAGCCCATTACTAATATACTATGTCAGGCTGGCCTGTGTAGAAAACACCACTGGACACCACATGGTAAATGCTGTGGAAACCAACTGCCTTAAGGGCTCAGAGATTCACGTATAGAGAGTGTGTGCTCCAGCCTTTCTTACTCAGGGGGAAGGTGACATCCCCCTAGGTCAGACTTCTAGACTACACGCCACAGCTTCGCATGCCCTCAGGGCCCTGCATACTGTCAGAGGGGCGAGTCTGAAAATGATCTTTTAGATCCAGCAATAGACACAGCAGTCTTTCAAACACTGAGAAGAAAAGGAGTTGGCAACCTGTGACAATGTCATAGAGTCAAGGCAGGACTGTTATACTATATTAATGCACATATGCATAAAGAATAAATTTAATGTAATTTGTCCTTTTTTTTTTTTTTTGCTAAAAATGCATTTTTCCATTGTAGCATTAAGAATTAATCATTTGAGCCAGGTGTAGTGGCGCACGCCTGTAATCCCAGCACTTGGGAGGCAGAGGCAGGCGGATTTCTGAGTTCGAGGCCAGCCTGGTCTACAGAGTGAGTTCCAGGACAGCCAGGGCTACACAGAGAAACCCTGCCTCGGAAAAAAAAAAGAAGAAGAAGAATTAATCATTTGAAGTATATTTCACTAAATAATGGTTTTTAAATGTAAAACATGGCAGTTCTTCCTTTTTAAAGTGTGAGACAGCGGACTGGCTTAGTCGGTAGATACCTGTCACCGAACCTGACTACCTGAGTTCAATCCCCAGAGCCCAAATGATGGAGGACAGAAGTGACCCCTGCAAGTTGTCCTTCAGCCTCCACACACACACCAGCCACAGAATGAATGAATGAATGAGTGAATGAATGTTGTAACAATTGTTTTCCAGAAACAAGTTCATGGACATGTATATGACTCTCATTGTAGAAGAAGATGGCTCATTAGCTCACAGCCAGCGGCATCCAGAGCAAGTGCTGGCATTGGATCAGCCCTGGAGCTAGAGCTAATGTCACCACCGAAAAGGGGCGTGTGCAAGGAAATGACCTTGTGGGAAGACAGCAAGACAGCAAGACAGCAGGACAGCAGCACTGGGGTCCTTTCTAGTTGGACTCTCCCAGTAACGGCAGGCTCTCTTACTAGGTTCCACAGCCGCCTTGTAAAAAGCCGAGCAGCTCTCAGCACTACACGCACCCAGAGGTGGAAGACAAACCCCTAAGCCACAACGATTCCACTCCCATCGGACCGTCTGCACACACCCTGTTTCCCAGCAAGTGCATTAACAGCTGCAGCAGCAATGACATGAACACAGTTTGGAAAGGGTGTGATTCAGCTCTAAGGGTGGGTAAGATTTCAGTAGGAAAGAACTGATGGGGGCGGGGGGGCAGGTGGGAGCAGCGGTGGGCGGGAGGGCAGTCCGCAGATTTCAGTAGAAGAGAATGGGCGGAAGCTAAGAATAACAACAGCTTTCAGTAGGACGCACAGGGCAGAGCCAATAAGTGTCAAGTACCTTGTCCACAGCGCCGCACAGTTCTGTACGTAAAGGGCCACTGGCAGGCTTTGTGACTGACTGTTCCTTCTCTAGGGAAGAGCAAGTACTGAACCCTTTAATCAGATGACACAGGTCAATCACTGAACCTCAGAGGGGTCAGCTGAAACTGCTTAGAGGACGGACCGAGAGGAGAAACGGGGAAGAGCAGAGAAGAATCCATTGCCATTACAATTGTTGGCTCGGAGCGATCCGGAAGCAGACCCTGACCTTCCATGGCAGGGAGTCCCACCAGTCCTGAGACTTTGCACAGCCTGGGCATGAGGGCACTAAGGGGCAGCTTGCTTGTGATTTGCATATTCCCAAGGCCCACACGCTCTCTCCCCCTCTCTATCAGGATCAGTGCTTGCAGTAGGCTTTTCCATCTCTCCATCCGACTGGGTTGCTTTGAGAGTCGCAGGGTAGTTCATTGCCAAGGGAGATGATGTGTATCATTTGCTCTAAATGAGACACAGGGGTTGTTTATGACTCTTTGGAAGGCCTTTCTGATTCTATCCCACAGCATTTTCAGATTGCTTCGCGGAAACATCCCGACTCAGGAAATGAAATTGAAAAGCGTCTTCTCGTTTAAGTTCTTAAGAGCTTTTCCATATCTTTTTTTTTTTTCCTGTCAAAAGGGCGTATAAAAGTGGGTTAATGGCCGAATTAAACAGTGCCAGTCAGGCATACATTGTCCGCATCTGCGGAGGAAGTGTCCACCTGCCGCTCACCATTGTGCTTGCCTGCGAGGTGCTTACAATTATGTAGGGGATCCAGCAACAAAAGAAAATAAAAGTCACCAGAAATAGATGAAAAGTACCATTGTGTTCAGAAGCAGGGGCGGTGCACGTTTCAGAATGTCCTGTTTTCTGCTCTGAGAAGAGGAGCTAGGCGCATGCGTGGCTGATCAGCCATGTTGAAGACTGGGCAGCCGCCCATTTGGGGACTATTTTCTTGAGGGCACCGATCACATTTGGAATTACATTGGTCCCTTTGTTCAGACAAGGCTGTCCTTCACTGCATCTTCCCCTGCAGTTGGCTTTCAATACCAGGCAGCCACTTGGCTTGGTCCTTAGCTGCCTGTGGTACGTGAACGCAACACAGTAGCCACACATCGGCAAAGAACCAACAAGAGTGAAACCCTGTGAGCCAGGGACACACCATTGTGCAGAGAAGAAATCTGTAAGAAACAAACAAACAAACAAACAAACCTAGAAATGCCCTAATCCAAATGCCAGGACTAACAGTTGCTTTAAAGCACACAGCATTTTGTTACACACCCGAGCAGCCATGGATGTTCAAGATTGGGCTTGAGCCCCACAGGGGCCAAGCTGGGTCAACATGCTAATTGCAAGGTGGTCCTGGTAGCAAAACTGAGTTCAAAGTGTAAAACATGAAATAAAAAAAAAGTCTATGAAATCAAAAAACGAATCTCTTAACAGCAAACGTTAATAGGATAGGAGAATCTACACAAATGGTGCTTTATAAACAAAGCAAAACAAAACCATAAACAACAACTAGGCTTTTGGTCTTGCATCCAAGAACATTGAGAGGCAAAGGTCGTCTTTAAACGTGTTTTCTGTGAGATAAAGTAATAGGAAGGAAGATGCATGTAGGACTCCTGTTTCTACGCAGTATGTGTACTCGGGAAATGCATCTACTTAAAGAAATGGGTATAGGGCTGGAGAGATGACTCAGCAGTTAAGAGCCCTGGCTGCTCTTCCAGAGGTCCTGGATTTAGATTCCCAGCACCCACAGGGCAGCTCACAGTCATATGTAATTTCAGTTCCAGGAGCCCTGATGCCCTCTTCTGGCTTCCAAGGGCACAGGCATGCATGTGATACACAAACATACATGAAAACAAAACACCCATACACATAAAAGAAATGTTATGGATGTTGGGTTTGCGGGAGATGGCTCAGAGATTAAGAGCATGAACTGTTGTTCTCTTGTAGAAAACCAACGTTCAGTTCCTAAAACGGTTCACCACTGTCTGTAACTCTAGCGCCACCCTCTTCTATTGTCCTTGGGCCCTGAGCTCATGCACACGCACGCACACCATACACATAACACATACACGGACATGTCAGTAACTCTATTACACCTTGTAGAAAGCAGTCCCTTCACATTCCCCTCTCTTGCTTGTCTTCCTCCTGTGGTGGAGGTGCTTGGCCCACAGGAAGTGGCACTGTTAGGAGGTGTGGCCTCATTGGAGGAGGCATGGCCTCGTTGGAGGAAGTGCTTCTTTGTGTGTGTGGGCCTTGAGATCCTATGCTCAAGCTCTGCCCAGAGCAGAAATGGTCCTCTTCCCCGAAGCCTGCAGAAGACAGTCTCTTCCTTGCTGCCTGCAGATCAAGATGTAGAACTTTCGGTTCCTCCAAGACCATATTTACCTTCATGAAGCCATGCTTCCCACAGTGATGATCATGGACTGAACCTCTAAAACTATACGCCAGCCCCAGTTAAATGTTGTTCTTTATAAGAGTTTCCTTGGTCATGGGGTCTCCTCACAGCTATGGAAACCCTAAGACACCTCCGTTCCTGTTTTTTTTTTTTTTTCCTTGATTTTTGGCTTTTCATTTGTTTTCATTTTCCCTTGTTAAATTTTCTTCCTTTTCTCCTTTCATTTATTTTTTTCCTCATTACCTTTCCCCTCGTTCCCCATCATACTTAGTACTTATGACTTCATATGTAAGAGTTAGGAAATATTTCAGAAATTATCACACATGCATCAAATTGTTCTTAAATAATTGAACTAAACTTCCTAATCCTGTGCCTGTTAAAGTTTAAAAAAAAACAAAAAAACAAAAAAAAAAACACTCCTTAAAAACTTCATCTGACCAGGCAGTGGTGGTACAGGCCTTTAATCCCAGCACTTGGGACATAGACTAGGCGGATTTCTGAGTTCAAGGCCAGTCTGGTCTACAGAGTGAATTCCAGGACAGCCAGGGCTACACAGAGAAACCCTGTAGCAAAACAAACAAAACAAACAAATAACAACAAAAAAACAAAACAAAAAACCCCATAATGTAAACAGAAAAGAAAACTGTGAGATGAGCAGCTGGAACCAAGCGATGAAAAGAGTCGCATCGCTCCCGTTGGACTGTTGCTTTTGATGTGCAAAGACAGCACAATTGGAAAAAATATTTGTTCATTGTAGTCGACCCGCAACCACCAGTCAACGTAGGTACCTCGAATGGAGTCTGGGAATTAAAGGACAAGAGAATAGTGGGGCCAAGACAAAGTTCTGATCAAGGCTCAACTTTATTGCAAAGCAGCAGGCTTTGAAAGGCAAGACCCATAAGCCCAACCTCTAGGCGTGACTGATGACGTAATTCATGCCGGCAGCCAATGGCATAGGTTTCCATCTCTCAGCTGCAGGTCCCTCTTATCAGGCCAAAATCGGAACTCCCAGCTCTGGTGGGGAAATTCCATCTAGGGCTGTGAGAACAAAAATAGCTGATGCGCGGCAACTCCTGCTTTGCACGGCTCATCTTTGCCAACCTTGGTTCATAAAAATACGGACAGCACAGAGTAAACATGGCTGGTGACAGAAATGATAACAATCACGAGTAAACTTTCTAGGAAAGGAAAGTGGTACTTACAGATCAAAGCAAGACAGAGTGTAAGAGGGACAAGGTAACTTCAAAGGATGTTCCCCGTGCAGCAGCGACCCTGCTTTAGATGGGAAACTTGAAGGAACTCAAGTACCCTGACAACATTCGAGATTGGCTTCCCAGATGGACAGGAAGCCATGAAAGGCTGCGAAACGGGAAGTAGGTGGAGATCATAAATTCATCTCCAAAATATTCCTTTTCTCTAGAACTTGTTTCTCAGATAAAAGTTTGACTGGGCCGGGCGTGGTGGCGCACGCCTGTAGTCCCAGCACTTGGGAGGCAGAGGCAGGCGGATTTCTGAGTTCGAGGCCAGCCTGGTCTACAGAGTGAGCTCCAGGACAGCCAGGGCTACACAGAGAAACCCTGTCTCCAAAAACCAAAAACAAAACAAAAAAAAAAAAAAGTTTGACTGGGCACTCAGCATTTTCCCCCAGGAACTGAGCTGAATAAATAATAAGTATTTCGCCTGGAAGAAGACTAGCAGACATAATGGAGTTATAATTTATAAATGCATTAAATATCAAAGATTACACCAGAAGAAGCTGCCATTCTCTCCTTAAGGCTTTGAGTCACGACACCTCACCACTCTTCTGACTTTTGTTCAAGCATCAAGGCTGATTCATTGTCCCCTTCTTCTTCTAAATGGTTAACTTTCTGAGACTTCATGTGCGAGCTTCAAGGAGGACATTGTCACTGCAGGCAGACTGGGGTGCAGATAAAGCATTGTTTGGAATTTATATTTCAATGCAAACACAAAGTAGCTTTGTATTGAAGTGGAACAAAGCTAATCCCCCTTTGAGCATCCACACCCATTTCTCTCTTTTCTTCCTTTGTCTCAGCAATGCCATTTTTTTTTTATTCTGCAAACCTCAAAAGTTATTGCCCATGTTGTGCCCAGTATGTGTCTTCTAGGATGGCAGATGTCTTTTCCTAGATGGATTCCTTCCTTGCCAAATGTCATTTGGATTTTTACTGTAGATTTTACTTAGAGAATAATGCAACTCATCAATACTCCAACAGTTATTCATCAATGAAGACAATGATGGGTTATCCATGAGTGCCTAGCATCTGTTCCTTCTGTTTCCTTGGGGGACAGCTAGAGACCCTCTCCTGTGTTAGGAACTATTCTGAAGAGTAAGTCGTGCTCTGCCTGCCTGAACTTTAGCAAGGATATGATACCAGCTTACCTTTCCAGCAGAACCCCAGCCTCTGAGGCTGGTTCACAGCCTGTTTCAAGATATAAATATTCGCCATGAGGTTTTAAAACTTTTCTTTCACCAATTAAATCCATGATACATCTTATCTGTGTGCTAACGTATAACCCTCACAATATCCAATGGAGGAGCAGCAAGGTATGTTCAGTTTAGACCCCCACCCCTTCTGAGGGAGAAACAATCACAAGAAGCAGGTGGGGACACACACTGCATCAACAAATGGGATGTTAATAATATACACTTCAAGACTTTATAATGAATACTAGAGTGCCATAATGATTGTCAACTTTGTGTCCATGGTAATGTTCAAAGATGCTGATGGCTGTTAGCACTGGCACTTCCGCTGTTAATGTCTTGCCTACTACCCTGGATGTAGTAGGGACATCTTTCCCCTGACACATACATTTTTTCCTGTCTATTAAGTCCTGTAGTCTAAGAATAGATGAGCCCAATGGCACAATATTTTCTCACTGTTTTTGTTTTCCAAAAAAAAAAAAAAAAAGAAAGAAAGGAAGGAAGGAAGGAAAGAAGGAAGGAAGGAAGGAAGGAAGGAAAGAAGGAAGGAAGGAAGGAAGACAACCTATAAGCATGCAGTCTAATAACTATTGGTGGGAGCATAAATCTGTATGTCATCTTCAGATGCAAATTTGATTTTTATTAAAACTTTAGATGCACACATGTCCAGTCCTACTTTTTGGTTTCTAGGGATTTCTTCTATAGGACTGTGTGTACAAATACACAAAAACATGTGAGCTGGGCTGGCCACTGCAGCACTGCTCACGGCAGAGTAGTATTGCCTTCAACTCTAAACCTAGGAGATATTGGTTGAGTAAACTCTGAGACATCCAGACAGCAGAATATGATACAGTTGTCAAAAAGACTAAGATAAAATGCACAAAGAAAGCCAAGATGAGATAGTTATCTAATCACCAAGTTACTTCTCTAGTGTGGGTGTGATGTGTGCTAGGACCTACACTTCATATTTTATGTTTTACTAATAGTTGAACTTTTAAAATAAGAATAAACTGTCTTTTTAAAAAAATCTATTACAAGGGAGGTGGGATGAGATTGGCACTCCTAGTGCAATCATTTGTTGACTGAGGTTGTAAAAGATTAGGTCTTTAACGTTTGGGAAATTGAATGCTGACTTTCTGGGTTTGGATGTATCACCATTTTACTTATTGTGCCACAGTTGACTTTGACTTTGGAAAGTGTCTAAAATATATAACCAATGTCCTATACACACATACTGCTGTGTGTTTTCTGTCTGCTAATTCAGAACTCTCTCTGACATTCTTGTACTTGACAGAGAAAGCTTGGTTCCCTCAGCAGAGACTTTTAAAGGTTAATTTTCATGCATTCCAGCAAAGGCTGCAAAGGCTGTGTACGTGTGTGTGTGTGTGTGTGTGTGTGTGTGTGTGTGCGTGCTTTTAGTTCTCTAGTTACTTCTCTTTTATTGTTAAAATATAATAATTACATCATTTCCTCTATTCCATTTTCCTTCTTCAACTCATCCTATACCCTCTCAATTTCTCCCAAACTCCTGGCCTCCTCCTCTCCTCCTCTTCTTCCTCCTCCCTAATTCTTATTGTTACACACACACACACACACACACACACACACACACATATATACATATATATGTGTATATATGTATGTGTGTATACATATATATACACACATATATATACATACAACTTCCTGAGTCCTTTCAGGGCCCACCTCTTGGTAAGGAATAACTAATTGGAGGTCTCCTCATTGGGAGAAAGCTACTTCTCCCAATCTCAGCATACAGCATACTTTGATTGCCTTTAGTTCTTTGTCTGAGGTTGGGGCCCTGTGAGTTTTCTCCATTGCATGTTAGCATGTCCTTTGGCATTATACCTGTTCAGAGATCTTGGTTGGGCAGCCATTTGTTAAGGTGGTATGGTGAAGCTTCCCTCTTGTTTCTAGGAGACTCAGTCTCACAGCAGATGCCCTGGTCTACTACCTCTTACAGTCTTTCTACTCCTTCCTCCATAATATTCCCTGAGCCTTTGCTGTATAGATGAATCCACTGGGGACAGGTACTCATGATCTAAACTGCTTTTTTTCTTTTTAAAGCAGAAGCATACATATAAATATATTAAGTATATATAATAAATGAAATTTTAAAACCTCAAAAGAAAGTGGTAGATAAATCAGAGTTTTGGTTGACTGCAGGAAAAAAAACCCCTAGCATTCAGTATTTGTTATAACAATACACACAGAGGACTGATCACAGCGCCTTCTACCCCACTACTGTGCTTCGGCCTCAGAACCCAACATTTATATTCTTTTGCATGTGGTGGGGCAATGTCGTGTTTGCATGTATGTGGAGGCAGAGGTTGACATCCGGCATCTTCTCCATCACGCTCCAACTTACTTTTTTGCAATAGAGTCTCACATTGAACCTGGAGATCACCAATTCACCAATACCATCTGGCAAACAGCCTCCAAGAACCCTCCTGTATTAGCCTTCCCAGTGCTAGGACTACCGGTACCTGGCCCCATGGCAAAGCCTCTTCTGTACTGCTGAGGGTCTGAACTCGAGTCCTCAGGCTTCCCTACCTGAGCCACCTTCCCAGTTCTCAGCCTGCATGCTCTCCAGCCAGCCACATTTGGGACTGATTTGTATGTCTATGAATGACGTATGCCATTATTAATTGGATACAGTCTTTTCTATTTTAAAATTATTACTACATAGTTATTTATTTTTAATGTACATGTGAGTTTCTTAGTCACGGTTTCTATTCCCACACAAACATCCTGACCAAGAAGCAAGTTGGGGAGGAAAGGGTTTATTGAGCTTACACTTCCACACAGCTGTTCATTACCAAAGGAAGTCAGGACTGGAACTCAAGCAGGTCAGGAAGCAGGAGCTGATGCAGAGGCCATAGAGGGATGTTTCTTACTGGCTTGCTTCCCTGGCTTGCTCAGCTTACTTTCTTATAGAACCCAAGACTACCAACCCAGGGATGGCACCACCCACAGTGGGCCCTCCCCCCTTGATCACTAATTGAGATGATGCCCCACAGCTGGATCTCATGGAGGCACTTCCCCAACTGAAGCTCCTTTCTCTGTGATAACTCCAGCCTGTGTCAAGTTGACAGACAAAACAAGCCAGTACAGTGTGTGTCTGTGTGTGTGTGTGTATAGGTCAGAGGACAATTTGCAAGTCACCTCTCTCTTTTCAATTTGTGGGCCCCAAGCATCAAACTCAGTATTTGGTCGTGGCCACAAACACATTTTCCATCTCACAGACCCCTCTTTGTTCCTCCTTAGTAATTCCTTCCCTGGTATATCTCCTGTACCCTTCACCTTTGAACAGGCCATGTTGAACCTACTTCTTCTCTTAAGGCAAAGCCAGTGGAAATGAGTGTCTGCCTGTCACACCATGATGAGAGGGGTTCTAGACAGATCTGGGTCGCAGTGCCACTATGGGTTAGATCCTCAACATAGTGATGAGTGGCATCCCTGAATCAAGCAACAATGTTACAGCTTTTCCCCTAGGTAAGCCACACCTCCCCCCCCCACACACACACACAGTCACTACTCTACTGTGTTTTGGGAATAGTAGTTTTGTATCACTACTTTGTTTAGAATCTTTGAGTGGTTTAGAACACTAGGGAAATGAAGAGACCAGAGATTATGCCACTGATCACTGATTCTTGATACCTCTTAGAATGATTTATTTATTTATTTATTTATCTATTTATTTATTACCTCTCCTCAGTTTCATGCATCTGACTTCCTCCACATCTGGTTGGCAACTCTCTCTCCCAGAGTTCCTATCTCTCTGTCCTGCCTGTTCTCTCTTACTTTGCTACAGGCCATTGGGCTCTATGTGGTGCATGTGTAGCGTGTATGTGTATGTGTGTGTGTGTGCATGTGCGTGTGATGGGGGATCATGGCTTTGTAAAGAAAGTGGATGCAATAAAAAACACAGCATTGATCTCTTCCTGCCCTTTGTTTTCAATAATGAAATGAAAGGCAGCAGTAGCTTCCTTTGACTCCAGAGCCACAAAGCTTAGGGTATTGTTTCCATATCGCATTTAAAAGCCATGTCTGGCTCCTGAGAGAACTTTTAGATACGTTCCATTGCCTTGCCTCTCCTCTGCTGTCTTCCTCTCTTCTCCCTCCACTTTCTCCTCTCCATTCCCGATTGGTTGTACTTTGCTGCTCAACTGATTTGATGGACAAACCTCCGTCTAAGATGCTCCTCCCTGAGGATCTGGGATTACAGGTGTTCTCCACCACACCTGCCTTCTCAAGAAGACACAGGTGCAAGGACAAGAGCTGCCTGTAGGTTTCTAAGATCGCACCTGAACTGACCCAGTTCACCCGCACGCACACCACCAGGTCCAGCTCCACTGTGCTGTGCAGTGGAGATGAAGGGCCCACTCTCCCAAGTGCTGCAGCTGGCAAGGGGCTGGGCCAGCTCTCTCGCTCTCACACCCCCGGGGTGGCTCGCTGGCGCCGGCTCTATGGTGTCACTCAGGTGAGGGCCCACTCTCCTGAGTGCTGCATCTTGTAAGAGATGGGGCCAGCTTTCCAGTGTGCCACCATCTCTGCACAGCTCTTGGACATCTACACCATCCCGGGTGGCTGCCCAGACCAGGGATGTCCACATGGTCCACCTTAGTGTTAACATGAGTCACGGATAGTGACACAGACCCCCTATGTTGCATGGCCACCGACCCAGCCACAGGCCTGTGGCGCCATGGATTGGGAGATGGCCACGGGTTGAGGAGCAGACTACTCACAACAGGCTATTCCCCTCCAACCTCAAACCTACAGTTCTACCTCTCTCCATAAACCTAAAACTGTTCTCCTTCTCTTTCACATCTGTCCACCATATGCTTACATATGCAGTGGCTCCTGCGGCAGGTGAGTCACAAGGCAGGCAGGCCTCCAGGTGTCTTCCTCCACCCACGCTGAGTGGCCACGGGTGGGCCTCTGGGTATCTGGCTACCTCTTTAAGGTATTTACTTACCAGAAGACTATCTAATTTTCCTTGTAAATGAGATATATAATTCACATACTATTATCAGGGTCCATGATTCACCAAAGAATGATGCCCCGGACTCAAATAGTATGTAAAAGCTAAAACTGTTTTATTCTGCAGATGTCCAGCATGCTAGGGTCTCCCATTCCAAGTTGAAAATGCCTAAGTGAACTCACAGGCCCGATTTAAAGCACAAGGGGAATTCCTTGGAGAGGTAGTTGGCTCTATCTCTAGGGATATTCCAGAACCATTGCTGGGGAAGTCTGGAAACTGTTGCTGAGGAAGTCTGGAAACTGCTGCTGAACTATTGTCCTTGTCTCAAGTCAGCTTCTGAGGCCTGGACTTGTCTGGACTTGCCCAGTTCTTGGAAACAGAGATTTAGGCCTAGTCTCTTGAACTGCCAATCCAATTTGAAGCCTGCCATGGAATCAGCTTGACTGTCTCACTATGGGATCTATCAAATGTAATCCAACAGATTTTAGAATAGTCAGGTTTGCACAACCGTCACCACTATAAAACATTTTCTTGGGCTGTACCTCCATGACAGAGAGCTCACCTGGTACACAAGGGCCAGGGTTGGGCCCTCAACACCGAAATTGTTTTCACTACCCTGCAAAGAAAACATGCTTCCACTAACCATCACTTTGCCCTCCTCCATGCCAATCAAAACCACTGATCAGCTTTCTGTATCCATAGAATTGTCTACTCTGAACATCGTTCATAAGCAGAACTGTATGATATGTGGCCGTTAGTGGCTGGCTTTTTTATTAGGCATGTCATTGTCAATGCTGTTGCAGATATGGGGACTTGTTTACTTTTTATGGTTGAATGAAAGCATGAAATAAAAGGGGGACTCCATAACGACTGCTTACTAACGTATGGAGAAGATTTTCATTGTAGATACAAGGGAGAAGCAAGCTGAACATGACCTGCAGATTAATAGATCATGAGTGGAGAGAGGGGGAGGGATAACAAGAGAGGAGTTGACAACCAAGAGAGGCAGCCAGAGCCAAGAGACCAAGAGACCAGCTTAGCCAAAATGGCTGTTATATAGGGATCAGGGTGGGGGAAAGGAAGTGGAAGCCCAGGACCGGGAACTGAGAGGCTTAGGGTAGGGTGCAGGGTCAGGAGTGCAGGGAGGACCCCCAGGTACTGAGTGAGACTTGTCCCCGGGTGAAGCTAAGATGACGAGCTAACAGTGGTGAGGGCATTTTTCTGCTTTCCAGTTCTGCCCTCTGTTGGACATCTGTTCTCACCTCTTGGCTTTTGTGAACCTGGTTCTGTGAACCCCTGAACCTGTACGGAGGAGTTCCTGTTCTTGTTCTCTCTCTCTCTCTCTCTCTCTCTCTCTCTCTCTCTCTCTCTCTCTCTCTCTCTCTCTCTCTCGATTTGGATATTTCAAGACAGGTTCAAGACAGGGTTTCTCTATGTAGCCCTTGGCTGTCCTGGAACTCACTCTGTAGCCCAGGCTGGCCTCGAACTCAGAAATCTGCCTGCCTCTGCCTCCCAAGTGCTGGGATCACAGGCATGTGCCACCACCGCCCGGCGGAGTTCCTGTTTTCAGTTCTTTTGTGTGCACGCTTACCAGTAGAATTGCCGGGTCTTTCAATAATCCCAGATTTAACTTCCTTGGAACCTCTAAGTCACTGCCTTCCTTGGCCAACAGGGTATGAAGGTTCCATCTTCCAGGCATCCTCCTCAACCCTTGCTCTTCTGTCTTTTATTTTAGACCCCAGTGTACATCAAGTAGCAAGTCACATTAGTAAGACTTTCCTACTTCTCTGGCGACTAGCCATGTTGAACATCTTTTCAGGTGTATTGGATACAGGTCTTCTTTGAGGATATTTCTGTTCAGATTCTTTGCCAGCTTTTTCTTTTTTCACTTGTGTCTTTTGACCCCCCCCCAAATTTGTTAAAACCCAGAGCCATATAATAACAATATTTAGAGATTAAAGGATACCTACTGTCAGATTGTTGTTGTTTGTTTTGTCTTTGTTTTTTGAGACAAGGGTTTCTCTCTGTAGCCTTGACTATCCTGGAACTCAGAGATCTGCCTGCCTCTGCCTCCTGAGTGTTAGGATTATAGGTGTGTACAACCTCCACCTGGCTACTGTCAGATTATTATAGGGAACAAATACCAGTTTTTTTTTCCTAGCTCAGAAAAGGGAAAATGTACTAGACTTCTGATTTTTATACATATAATAAGAGGATTCCATTTTAAAAATTTTTATGTGAACTTTAAAAAGATTTGACTAACACAGCACTATTTTGTTTTGTTTTTATTAATTTTGAGATAGGGTCTCAAATAGCTCAGGTTAACCATGGAACTCACTGTAGAGCCAAAGATGACCTTGAGTTTCTGATTTTCTGACTCTACCTCCAATGAGCTGAGACTACAGGTATGTATGTATTCCACATGTGGTTTTATGCGGTATGGTGGATTGTATGCAGGGCTTCAAGCATGATAGGCAGGCATTCTACTGACAGAGCTATCTACATCTCTAGCCTCAAACATTTTATATGTAATATGTAGATTAATAATATCTACATAATGGTGTTGTGGTAAAAAATGAGTATTTCTCTACTATCCCCATAGAGTCAGTGCTTCTCAACCTTCCTAATGCTGCGACCCCTTACTACAGTCCCTCATGCTGCGGCGAGCCCCGACCATAAAATTACTTCCATTGCTACTTCATAGCTGTAACTTTGCTACTGTCATGAATCATAATGTAGATATCTGATATTTCCGATGGTCTTAGACCCTCCCCCCAAAGGGGTTGCAACCCCTTTAGAACTGCTGCTCTAGAGCTTAACATGGTACCTAGTATACAGTAGGCATTCATAAATACATGCTAGCTGAATTTAAAAAATATTCCACCAATCCTCATATTAGGAATCCCCAGTTTTCTTGCCATCCTGTTCAGGAAAAAGGACAAAAGACTGAGGGCCTCGCAGGTCCCCCTGAGATGCAGGGTTATGGTTCATTGTGAGTTGAGTACCGTGCTCCCTAAACACGATGATCTGAATGGAGCCAGTTGTTTCAAAGAAAGCAGGAGCTGCAGTTCCACCTGATTCCATTATTAAAGGAGAATCTTGACAAATGGCATGTTCAAGTGAAGAAAGATGCAAAAGGTCCCCACATTGATAGCTATGTAAAGCTGAGTCCTTTTCCAATCAATAGGATTGGATTCAGGATTGATACTCATAATGTCAGTGATTCAGATCATCTCAAATTCACCTAAAAGGAAAGATGGAAATACTGACATGCCAGGCGACTTGGGATATCTGGGTTTTAAACATGGGGATTTGGGGGGTTTGCTTTCAGGAACGATTAAATGCCAAGTGTCATCACAATGAATATTCCAATTGATGTTTTGGTATTTTAATCAATAACGGAAATTTCAGGTAGAATCATCACAGTGACACCTAATAAAATTAATCTCCAAGACGTGTTAAGAGAATACTATATAAACCAGGAAAGTTAACCGTTCACTGTCTAACGCTACTTATGCTGATGCACGAGCCACCATGAGTGTGACACCCACCTGAGCATGCGCAGGACTTGACTCTGGACAAGAGTCTGAAACAAGTGACCAAGTGCACATTTGAAACTTCATTTTCTGTGATGTCAAAATAGTCAGTTAGGAGCATAACAGTTTGTAATACCTATACACTAGACGTGCTAACTGTGCAGTGAATATAAATTCCTTGGGAACAGCTGAAAGTGCAGGATTTAAAAGTATTACCTTTTTTTGTACTTAAAGAAAAATAAGTATTTTAATAAAAACAAAACAAAACAAAACCTTGGGGCAGGAGGCTGAAGAGAGAGTTGAGCAGTCAGGAGCGCTTGCTACGCTTGCGGAGGACCTGCACTCAGCTCTCAGCACCTGCAGAGGGGCTTACAACCATCTGAAACTAGTTCTAGGGGATCCAGCACCCTCTTCTGACCTCTGCAATGCCCGCCCAGCATGTGACACACACACACACACACACACACACACACACACACACACACACATAGTCAAAACACTTATACACATAAAATAATAAAAAACCACCACCCTTTGATAACTTACTTCATATTACACTTTAAAAAAACCCTGACCTTTCAAAAACATGTGTTTAACCGTGTTGAACTCTGACAATAAGGATGTTTGAACCTGAAGGAAACTTCTTCACTCTCCTAGGCACAGAGAAGTCATTGACGATGTAAAAATTCCATTTCAAACCTAAGTTGGAATGATTTTCTTTCTTGGAGCTATACTAGGTAGAGTCAAAGACCAAGGTATTCTAAACAACATACTGTATCCCCGAGGCGGACTTTGAAACTCCCCCTAGCGGTAGACAAGGAGTTCAACACCCACAATGCTGTGCTACCCACCTTAACGTAGTTCTATTTTCCAGGGTCTAATGCAGGCTTTCCTTGCAGCCTCAGGTGATTTGGATCACTTGTTCCCTGTGGTTCAGCCACCAGATAGTGTACTGTCAGCCTCACTGGAATTTGTCTGTTGTAAAGAAGATGGAAGCCCAACAACCAGAGTTTAGTAACTAGATCCCACTGTGGAAGGAAAGATCTGATTCCTGAAAGGGGTATCCTCTGAACACTACTTGTGCACTGTGACACACACAAAACACACACACAACACACACACACACACAATACACACACACACATCTATGTTCACACACACACCCACAATAAATAAGTGGATGTAATGACATTTTAAATAGATTTATTTTATTTTATGTGTATGTGTATAGTTGCTTATTTGTATTTGCAGTACATGCATTCAGGTGATTAAAGAGTCCTGATGAGAGTGCCAGAACTCCTGGAGCTGGAGTTGCAGGCAGTTGTGAGCCACCCTATGTGGGTGCTGGGAACCAAGCCCAGGTCCTCTACATGAGCAGTGTGTACTCTTAATCTTCAGACCATATCTCCTGCCCCTAATACATTGTTCTAAAAAGAATATTTGAATAAGATCATTTTCCTTTGCATCTTCTTCATTGTACATTGGTTTTTCAGTTTCCATTAGAAATTTAATTTCAGTTATTCATATTCTTAAAACCTTTTTATCTGCGCTATAAAACATTTCATGACCTCAATCCTGGTAACATTGACATAATTCAAGGGACGCTATCTAGTATAATTTATTATTCATTTCTTTTCTCCGATTATGTCATATTATATCACATCATGTCTATCATATCATGGGCAAATGAATAAGGAATAATTATTTACTATGAAATATCAATGTTCCTCTAGGAACTAATTAATGATGACAGTGATTTAGATAATCACTATCAAAACTCAGCTATCAAGTTAAATAACCCCCACTGTTTGGGTTAACTGAGGAGATGGGTACTATTTTCTTTTAATTCTATTTTAATATCATTATCTTGTCCCTCTCCTCAAGATTCTCTGATTCCTTCCTCTTGTTCTTTGCATAATAAGTACCTTGAATGTGAATATATATTTCTTATTTTTAATCACATAATTAACCTTATCTTTTTAATATATGAAAATCTAGAAACTATGCTACCAAATTATACACTTTTTAACACCTTCATGTGTGTTTTTATTCCCAGGTGAGATATGAAACAGTATTGCCAAGAAAATGGCTAGAAATTTGAGCTACGTCTCAATTGTGACAGCCTTAAAATCACTATGCTTCTATTGAAATAAACCCCAGCAAAAGTTGTCAGGACAGGGCCCTAGCGATTCACATCCAATTGCAGCTCAATCATGAATTTGAAAGACCATTTAGATAAATTGTCAGGGCAATTTCCACTTGTCCCTCCTGTAAATATAACAAGCACCGACATCCTCACAGGCTGTTATGACTATTACAGAACTTGTTTAGGGGAAAGCTTCAAGATACCTAGGAGTCTGAGACAAAAGAAACATTCAGGAAGGCAGAGTCAGTCTGTCAAGAGGTAAGCTTTCTGCCACTCACCTAAACCTAGGACCTCATTTATTCTTATGTGCATAGTACGCATGGTCACATAGAACTTCTACGTATCAATAAAGACCCAGGACAGACCATCAAGTGCGACAAAAAGCCAGAGGAAGGAAAGCAGGTGAGTTCGAGGGAAACCTGAGAGCCAAGGGCTCCCCATCACTCCGTGCAGCCTCTAACCCAGACCAGCGCCACGGGTTCTGTTGTAGATCTTTTTCTTTTACATTTCCCCTGTGCAGAACACTCCAGCACTCCTAAAGCAAGGTGAGAGATGGGCACAGCTGTGAGAATTTCCTGCAGTATGTGCTGCAGCAGCAGAAACAATGGAAGAGCCTGCTTCTGCAAGGTGGCAGGCAAGAATCAGTTGCCCTCTGACCTCTCCATGCACACCATGGTACACACACACACACACACACACACACACACACATGAATTGTAATGTCAGTTAATGCCTGTCTGAAGACGTGTTACACCCTGATCATAGAGTTTTGCTGCAAGACATATTGAACTAAAGCTATTTTAATCTCCCTCTTCCCTGTTTCCTTTCCTTTCTTTTTCAAAGTTGGGGGTTGAACCCAGGGCCTTAGATGGGCTAGACAAGGGCTCTATTATCAAGCTATGCCCCCAGCCCTAATTTGCATTTTTCATTTAAAGCATAACAAGATTTAATAAGGGAGAGCACGTAATGTCAATTGTGTTGGCTTTGTTATAGAGGCCATCTCTATTTCTTCTGACATACCATAAGCCCCAGATTCTCCTTTGCATGTTTTATTGCACCTCTTCCTTCCTAAAGAGCTGCCTGTTTGGGCTTATCAATAATTGCTTGCTGCTAGTAAAGAACTAGGCTGAAAACATTATCGTCTATACTGTCACTAAAATGAGCCACTTCTGTTATCCTTACCCTCTGCCCTGGATGAATGTATGAAAACCACTTATCAAGATTATATTTTTCGTTTTTGAGTTCTTTTGTTTTATTATTATTATTATTCCATCTCTCCCTTCTGCCAAAGTTAAGGTCTTATTTATTTTTTTGATGCTTTTACTGCAACAGGGATCTCAGTTGCTTCAGAATGATGGTTTTATAAGTTTCTAAACCATCTATCCTTTATACACAAGGTACAGAAGCCTGGGACCCCCGCACCACAGCTCTCCTTCAGGATTTGTGCACCTGCTCGGTGACCTGCAGCATTTGAGTTATCAGTGCTTTGAGTTCTTGCTGTGAGCCTCACCCGGTTCTGAATTCCCACAGACATTATCTGTGATAGTCGATCTTCCAGAGACGCTAGTTTCCCGCATGGTCACTGGTAGCTTTTACATGTGTACTTCATGATGGCTGTAGAGGTCCACATGGAGAGGTCATGTGATTTGGTCATGAACTAAACAAAATAGTATTTTTTTTAACCAGCTTTAAGAATAAAAATGGACTCTAAATGAGTTGCTAGGACATATGTGGATCGCTACATCCTGCTTGCTGTCTTTCTTAGGTTGTAGAAACTGACTGTAGGGATGGATTTTAAGGGACAGCAATAGTCACAGGAGCAGTTGCCACAGTGTCACAGACGCCTTTGATGTCTTTATGCACTTGCCGTTGCAGGTGACATTTGAATCTTATCCAGTGCCATTTCCATCCTGCCCAACAGAGAAAACGATTCTTGTGGGGATTCTTTGTCCTGCTTCCACCTGCCATGGGGTATTAGCAGATTACAGGAAACACTGGGAGGTGCCCCGTGGCATCCAAGGGAACAATGGCACATTTGTTTGCCTTTCTGCCTTCAAGGACATGTGAAGGGTGACTTCTGAATAGAGTGTTTTTGTGAACATTAAAAAGCTGTGTATTTGTGTGAACATAGACAGAGGCAGGACGTATCTGGGATCTTCCAACCCCGAAACTGAAGTGAGAACTCTCACACAAGAGGCCAGTTTTCTGAGTGTTTTGTGTTGTGGTGTTGTGTTGTTTTTAATTTCCACTATGCTCCCAGCCTCAGCCGCTCCTAGGTATCTCCTGCTCCGGAGAGCCCTGCCTTAGAGACACCCAGGATCACGCCTGGGCTGCGGCCAGCTAGCAGCCCTACCCCGCCCGTGACAAGGAGGAAGAAATGTTGAGAGGAATGTCTTTCTTCCCACAGCTCTGCCTCTCAGAAAAGACAGCTATGCAGCCTTTCCCCTGCCATTCCTGACTGCCATATCCTGTGATTACCGTGGACCACGACAACCAGAAGAAGCAATCAAGAGAGTAGTCTGTGAGATTTTATGTTATCACAGAAAGAGATCGACCACAGAACTAGCATGGCTGAATCCCTCATGAAAATATGACTAACAGTGGCTAAGTAACTTTATTCCACAACATTTCTGAAACCTCACAAGCCCAGACTGCACAATAGAATTTTACAGAAAACATGTGGCCAATCTGAATTTTATTTCTTTTTTTCTGAGATTTTCCATAATATAATAAAGGTACTAGTTGGATCAGTCTCAAGTGTTTGAAAATCCTGTTTGGTTGGTTGGTTGGGTTTTTTGTTTGTTTTGGTTTTCTGAAACAGTGTCTCACTATATAGCTACGGCAGTCCTGGAACTCACTATGTAGACCAGGTTGGCCTCGAACTCATAGATGCACCTGCCTCTGCCTCCCTAAGTGTTGGGATGTTGGGATTGAAGGTGTGTACTACTACTCTGGCTAAGCGTTGGGACATTTTCCACACGTTGACAAACCTTTGTTTAAAATGAACGGGGGTGGGGGGGTGGGGGGAGTGGGGGGGGAGAGGATGCTAGCTCTTAAGACTCATTTATGTGTTATTATCCTGTATCATTGACAACTAGAAAAAGACAATCAAGAGAATAATTGTCTGTGAGATTTTGTTATCATAGAAAGAGAGTGAGTAACTGAAGGGATTGGGCGGTCTGGGTTGTGCAAAGGTTGCCGGTAACAATACAGACTGGCACGTGGCTAGTTCACAGACCTCCGGGCAACTGGAACTGCCCGGGGCTGGCTCACTGAAGGAAAGATACTTTGTATAGGTGCCATGGCTCAATTTGTCTTCAGTGTTAAAAGAGTCAAGATTAAATCAGGGACAACTGAAGAATAAAAATCTCCCTATCAATAAGCATCAATCGTGCTCAGCATTCGCGGAGCAGAGTTCCATCTTTCTGCCCTGGAGAGTTTTCCAAAAGTTTAGAGCAGTCAATAAGGCCAAGCTTCAACTGGCTGCAGGTGCAGCAGCTTTTCCGAGAAAACGTACGTAGTGAACGGGCATCGGTTTTTTTTTGTTTTGTTTTGTTTTGTTTTGTTTTGTTTTTTGCGTCTCCCATGGTGACTGCCAGTCGCCTGCAGGCTTTTGTCTATCCTTTGTGTACTATTAGACTCAGCTAGAGCCAAAAGAATCAGGCACCGGAGCCAGAGCCTACCTTTCTGCAGAGAGGCTGACGTTTGATGTTTCTCAACGTTTTCCCGTGGCAAGCCGTCCCCAGCTCCTGCCGCCTTACAAGCACTTCTCACATGAAAGTACAAGACTCAAGCCGTCCATTCCGCGCTGTGTCCGACCATCCGGGAGACAAGCAGGCGTTGCTTCCCGACAGCGGGCTGCCCCGCTGTGATGATGTGTGGCAGAAAGGTGCTGCGGTATAACAAGGGAGGTGGATGCTTTTCTGAGGTAAAAACCATGTTGGAGTGTTCCCTCTCTTGGGCTTCCCACCCTTCTGCCCAACAAACAGCCTGGCTGCCCAGGGTCTCACCGTTACTCGCCTTCACTGAGAGTACATCTAAGCAATATGTGCTTACCAGGGTTTTCTCTTGAGCACAACAAACATTTCAAACCCTCTGTTACAGTATATCATTGTGAATAGTTACTAAAGGGTTTTTTTGTTTTTTTTTTGTCGTTGTTTGGTTTTGTTTGTGTTTGTTTTTAAAAGAATGTCTACTCTTGCCTGCTTTTATTCTTGCCTGAAATTCTTTATTTTTACTTGCTTGGGAATGTTTTCTAGCCTGTCTGTCAGAGAAAGCTGGGGGAAAATGTTTATGCTAATCACAGACTTTGCAAACCATAAATTTGACTGAAGGTAATCTAAAAATAAACAAACCAACCCTGTGTATTTCTTCACTTTGTTGGGTGTGAAATGTATAAGTAGTTCAAATATCTGCATATGCGTTCTATATTATAGAGGCCCAGCTTAAGAACTGTTTGAAGAACTATCACCAGAGATGACTGGGTAGGGTAGGGTGGCACACAGCTTTAATCCTGGGGGCAGAGGCAGGCTGCTCCGGGCCAGCTCAGTCTACATAGAGGTTTTAGGTGGGACTCGGCAACATGGTGAGACAATGTCTCATAAATAAATAACTGAACTTAGGGTCTCGTGAGATGATTTAGAGGATAAAGGTGTTTGAGGCAAAACCTAATGAACTGAGTTCAGTCCCCAGAACCCACGTGGTAAAGAGAACTAATTCCCACAAGTTGTCCTCTGACCTCCATATAATCATGTGCACACACACAAAGCAAGTAAATGTAATAAAAAATTTTTAATTGTATTTGGTGGCTACAAAAAATATATACTTTTATGGACAATGTCTTACAAGTAGTGAAATATAAAGGAATGTGATTTAAGTGGTAGAATTCTCTAAATTGTCATATTATTGATAACATGCATACTTTTTTTTCCAAATAACATAGATGGCAGAGGTACAATACACATTCATGGCTATACAATAAAACTTTAAAAGAATTTGGTTTTATTTTCCGTCTAGGTAGTGAATTTAAAGTAAGCAGTGTGCAGAATTAATGACAGAGGAACACCTGTTCTGTTTGTTTTCTGTTGCTGTGATAAATCCCATGGCCAAAAGCAACTTGGACAGAAAGTGGTTTTTTGTTTTTTTGTTTGTTTGTTTGTTTTCAAACTTTCAGGTTATAGGTCATCATCAGGGAAGGCAGGGCAGGAACCTGGAGACAGAAACTGATGCAGAGGCCATGGACGAATGCATGCATGGAGGAATGCATGGAGGAAGCCTGCAGGAGGCTTGCTTGCTGACATTCATTCAGCTGCTTTTTTATCCAGCTCAGGGCCACCTGCCTAGGGACAGCACTGCATACAGCCCTCCTCCATCAATTAGGAATCAAGGACAGGCCCCAGGGATATCCCCTTCCGCCAATCTAATGACAGCAATAGATCAACTGAAAGTATATCTTCCCAGGTGCATCATGGTGGCAACCAAGATTAGACATCAAAGCACCCACAGGCTGACCCCCTGAAAACGAGCGTTCCTGAGCTGCGATTATTAGGACCTTGCAGAGAAAGCAAACAGTCTACAAATGTTGCAGTCTGGGCCCCTGCCTTCCTGGGGCCCTCTCTGTTATCCATAAATAGTTTGAAGACCTCAAAGTCTTCCCCCTTAGCAAACGTCTGACTCTACTCTTCAGATTTTGCCCATTTGCCACAAGAGATTGGCTGTCCTAGACAGCTTTGAGTCATGGGCTAGCATCTAGCCCTTGGAACCTTTAGACTGACAGATGGAAGGAGACCGTCCAGGAAGGAAGTTTGCCAGGTCTACCAGGTCCACTTCTTGGATCCAACAACTAATTGTGTTCTTGTAGAAGAAAGTCAGGAATCAGAAGGCTTTGGTTTTTTTTTTTTTTTTTTTCTATTGTTTTTGTTTTTTGCCTGTTGTGAGGTCAGATCAGAGGATATGGGGTGTCATCAAAATGGCATTCTTTGCTACATTCTTTGCTATCAACACAGGGGAAAAAGTGACTTTAAGTAAGTTAACTGTCAATGATTGTTTGATGCTATGTAGAAAATCTTGTTCCAAGAAATATGATTTAAGAGGCTCAAAAAAGTGACTAGTAGGGATGGAGAGGTGGCTCGGCTCTTAAAGGCTAGGCTCACAACCAAAATATAAGAGGTGGCTAAGGTTCAGTATGCAGCGCTGGATGGCCTTGAGTGTCTGACCCTCCTGCCTTCACTGCCCCAGTGACTGTGACTACGGCCGCATGCCACAATGCCCTGTTTATGCGGTGCTGGCATCAACCCCAGGGTCTCACGCATGCCTGGCAAACAACTACTGAGCTTCATCCCCAGGCTTTGTCAGGCATGTCCATGTTTTCTAGTTATGAGGGCATTTTTCTCCACCAAAGACAGACTAGGAAAGGAGGGAGGAAGAAACAGACAGACAGACAGACAGAGACACTGAGAGACTAAGAGAGCAAGAGAGAGCGAGAGCAGGTCAGAGAGCGAGAGCGATCAAGCAAGAGACAGAATTTAAACAGCAAGCTTGATTGTCCGTGTCCTGTATCTAAAGCTTGGCATCTTCACATGACTTCACATCTTGGCTCTTTCTAAAGTGGCTGAAGACATTGAATTAGCAAAGCGGAGGATCACCAGCTGGTCAAGGCCAGAAGCCACTGGATAGAAAACAACTATGCCTTGTGCTACCCAAGGTTGAAGTAAAACCACCAATCTGCCCATGAGGGGCCGAGCATGTAGAGTGCTTGCCTGACATGCTGGAGGATTCCTTTCCTAGAACCGTCTGCCAGACCCACCTCTTTGCCACCCGTGTTGAGCCGGTAGCGGTTAGCCGCTTCTGCCTGTCTGCGCTTGCGTGGTCCCGTCTCCATCTTTTGGTTTCACTCCTTTTATTATTCCGTCTGGCCAAGACGGCTTTGAATGTCCTTTGTTTGCCATACATGGGGCTTATTGACTGTATGCGCCCATCTTACAATGCGGGCAATCCTCATACATTTTACAATAAAATTTCTGCGCCAGTCCTCCCCCACCCCCTTCCTCAGGACGCCTATGACGTGCACTGAGCTCAGCAGGCTCCCTTCTTCCAATGGGATCATTCTATCACTGTTTCTTCAAGTTTGTCAACACCTTTCTCTGCCACCTCAACCTTGCTATTGAGTACTTCAATATTTCCCCCCAGTTTGAGACAGGGCTTTGCTAGGTAATCCAAGCTGGCCTTAAGAGCAACCCTGCTGTCCCAGCCCCCTTAGCGCTGATAGTACAAGTCCATCTGCTTTGTTTTGTTTTGAGACGGTCTATGTAGCCCAGGTTGGCTTCAAACTTGCCATGTAGCCTAGAAGGACCTGGAATTCCTCTACTTGCAGAGTGCTAAGATTACAGAATGAACCACTATGGTTTTGTTGTTGTTGTTGTTGTTTTGTTTTGTTTTTTTTGTTTTTAAACAACTCTTGTTTCTCTGCTGAGAACATTGGCCCCTCCGTTCCTTTCAGGAATCTTTTTATTTACCGCATGAATACTGTCAATGAAATGTGCTTGAGACCATTCTGTTATATCTTGTTAACCCGGGGAGGGGGGTAGCCTTTCTTCCTCTTCCTCTTCCTCTTCCTCTTCCTCTTCCTCCTCCTCCTCCTCCTCCTCCTCTTCTTCTTTTAGAACTGCTTAGATTTTCCAAGGTCCTTCCTATGTCAAGTTATTTTTATTTTTATATTGAAACTCTCCAAATCCTCTGGTGCATGCAGTTTTCTCACACAGCTTCGTCTGGTGCTCTTTGGCCACATTTACAATGTCACTTCCATTCAAAGTCTTCAATCTACTTATCTTCTCCTTTTCCCACTTCCTCCTTTGCCTCCTCTTCTTCATATAATTCTTCACGTTACTTTGAAGTAATCCCCTACTTTATATCCATTCACTCACAAAATTAGATTCATCCTCAAAAATCCAAGTCCAAGATTCCCTAAATACTTTACTGCTCCCAAAGACCTGATTCCTCTGGCTTTAAAACAGAAACAAAACCTCCAGCCTTGTATGCTAAGGAAGCATTCGAGGGGCTCTGGATTCCATTCCCAATGCTGGAAGAAGAGCTGAGAAGGGAGAAATCCTCATAAAGAGACTGCACACTCTTCCCTCTGGAGATGCTCTGCCCAAAGTGACAGTGCTGATCCATGACTGGCTTCCAGAATGGATGGGGCAAAAAGAGGGGAGGAGACAGAAGCGGAAGTGTGTGTGGGGGGAGACAGAAGCGAAGGGGAGGAGACAGGAGCGGAGGGGAGGAGACAGAACCGGAAGGGGGGAAACAGAAGAGGAGCGGAGGAGACAAGCGGAAGGGAGGAGACAGAAGTGGAGGGGGAGGAGACAGAAGTGGAGGGGGAGGAGACAGAAGCGGAAGGGAGGAGACAGAAGAGGAGGGGAGGAGACATGAAGGGAGGAGACAGAAGAGGAGGGGGGGGAGACAGAAGGGAGGAGAGAACAAAAGAGCCTTGTTTATCTCACCAATAATCTTAGCTTGCAGGAGGCTTGAGGCTAGAGGATGGCTGTGAGTTTGAGGTCAGTCTGGCCTCTACAGTGAGTTCTAAAAGGTTCTCCCACACACTCCTGCTTTACTGGTTTTTCATTCGTAGCCTCTAACCTAAAAGGTTCTGTTCTCCGCATCTGCATCCTCTAGCTCGGTTCACCCTTCATTGAAATCTGGAAGACCATGAAGCAAAAATTCACAAGTCAAAACGACCACAAAAGACCGGGAAAAATGACCCCCACCATTAAGCTACCAATCCCACAAGAAGGGAGTGAGTTCAAAGAACCCAGAATCACGGTCTGCCTTCCCAGGAACTACCTTTGTGCTTTCGCTTCATGGTCTGTATTTCTTCTCCAAACTGCCTAATTTAGTTTTCCTATCTTGAATTCCCGGGTAGCTGGGTCTTACATTGTGTACAAAGATTGTATTTGTACAAAGTAGCAGCCAAGGTTTAACATACAGTGTGATTACCTGTATGCAAAACTATATGTAGTTACATATAGTACATTTTTAAAAGACTGTAAAACCCAAATTATCGCCACGATTACCGTGGACTATCAGGATTATAGTTTCCTCCTGTTTTCTATTTACTAAATGTTTTGTAGCACACCTTCCTCGGCTGCTTCAAAATCTTTGATTAGCTGAGCCCTTTTTGAAGGAGCATGTAGTTTCCAACCACTGGAAACCATTAAACCCGGTCAGAGCTGCTTTCAGCTGCAAGAAACAGAAATCACCAAGGCAGTGTGCCTCAAACAATAATGAAGGATATTTTCTCACATAATAAAAAAAAAAAGTCCCCGGGAAAGTCACAGCGGGGCTGGTTGACTTTATATCATCGCCCACTACCCTTTGCCTGTGCTTTGGGCTCAGGCTCTTTCTCTTCATGTTTACACAATGGCTGCCATCGTTCCAGATACAACTTCCAGACACCATAACATCTAGTGGCTGAAAACAGCTCTCTCTTTCTTTGGACTCTTTATTTAATGTTACCCGGCTGGAGTGTGGTTTCTTTTCTGCCGTGGGATACATGGTGTCCATTCTGAAAGTCATCCATGGGCCACGATGATTGCTCTGACCCCATCTATCACATCCACATTCTAGGGAGCAAAAGGAGAAAAGGAGAAGCAGGCAACCAGCAGAGTCAGCTACCCCTGGTGGAGCTTGACACACTGTGTCTGCTTGTATTGCAGGGGCCGAAACTTGTGAGTTGAGAAACTCATTCTGTGTTCTCAGTGACCCTATGCCCCTGTGACTTCACCCTAGTGAGCAGCTACAAGTGGTTATGTCATATTGATGTGCCTCTCAATCACCTGGAAGCCACTAGCAGGGTCCTCTTACACATCACTGCACACACACACACACCTGCCTAAGCCAACATAAAGAAGGAAGGGGGCCCCGGAAACAGCTTATGTTGGTGTTACAGAGTTGAGCTAACCTCTTCTCAAGAGCATAGCTTCCGGTAATAGGGCATGTGCTGAATGAGATCAGAATTCTTAGAAAGGAGGGAGACACAGCAAGGGCAGGAACCCAGAGGTGTTTGTAGAGGATGGCCAACTGCCCTCCCTTTGTACAGAAAACAGCTGTCGGGGTCCCTGACTCCATCAGGTGTAAATGTTTATCTGTGACATTCTCCATGTGGTGTCATTTCTCTCCAGGTGCTATAACCAATGTGGATTTCCTGGGTCTGTGTGGGAGAGGTGAGGGAGGAGTCAGAATGCTCACCCCAAATCTATTTATTGCGCCCACGTATTCAGTCTCTCCTACTCCACTCAAACCAAAATTACTTGCATGCAAAAGCATTAAAGTGATGCATTTTCTAGCAGAAGCATAGCTGTCCCTCCCTGGGGTTGAGTAAGAAGAGCACGACAGAGGAACAAGCCAGACTCTAGGATTTAGAATGTTTTGTTTAGTTACTCGTATGCTTTTTTTGTGGCCTACATCTTTTTCAAGAGTGGAAATGAAGCCTGCAAGAAAGGAAAAACAAAACAAAACAAATCCAAACAAATGCAGGGAAAAGTGGTGAGTGGAGGAAGCAGGAGAGGGCGTGCGTGTGGCCCGGGAGGAGCTGTACGGCTGTCAGTATTGGGCCACTATGGTAACGCGTCAAAACTGGACTGCTCGAATTCCAGGAATTTGCTATAAATGAAGGGCCAAATATTGCAAGAGAGATGACAAGAGGCATCTGTAGGGAACCAAAGGGACAGTCTGCTTAGGCCGTCACCTGAAACCTGGTTACCACCTCTGTAAGACTTCCTGTCATCCACTAAAGGAGACTCCAGAGACATATACGGTAATTTTGAAAATTCTTCCCATGATAGTGAATGGAAACTTCGCAATGATGAAGTGCATGGTCCACAAACAAAACAAAACACACACACACACACACACACACACACACACACACACACACACACGTGCGCGCTTGCGCTTGAAAGAACAAGGCTGCTAATGAAAAATCTGTCTGATCCTGTCTATCAACTCTTTGAAGCAACTTTTCAGTCTTGCTTTTGCGGAGGCAGCTTATTATTAGATTCCAGATGTTGGTGTTGAATTCTGTTAACTCTGTTCCTGGTAAGATTACCAGGGAGAAAAAACTTAGATTATTTTGTTACACTCCATTGAGTAACTAGAGCCATTCTTTTTTTTTTTTTTAAATATTTATTTATTTATTTTATGTATATGAGTACACTGTAGCTGTCTTCAGACACACCAGAAGAGGACATCAGATCCCATTACAGATGGTTGTGAGCCATCATGTGGGTGCTGGGAATTGAACTCAGGACCTGTAGAAGAGCAGTCAGTGCTCTTACCCACTGAGCCATCACTCCAATCCTAGAGCCGTTCTTGATACATTGTAGCTATCCAACACAAAGGCACTACTTTGGTCCATCACAATCCTAGGAATTGTGAGTGACATCATTTATTGACTTGTCCATTGTGGTTGTTGTTCAACTACTACAGGTGTGGGATTCAGGTGGATGGAAAGGAGGGGTTAGCCTTCAACCAGGGACTCACAAGGAAACTTATTCTACTTTTTTTATGTCTGTCAAAGGAAAAACTATATATAATGTAAAGTTTATGGAACATGATCTATCTGTTTAGTCAGAATTTGGAGGTGCCAGCTCACATACTCTAAACCCTGCAGAATGGGTGAATTACAGCAAATGCATTCACTGAGAACAGGAAAAGGCTCTACACACTGGAACCTTAGAGCAGGCTGAAGATGAGGGAAGCAGTGGCGACAACTGTGAGATGAAGGAGGCTATGATTATGCATTTTTTGCAACAATGGGGAGTTACACATTTTCAGGGTTTGGCTGGGAATAGAATGAGTTCTTACAAGATGATGGGAGATTTACTGTTTTGCATAGCAACTTTGGGGAGTAGTCTTTCAAAATAAACGGTCCTAGAGGAGACAATTCATCCACTGGACCCCAGGGGTGGGCGCACCATTGTATATGCAAGGCCACCAGAATTCCCCTCCAGGAGCTTCCAATGCTTATCTGGGGACGAGGGCTGAAGAGGGGACTCTTCTCAGGCCTGACCTGAGAAGACATGGTCTCAAGGCCAGACTTCCTGAGAACTGTTATGGAGAAATTCCAGCTTTCCATTTGAAGGCTTCTTAAACAGAGTCTGTTGCAACCGAGAGACAGAGGAAAGGCGTGTGAATTAATGTGGGTGCCCATGGGTACAGAGTCAAACAAAGCAGGAAACTCAAAGGCCAGGCGGTTGAGGCATGGACACCCTCTTCAGGATGGAGAGGGGAATGCGGGGTGTAGGCAGTTCCAGAAGGGAAGAAACACCTTCCAGAGGGAAATGTGTGGAACCAAAAACCACAATGGCCTGGGGAAGAGTTTCCTGGACGGTGGGTGTAATGTGGGATATTTAGTCTCTTGCTCTGCCTCGTGAGCTTAATCTTCCCTGCTTAGAAAAATCTTAGTAAAAGGACTAGAGGAAGTGTTGCCTCTAAATAGGTAAAGGGGTTTGGGAGACAGCCCTTCCTACATTTCTGCTCTCCAAGGTTGCTCAGTTCCAAATCCTGTCCTAGTCAGGGTTAAAACACCATGACCAAAGTAACTTGAGGAGGAATGGGGTCGTTTGGCTTAGATTTCCATATTGTTGTTCAGGGCAGGACCCCAACAGGGCAGGAACCTGGAGGAAGGCGCTGATGCAGAGGCAATGGAAGGATGCTGCCTACTGACTTGCTCTTCACAGCTTGTTCAGACTGCATTCTTAAAGAGCCACCACCAGCCCAGGGATGTCCCCACCCATAAAGGGCTGGGCTTTCCTTCATCAATCACCTATTAAGAAAATACTCTATTATTGGGAATTGGTTTTAATACTTTGTCCTAATTCAGGTCCCAAAAGCTGCGCTTCCAGACACTGAGGGTTCCTGTCCCTAGCTGGCTTTGATTGGTAATAAAGAATTGCTGTTCAGCCAATGGCTGGGTAGGAAGATGAAGGTGGGACTTTTAGATTGAGTGGGTAGGAGACAGGAGGAAGAACAGGCAGAATCTCCATGACAGTGAAGGAAAAAGAGCAGACTTAAAGGCCCTCCATGTAAGAATCCTGGAAAGTGTCCCACTACCCTGAATTGTATCTGGGGAAGCAGAGATGAAATATATATTTTAAAAGATGTTAACTCAGGAATACCACAGGGGAATGTGTGTTAGCCTCAGGGGAGGTTTACAAGTGCCCAACCATTAAGCTAGTCAAGGCATAGCAGCCTTAGGTGGTGTGTGTGTGTGTGTGTATGTGTGTGTGTGTGTGTGTGTGTGTGTGTGTGTGATTCATTCTCAAATCCAGAGCTCTTGGGCCTGTGAGCTCTTGGCCTGAAGCAATGCACACACAACCCACTGGAAGCATAAAGAGGTTTAACTAATTCAAAGGCTACATCTCCACTACACCTTACATGCTTGCGTATGCCAGTTACCCAGTTAGCTTTTTTTTTTTAAATATATATATATATATTTCAGAGCTGAGGACCAAACCCAGGGCCTTGCACTTGCTAGGCAAGTGCTCTACCACTGAGCTAAATCCCAAGCCCCACATGTTTGTGTATAACCAGATCTTATGGAGGCACTTTCTCAACTGAGGTTCCCTCCTTTCAGATGTACATCACGTTGACATAAAACTAGCCAGCACAAATCCAAAGCAACACATTTCGGAGTATAATTTTTAAGGCCCAGTGTCCCCACGTCAGAATGCTTGTAAATACCTCCATATAAACTCCTCATTAATTCCTCATTCATCACTGTGGGAACACCTCCCCTCTCTCTCCCCGGCCAGCCTGGATTGTCAGCAGCACTGGCCACCTAAACATGATCTGACCTTTGTGCAGATCTAGATCCCAAGATCTTCCTTGTTCCCTTCAGCCCCCAGGCTCTTATGTCCATTCCCCACCTGTCTCCCAGCCCCGGGAGAGGAGGTGCGCACCTGCTCTCTCTCTCTCTGCAGTCACTTCAGGACACATTCTTGACTCACTGGGAACATTCACGCTTCTGGCAGCCATGCTGCTATTTCCCGGGATCCTTTTCCTGCAAGAGTCCTTGGCGATGGCTGCCACCTTCCCACCCCTGCCTGAGATCTTCTGGACAGAGTCATGGGGCACCAGAACAGCCGCAGCCCTGTCTTATGATAGCCACGGCTCTCATTTCACCATTGCAGAGTCTTAGACGGGAGGGTTTGAACTGGAATCCAGTTTGCATCCCATTCCCTGCTTTGAGCCGGACATACCGTAGATCCCAATCCACACCCACTGAAGGACGCGTGAAGGGCCAAAGAAGTTCAGAGAGCATGCCCCACTGCCTGGACTCTCGCTGCTGTGAGCCCGCTCCCATCTTGCGTAATGATCAGTGTCTGAAGCACTCTCTTAGATTCTATCTTGTGCAAACATTAAGTTCTCATAAAAATTGTATTTACCACCAAAGATCCTGCTTAAAAACAAACAAACAAACAAACAAACAAACAAACAAAAAAAAAACCTGTCAAATATCTTTCTTTTGAAAGAGGAAGAAACTGAGACCCAGGGGTTAAATGGCTCTCAGGCTCACTTGGGTTAGATTTGATCTTGGGGCAGCTGGGATGTGACCTGGGGCTCTTGCCTGCTTATGGGTCAGCCCATAACTGTATAAAGCTTTTGACTCCGTTTCTATGAGAAGTGACTAGTGTGTCTGAAGACACCTCCAACTGTACGTTTCACCCCCTTATAAAATGGCTTTCCTGTGTATTTCAAATGGCGGAACTACAGATTTTGACTTAGCCTGGTCTCTCTTCAAAACCTCTCAGGGAGACAGAAGCCAGCTTCTCCCCTCCCCTTGGGGGAGAGTGAGCACAGCCTCTGAGAAGGGATTCACTTGCTTGGGTCATGTTCCTTCCTTGTGGGTCTTAAAACCCGTCCGCATGAACTACACAGTACCGCAGTGTTGGATGTTCGAGGTGGCACGGTAGACGCAGAGGCGGAGAATGGGAAGCACAGTGCTGAGTGCTAAGTTCTCCTTTCGACTTTTCAAACTAAGCTCAGTTTTCAAGCTCTGCTTCCATTTCATCTTTTCATGTGTCATTGGCTTTTCTCTATCTGTAAAAATGCCCGCGAAGTTTCCTCACTTGTGTGCTTTCTGCTTGGAGATATGTACAAACACTTAGCAAGTTAGCTGGACTGGAGCTTCTTTTAGTAGTGGATATCAGCCAATTTATTAGCTATTTGATTTTTTGAATTATTGCATCTAAAATACAACTTGGCTTTTATACGGATTTTTAAAGTGTTTTAATGGCCAATCTATTTATCAACATCTTTACCTTTTATAAGCTCTGAAGTTTTAATAACTTTTCATGTGATGGTGAAGGGTGTTTGTTTAAAGAGTAACAATTAAAGTCATAAGCCTGCACTTGGTGGGGAGTACGCAAGCTCAGAGATGGAGATTTTCACCTTATGTAAACTTTGAGGCACAAGGTTTTACTGTGAGCCACAACTTGCCTGTCATCCTCATGTATGTAAGATGTGTGCATATGTGTGTATTTAAAGGTATGAACGTCATCATGTCTAATTGCTGTATGAAGCAACCTCCGAAGTACCTTGTGTGTTAACAGAAGTCTAATCAAGATAATTGCATAACCAGGTATTGCTTTCTTATGTCATGCATTTATCATGTATTCACACAGTGACTGAAGAGATTCTCCAAATATATCTGAATCAAGGCTACTAGGTATAGCGCAGTTGGTAGAGGAATTGCCTAATATGAGCAAAAAGGGGGGTTCAATTCCCAGCCCCCCACCCAGGCAGGCATGGTAGTACACTCCTGTAATCCTAGCACTTTGGATGTGGGTGCATGCAGGAGGATCAGAAGGTCCAGGCCATCCTCAAAAAGTAAATAAAATAAAATATCAAAGCTGAATCAATGCCTTGCACACTTATGGTAAGGAATATTAAAATTGCCAAGCAATGAGCCTGGCTTTTATAATGACACAGAGGAAAGAAATGTTTCCAGCATGGGCATCTTTGAATCCCCTGATGTCCAGCAGAGATCTGAATGTCCTAAAGGATTTCCTTTCCTGTATCCACACCACCAATCCTTTTCTGAAGGCGCTCAGGATGTCAGTCCAGGCAGACTCGAAATTTCAGTAGGGGGCGCTGTTGTCTAACACAAAGTCTTGTCTAGTTTTGTTTTTTAATATAATTTTTTAATTGAGTTCTTTTTAAGCTTTACCCTTTCCCAAGACTTAATCTGTTTAAATGGACAGTGGCTATTTTCTCTTAAGTTCACTACGAATTTAATCTCACATTTAATACACTGAAGTGCTATATGATTTTTTTTTTCTGCACTGATTAACATAACTTTCCCCAAAATGTGTTCTGACTAGGAAGTAATCTTGTTCAGGACCGTGAATAATAATTTCATTGTTTTAAAAACAAGGACATATTTGATACTTTTGAAAAAATATGAAGTGAATTTTGATGAGGTTGGTTCTGGAATTAATCTGGTATTTTTTGAGAAATTGAATATACAAGTTCTGCCTTGAAAATGTATTTATTTTCTTTTTTAGCTGGGAGAGATGCATTCTATTTGCATTTTTGAGGCTGAGTAATTTTAATTCCATATTTATTGTACAAGGCCAAGAGGAACATTTACTTTGTTTTCCCTGATTACTTATACAATTAATTCTTTTCAGCTACCACATGAGCCATGAACCATAATATTATATTCCTTGCTAATACATTCTGGCAAAAGTATTAGTATTTAAAGTATTTACATGAAAACACAATACATTAACGTAATAACTTTCTCAACTGTGTACATTGTTGCCACGAAACAAATCACCTTTATTTTACTACAAGTAAAAGTCATTAAATGTTTCTCAGTTAGCTGAGCAACTATTCCAAATAATCTAGCAAGGAAAAACACTGCCTGTTCTACTCAAGGCAGCTGAGTTGCTTGCTGGAGAGGAGAGAGTCATGGAGGAGGGTTAGTCTTTATAGATGTGATGCTGGCTCCTAGGGAAACAGGTGGAGTCCTGATACACTCAATTTCTCTTTAGTTCATTTCTAAGTGATGCTAGATTGGAAAGCAAAAACCTTTAAAGATTTGTGATCAAGACTTTCTCATGTCAAATGCAGAATTTGGAAGCCCAACTGAGTGAATCCTTTGAACTATAAACTTAATTTAAACACAATAATATTTTATTTTTCTCCCTCACTAAAATTTAACATCCCATCATAAATTTAAGACCACGTGAGTTGAGTTGAGTCCTATAGTTTTAGGTGCTGATTAAATGTAGTTTTTTTTGGGGGGGGGAGATAAAATTATTTCATATTTAAAGAGCATAAATATCATATGAGTTTAACTTCTTTTTGAGTTCTAATATTGGCTAATACTAAAGGTATATATATATATTAGAAATGACTATTCACACACCAAAGATTTGATGTTCTTAATAACAGACTAAAACTGTTAGTTATTTTATGTATGTTGGTGGGGCCTCTGATATTAAGGTGTTTGATTCTGTCTCTTGGAATACATGTTTAGCATTTTGTGTAGCTTATGTATGGTTACTTACTATTTCTAAGAGTATTGTGGTGTGTGTGTGTGTGTGTGTGTGTGTGTGTGTGTGTGTGTGTGTAAAACTCTGGTCATCAGGCTTAGTGTCAAGGCTCCTGAGCCATTTCACCAGCCCCTAATCTGACAGTTTTATACATGTATACAACATATCTCTGTCATCTTCACTTCCCATGCTACAGGCACTCCCAACACATCTCCCACATTCATGGCCTTTTCTTTTTCCGCATAACCCACTGAGGCCAATAGTGCATGTGGGTATGTGTGGAGCCATTACTAACCTACCAGCAGCCACACCCCCAAAGGAAAAAGAAAAATCTGATACGCTCCTCCAGTGACCACCAATTAACAATGGCTTCTCAGCTAGGGATGAGGACTCACAAGCTCCTCCCCTGAGCAGATGGAATATTGACTGCCTTGGTCCTTTGTGGGTCACCACAGCTGCTGCCAGTTCATGTGTGCCTCAGCCACGTCATGTCCAGACACAGGATTTCATCCCTCCCCTCCCCCATCCTCTAACTCTTACCTTCTCACATCCTTTCTCCATCCTCTTTCAAGATGTCTGAACTGTGGTTTTGACATGACCTAGTGTGACCTCCTTGTTAAGTACTGTTGTTCTGGGATTCCTCTTGCCTTCGGAGTGTGTGCGATATCATCCGGTGGATTCTGAGTTCTCTGTAATCAGCTTCCCTTTCTGTTTTTCAGAGATGAAGGACTGGTCCTGCACTGGTTTCCTGAAAACTGACACATACGAGCAGATTTGGGGGACCTTGGATCTCAACATATGTCACTCAAATGGTATTTTAACTGAAGTTAGGATTCTTAAACTCGTTATCTCCTCTCACCTTTTTCTGGCTTCCTGTGTCCCCCTTACCCACAAGAAATGTGAGGCAGTTTTGAGATGTGAGTGTTTATATTCAGCCTGTTTTACCTCTTTGAAAATTTATAGATCTTTCCTCTGTTTTCCGAGTTCTGAAATGACATGTTTATATAAGATTTTATTTATTTTATATATATGATAAGTACACTGCTGTTGTCTTTTAGACACACCGGAAGAGGGCATGAGATCCCATTACAGATGGTTGTGAGCCACCATGTAGTTGCTGGGAATTGAACCCAGGACTTCTGGAAGAACAGTCAGTGCTCTTAACCACTGAGCCACCTCTCCAGCCCCAAGCCTAGTATATTTTATCTGTTGTGTTGCACTCAGCCAGGGCATTTGGAATGTGAAAACTCTTCATTTAGTTTGGAAAATCATCATGAACTTTTAAAAGAGTGTTTTATGTATTCCAGGCTTGCCTGGAACCCACTGCGTAGCCAAGGTTGGCTAGAAAGTCATGACTGTCCTGCCTTGAACGCTTTCCTGTTGGTAGCACCCCTCCATTCCTCTGTCATGGTATGGCTGTGACATTGGATCATCTGTCTTTCCTCTGTAATATTTCGTGATTACTATCCCCGGCCTCTTTCTCTCTTTCTGACATTATCTGGCTATGTGGACTACTCCTGCCTTGAGTTTTCAGTCCTTTGGCCTCTACTTTCACAAGAGCTGGGACTGAAGACACATAGACTAGTGGGGGCTCCCCAGTGCTCTAATGTCAGAAGGGCTTGTCAAGTTTTGTTTTACTGTACTGTAAATACACACACACACACACACACACACACACACACACATCTGAATGACCATGTTAATTAGACTTCCCATTTCAGGAACTTTGGATCTAATGAAGATTTTCTAAGAAATAATTTTATTTCTCCTTTCTCATCTCCTATGTTCTTTATTTCTTCCAAGTTGAAACTTGAGTTTTTTGTTTGTTTGTTTTGAGGTGGTTTTTCTTTTTTAAAGCTTTTTTGAGACTGAGTTGGAAGTTTTTCTCAGACACTTAAGGTTTCTTGGTATCATGCCTGTTTTAGAGTAATTCACTCAAAAGCTTGGGAGATTCTATGCTTCGAGTCAGGAGCCCGTTGGCTGTCTGCCCATCTCACTACAGAGTGGCTGGCCTGGCCTTATTATGGGAACTCAGTATTCCGAGGTGTTTCCTCTAGGCTGCTTTAGATGGTCACAGAAGCGACTTTGTAGCTGCTGAGTGGTGTAGACGACACTGTCTGCTTCCAGAAGGAGGACGGTGAGTGCTGGTGTGCAGGTAAGCATGCGTTGTCACGTGTTCTCTTCAAGAGACTGTCCGTCCCACTGACAGGTCCTAGAGCTATCTCAAGTCCTCCCATCCATTCCGAACTCCACCCTTCCCTCTTTCTATGGGAATTGGGCTTGGTTTCCCCCAGCTAAGAGAGATTGGAGTTAATGGAATTCCAATTACACCCTTAGTAATTCTTCTAATGTTCCTCTTGGTTTCAGCCTCACCTTCATATACGTTTTCATAAATACTGGGGCCACCAGCCCCAGAGGCTTCAGGGACATGATTCTGAAGGCTGTGCTACTCATCATGCCGACGCCCCTCCCCCGGGAGATGGGCCAGTGCCATTTCCTTACTTTAATTTCCTTCCTGCCGACCTTGAGCTGAAGAATAATTTTAAAAGAATAGTTATTTCTTTACTTATTCATTTATTGTGGTTCTAGGTATCAAACCAAAGGCACTGAGCATGCTGGAAAAGCACTCCATCTAAGCCATCTTCAAATCCTCCGACACCCCAACAAAACAAGACCAACAGCAACCACAACAAAACCCCACCACCATGATTACAACAACTTCAAAACAAAATGAAACATGTCCTGCTGCTTCAGTGTTTGGATAAGGTACTTAGGAAAAATTTGCATATCTAACTACTTATCTGCTCTTTCCTAGAAAGTAATCGGATAATAGGACTGAGACATTCTCTTGGGTCATATAACTGAACCACCAGCTAGCCGCCTATTTCTTATAAATTAAAGCCAAATAATTATTGTAATAATTTTGCCAGTTAGAATAAAAAAATCCTCTTATAAGTACTTTATGTACTGAGGTTTCTTTAAAAATGTTTTAAATAGATGATGATGCCTCTGTGTGTGTGTGTGTGTGTGTGTGTGTGAGTGTGTGTGTGAGAGAGAGAGAGAGAGAGAGAGAGAGACATACACACACATCACAGCATAGCTGTGAAGATGGGCAACTTCCAGGAATCAGTTCTCTCCTGACTTAGGGAAGAACTTACTGTGTCAGGCTTGTGCTGCTGTTACTGTTAGGTCTCCTTGGTAAATTTATAGTCAATTCTTGCAACTGGCTTTAAACTTGTTAGAGTCTTGTGACACAAGCAATCCAAGCAGCCAAGAAACACTAAAAGCATATTCATATAAAATTATATGGTGAGATATTAAAACACTAAGGTGAAGAATCCTAGTTTAAAATTTTTAAATATTGGAAAGTAGCTGAATTTTTTTATACTATTTATATCAAGGAAAATATGTTTGTGAACCCAGAATGAGTTGTAGTGTATTTGACTTGGGCTCATATTTCAAGATCATATTGGGAGCTCTTTCCTGTCGCTGCTGCGTCTGCAGCCACGAGTGCGCTCAGGCTGCAGAAGAGGCTTGCCTCTAGTGTCCTCTGCTGTGGGAAAAAGAAGGTCTAGTTGGACCAATGAAATCGCCAATGCCAACTTCGGTCAGCAAATCAGGAAGTTGATCAAAGATGGGCTGATCATCCAGAAGCCTGTTTCATTCCATTCCCAGGCTCACTGTCGGAAAAACGCCTTGTCCCAATGGAAGGGCAGGCATATGGGCATGAGGAAGAGGAAGGCACTGCCAACGCTCGGATGCCCGAGAAGGATGAGGATCCTGCGCCGGCTTCTCGGGAGATACCGAGAATCTAAGAAGATTGACCACCATGTGTATCACAGCCTGTACCCGAAGGTCAAAGGCAAAGTGTTCAAATACAAGCGGATTCTCCTGGAGCACATCCACAAGCTGAAGGCAGACAAGGCTCGCAAGAGGCTGCTGGCTGACCAGGCTGAGGCTCACAGGTCTAAATCCAAGGAAGCACGAAAGTGCCGGCAGGAGAGCCTCCAGGCCAAGAAGGAAGAGATCATCAAGACTGTCCAAGGCGGAAGAGACCAAGAAACAAAGCTTCCCTCATGTCTGTATGTAGAGGCCTGGCAGTGGCCTCACATGGATCAGTCATTAAAATAAAACAGGCCTTTAAAAAAAGATCATATTGGGTCATTCTCAAATGTCGTGGTCAATGCTGTTCAGAGGGAGCATTTACCTCTGGAGAGTATTAACTTTTTTTTTTTTATTTTTTTTTTTTTTGATTTTGGTTTTTTCGAGACAGGGTTTTTCTGTATGGCCCTGGCTGTCCTGGAACTCACTCTGTAGACCAGGCTGGCCTCGAACTCAGAAATTCTCCTGCCTCTGCCTCCCAGAGTGCTGGGATTACAAGCGTGCACCACCACCGCCCGGCTTGAGTATTAACTTATTAAGGTTCATACACATTGCCGGGTGGTGGTGGTGCACGCCTTTAATCCCAGGACTTGGGAGGCAGAGGCAGGTGAAATCCAGCCTGGTCTACAGAGTAAGTTCCAGGACAGCCAGGGCTACACAGAGAAACCCTGTCTTAAAAAAAAAAAGAAAAAGAAAAGAAAAAGAAAAACAAAACATACACATTATAAAAAGGAGACAGAGCCAGGCAGTGGTGACACACACCTGTAATCCCAGCACTTGGGAGGCAGAGGCAGGCAGATTTCTGAGTTCAAGGCCAGCCTGTTCTACAGAGTGAGTTCCAGGACAGCCAGTGCTACTACACAGAGAAACCCTGTCTCGAAAAACAAAACAAAACAAAACAAAAAAACAAAAAAACAAAAAACACACAAAAAAGGAGACAGAGAGAGAGAGAGAGAGAGAGAGAGAAACACTAGGGCAGGTAGCATATGCCTGTACTCCCAGCATGTGGAAGGTGGAGGAGAGCAGATCAGGCACTTAATACATAAGATGTTAAGATGTTTATGGCCAGTCTGGGCCGTATGAAAGCTTATCTTAAACCACTACCATCAATAGATGCAAAACTTACGTAAACTTAGATCTACTTTAGATCTTTATCACGGGGCTAAACTATTTTCTCCCGCAGAGTTGAGTCAGTTCCTTGAAGCCGTCTTGTTCTGATCACAATGGGTCCTGGAGCTACAAGGTTCTGGTCAGACTAACTCCTGCAGTGCTCTGTAGCTGAGCAAGGGCTTGACGAAGCTTCCGCTATCAGAGAGGGAGTAGTGTTTGCTGTTTTAAAACAGTCAAGGGAAAGGGCCATTTGTTTACTATGCTACCTTTCATGAAAAAGCGGGGGAAGGAATAGAGAGATACTTTTATATGTGTTTATATGTGCAGGAAGAATATTTTATAAGGTTGCATTTTTAAAAGTTAAAGATGAGCTGTGAGGTTGGAACTTGGCAGAGGAAAATCTGGAGAAAACATTTTTGCTATATACATTCTTCTTACGATAGCAGGTTTTTTTTTTTTTTTTAAGAAAAGTTAAATTAAAAATATTCAACTTTAATAACAAACCCACAGCAAACTAAACTGGATTATCAAGAGTGTTTTGTTGTTTGTTTTGTGTGTGCGCGTGCGCACATCCTTCCTCCAGGCACAGGACCAGTTGAGTAAGGCGTGGCTAAACATATTGAATTTTCCTGTGATCTGCCCATTTGTTTCACCCATGCTCAGTTCTGCCTTCTGTCATGGAGCACATGGCTGTCCTCTGGAGAAATGGCCATTAGATCCAATGAATCATAGGTTTACATTGTCCGTATGCCTCCCCAAAGAGGAAGAGAAAAACCTCTTTTCTTCTTCAGCAATAAAGTCTTAAGAAGATCCTTATACCATCTAGGGACACATGCTTAACTCATCCTTGATCCATGAGCCAAACTGTGGCAGTTTGAACTTTTACCACATAGAAGGGGGAAAGGCAGTCTCGCAAGTTAGGGCTGATGAGCAAACATTCACATCTGCTATAGAACCACAGTACATACCAACTTTGAATGAACCATCCACGCTCCTGACATCCATGTAACTCAACTTGTATTTATTTTTCCCAAGACAGGGTTTCTCTGTGTAGCCAGCGCTGACTGTCCTGGAACTAGATTTGTAGACCAGGTTAGTCTTGAACTCACAGATATCAGCCTACCAAGTGCTAGGATTACTAATCTAGACCTGCTGAGGAAACAGTGAACTGATAGATGCCAGAGGCTGGTTAACTAATCACCCACTAAGACTGTGATGTCTTAATTTGGGCTTGAATTGAAAGAGTATGACATCTTTTCTTTTTTTGACTCTAAAAGTTGTATTATATAGCTCTAGAAACCCATTAAGCCCCGCCTCTGAAACCACTTTTTATTCCCTCTTGGTATTAATAGTGTGAGAGTCTAGTCTACAACAAGGAGACAAAGGAAATTGGTGTCAAAAGGAAGCATAAGACAGACAGCTCTGATTTCAGACATGCTGAACTGTGAACAACCTTGTTGGGCTTTTTGCTTTAGTTTGTTTTTCTGGTGCTTAGATGGAACCCAGGGCCTCTTACATGCTGGGCACATGTGATACCACCACGCTACACGACTAGCTCTAACTGAACACGTTTTTAGAAAATGAAAAACTTAGCTAAGTTTATTAGGTTATCTGTTTGATGGTTGAAGACAGAAGGGCGGATCTTCAGAAGGACAGCTAACATTGCATTTTGTAGCCTTTTCAGAGCCTGCAGAGAATCCATTTTTTTCCCAAAAGACAATTCAGATACAAAGACAGACGTCCCTTTGCATGGCAGAGGCAGAAAGGTGAACCAAGCCATTTGGACACCTTTAAATATATCTTTTTCCATCACCATGATGGTGGCTTTGCTTTGCAAAATGGCAGGAATCCATGTTATCATTTGTCGTAGGCAGAAGGTTAATGTTCCTCCCCAGATTCATGTTAGAAATTTCGAGAAATGGGAACTTTAGGAGGCACAGAGGCCATGAAGGCCTACCCTCAGGAATGGAAGTAATCGTGCCCCAGACAAGGGCCCAGAGAATTCTTTCTCCTTCTAGTTATGTGAGGTATGTTGTTTTATTTTTGTTGTGCCAAAATGACAGAAAATCAACTGTGGGAGGAGAAAGTTTATCTTGGTGGTTAATGGTCACTTGGCACCATTGTTTCTGGACCATGGTAAAGGAGAACATCATGGTGCACATAGAACGGTTTCTTACTTCATGGCCACCTCGAAGCAAGGGCAGACTACAGACAAGACAGCCTGAGACCAGAGCTCTCAGGATCTAATTACTTCCCCAAAGTCCTACCTATAAACACTGCCACACTGAAGCAAATCCTGAATTCAACTCATAAGCCTTTGGAAGATATTTCAGATACACAGGGTTACAATGAAAAACCAGTTCAGGCCAACACACTAGGAAATAGGTCCTCAGCAAATGCTCCTGTTCATTTCCCATGCTAAGATTCCTAATATAGTAACACCTGTAAGGACCTTGTCATCTAAGATAACATATTCACAGGTCCTGGGTTTTAGAACATGAGCGTTTTGGGGAGGCAATTATTCCGCTCACCACAGAAGTACAAAATGAAATAGTCATAAAGATTCTTAGCATTGTGCTTTCTGAATTCTTAGATACCTGATAAGTGTTAATGTATAGTTTATTAGTTTTAAAAATTCAAATGTTTGATCATGTATACTGTCCCCATGGACTCATGTTTAACATGTTAAGTTCCTGTCTTATACTACTTTACAATCCTATAGAAAGTGGGGTGGGGCCTGGCTGGCAAAAATAGATCACAAGGGGCATTCCTTTGAAGGTTATGCCCACTCTGGTTCCAACTTGCTTCTTTGCTTCCTGGTTGGCACGTGAACTGTGCTACAAGCTCCTACCACCACCCTCCCATGCCTTCCCTACCTAATGGACTGATTGCAACTGTCAGTCAAACAAACCTTCCTTTAAGTCATTCTTGGTGGGCATTTGATCATGGTGTCACAAAAATAAAGTAGAATGAGGCAGACAGGCCAATTAATTAGATGCAGATTTATCTATTTATTTAGTGATTTACTTAAAGCACCGCCTGTACTGTTTGCCAAGCATGAGGTCACGTGATACCTCAAACAGAATGGTCCGGAAAAATGGCTGAAACAATAGTCATTTCCCCTAACAACCTGCTGCTGACTGCCGTGCAAAATTTCTCTAAACGCTTGCTTGTTTCCCTCCATCCCTCAACCCACCTTGTGGTTTTAGAATATAAAATGAGAATACAAACCAGACCCAGCACGGAAGGATCTGGAGAGTTGTTCTGGCTTCGGCCCACCAGTGACACCTCTTCTCTTCTGCTGGCCTCAGTGTGGGAATACTTCTTGTTCCAAGAAGATCCCACAACAAAACCAAAACACATACTATCCATCATCAGTACCCAGGTTGAATCCATCATCAGGATTCAGGCTGAGGAAGAAACACAATGGTACAGTCTCCTGGGTGCCAAGGAAAGGTTTTACACCTGTGAACTTTGTGTGTGAAGCTCAGAAGAAATGTTTTTGTCCAAAATTAAAAGGCAGTACACAAATAGGAATTACTTTAACCAGAAAAATCTTCAACGTATGTGCTGTCTTCACCTAACACAAACCAAATATAATACACATGGATCGTAGAAAGTTTTTTAGAAAATATTCAATGCCCTGAAAAGACAAAGAATGCTGCAGCAGCTTGTCAATGGTGGTACGTGGACTCTTTCATCAAGAAACATCGACATTCTAGTGTTCGCACTTCATCGCATCACCCTGCACAATATTTGGCTCTAAGGGCATCCTTCTTTGGGGAAGTGGCTTGCTGGCTCCAAATTTTACTCAGCACAGGGCAGCAGCACAGGCCAGGAAATGGAGGCTGAGGGATGGCTTTTTTTCCCCCTGTTTACAATACTCCAATACATTTAATGGCTAAATACAACTCCCATCACGTGAAGGCAGGTGTATGGTAGCTATAGAGAGCCTCTCAAAATGCTCGATAAAGCTTAGCTTTCACCTCTAAATAAGGGTACAGATTAAGGCTTTAGAAGTTCTAGTGGAAAAAAAAATACCATGATACCTAGAAGGGTCAGTCTCTGCAGGAAGGAAGTTTATATTTGGTATGGTGGGCCATCCCTGGTAGGTGTTCTTTTTGGCTAATAACAGTCTTTGTTGAGTAGTTGCTCTCCTGGGAGGGAATGCTAATGCCGAATGCACTGAGTTTGCTGCTGCTGGCTGGGAATTATCAATAGGTCATAAATAAACTACAACCACACAGAAAAGACAATACGATTATAGGTACTCCCACCACCTCCAATTACAGTAGGAGCGGCAATTATAAGGTTGTGCTCCTACGGCCACCCTGGGGAGAAAATGAGAGGAAAATGTTCCATTAGCTTAATGAAGAGAGGAGCAGAGTTGCAGTCGGATTTCCTCACTATTAGCACCTATGGCGTGCCCAGCACACGAGGAAGCTGGAGTTGCACAATAACAATTAAACTTTCTGACAATTAAACTCTACAGCCCACAGCCCCTGTCCCCAAGGGAGACATTTCAAAGACTCACATTTACATTGGTCTCACCAACATAAATTGACTTTGAAATTTGAGTGTGTGTGTGTGTGTGTGTGTGTGTTTTGTGGAAATGGAGGGACTGAAGGTGACTCTAAGATATCCTTGTCAGGGTTGCTGGGAGCATACATGGGTGGGTTAAGGGAAGATGGGAAGCCATGGCCACATTTCCTCACTAGGGAGAAGATGGCTACAGATGAGTGGGAGCGACGCGGCTCCGTGGTATGAGTGCCAGGAGGGTCGCCCAGGGGAAGAGTAGATGTAAGGCTACACTTTGCAAATACCAGTGAGCTGGGCTTGTCTGCTAGGTGTTGTATCAGGTGCAGAAGAAAGGCGGCTCCCAACGCAGGTACAGAGGCTAGCTGTAGCATGTAACCGTCTCCAGCCCCACATTTTCTCTTTCCCACAACTCCTGAAAGAATAAACTGTCGAGTGCTATTTGAGGGTTAAGAAGACAGTGCCATAGGGACTGCTGAGCTGTCTGCGGTACCCACGTCTCTTAGCTCTCTAGGTCCAGAATTACCCTAACACACTGCATGTGGTTAGCAAGATGTCCTTCTGGAGACTGGGACTTGAAACTTTGAGTGGCATCGAACATGTAACTTACTCGGTTTCCTCTTAATTTCAAGAGCTGTGAATGGGGGCGGAGGAGCTGGCTCAGTGGTTAAGAGCACTTGCTGCTCTTACTGAGAACTTGGGTTCAGTTCCCAGCACTGACTTGGCAGTTGGCAAATCATGAGACTTTGACACCCTCTTCTGACTTCCAAGGGTACCAGGCACATATATGCATGGTGCACATACATGCATGCTGGTAAACACTTGTACAGATAAAAATAAACATTTAAAGAGAGGTAAAGGATATTATGCTATTTGAGCATGTTATGCGTGTGAACTGCTGTACAGAGAATCAATAAATATTCTTATAAATATGGGCAAATAATGGATACACACACCCCTGACATTCTGTTTTCTAAACTCAAGAAACTTCTGACTCAGCTTCTCCTCCCACATGACCAGAGTCCTGGTGGTTTTCTTCATTCATTCCTGCTGTTGTCTCTCATGGCTGAGCTGAGGGGCTGTTGAAATGTGCATGTTCTGTTACCCGTGTGGACAAAGTGGTTCTCGGACATAGCCTAGCCAGGCTGGTGAGATGGCTCAGCAGATGACGATGCTTGCCTACAAGCTCAGTACCTGGGTTTGATTCCCAGGACCCACATGATGAATGGCAAGAACCAACTCCTGCTGGTAGTGTCTGTGACCTCCATGTGAGCACTGTTGCACACACATAAACATACATACAAACATACACACACATAAATACACATGACCACACACAAAACCACACATACAAACATGGGCACACATACAAACATGCACAATCAAGTAAGCACATACAAACTCATACACACATGTACACATACATACAAACACACATATATGCAACAAGTACAAATGCAGTTTGCTTGATTTTTAAGAAGCAGCCCGGTGCTGCCACCTAATGCATACCTCTTTCCATTTTGTGCTCCATACCCTGCAGGCTGACGATTGACCCCAGTCACTCAGGATCAGGGCTGGTCCCTGTGTTAGTACCTCATGGGATCAAAAACACTCTCACTATTTCCTGAAGACCTTCTCCCAGGCAGCTCGTGAGCTATAAACTTCCAATTTCTGACTGCTGAAGGGAACAGAAAGCTGAGCTGAGCGGCAGACTTTGCCCTGTTGAGAAGTGCTCTTACCCACCTGAGGCTCTGCTTCAAGTACCATTATCCTTCAGTCCTGTGCAGTTTCCCCATTTCAGAAGGTTGGTTCACTAGTGAAATTTAGGATTTCTGGTGTTTTGCAAAATTACAGCAGTTGTTTTAAAGTATTTTTGATTTTATCAGGTTGGAGAGCTGGCTGGCTGCTCTTCAGCAGTCCTGAGTTCAATTCCCAACAACTCTTTGGAAGAGCGCAACAATCTGAAATGGGATCTGATGCCCTCTTCTGGCATACGCAGGCTGTTGCAGAGGTCATGGAAGATAGCTGCTTACTGACTTGCTCACCCTGGCTTGCTCAGCCTGCTTTCTTATAGAACCCAGGACCACCAGCCCAGGGATGGCACCACCCATAATAGATTTGGCTCTTCCTAATTGAGAAAATGTCTTACAGCTGTATCGTATAGAGACATTTTCTCAACGGAGGCTAGGCTCAGTTCCCAAGCTTCCTCTCTAATGACTCTAGCTTGTGTCAGTTACCAGTACAGTCGGTAAAGCTGTGATAAAAAGCCCAGTGTTAAAATGTTTGAGAATGGGAGTATTTTATATTGGGGTGGGAGTATTCTATATTGGGGTCTAGGGTCTCCATGCCCCATGCCCCCATCTCTGACCCCCTATTCATCCTGCTCATATGACACATCCTGATAAGGGAACAATGGAAGTTATTTCTTATAATTACAGGTGAGGAACAAGGCCTCATGAGTCTAAGGTCGCTTCTGTCTTGATGAGCATAGACCATCAAATCCTTTTGATGAATGACAGGTTCTCTATCTAGAACTAAAACACAAAACCCTAGATTCAAACAACGAGAGAAGGTCCATCACCTATGCCAGTTCCTATACCTGAAACAAATGGAGATGGGAGAAATACCTAGGTTCTACACACACACACACACACACACACACACACAGACACACACACTATTGTATGTGTGCACACATGCACGTATGTGTGTGTTCATGCCACGGCACACGTGTGGAGCTCCTGCCTTGAGGCTCTTGTCCTGTTTGAGTTCTTGTCCTGACTTTCTTTGCTGATGAAGAGCAATGTGGAAGTGAAAGCCAAATAAAGCCTTTCATCCTCAACTTGATTTTTTTGGTCATGGTGTTTCACTGCAGCAACAGAAACCCTAAGACACCCACTCTACAATCCTATTTACAAAGCAAATCCTCTGAATGATGGAATGTGAAAGGTCCCTGATTCTTTACTAGGGACACAGAAACTTTGGCCGCATCCCAGAAATTCTGGAGCACATCTCCCAGAAGTGCTGAGAGCCCTGGATATTGAGACTGAACCAATGCTGAGGGCCAACCAAGCTCTTCTCTGCATTAGATGAGCAAACACGCCTTTGTAATATTAGCAGTGAGATCCGACATATGGCTAATCACGCTGCAGCACAGCCCTGAGAAGCATCTGGACGATGTGCCGTGATTGGACAACTGTCACTTTAGTGATTGGAACACCCTTGGATCTCCTTACCCAGTGAACGCTGGTGAACACGCAAGGATGGGGATGAGCCCAGCGCACTCCTGCTTTTGCTGGTGGGTGGACCTGGCGCCAAACCACACTATATAAGGCATGTCTGAGGGAGAGATGGAAGTCAGTGATGTATGGATACAGGGTAATCCCTTCTTGATGTAGGGGACACACCTGCCAGGAAGTTAAACACAACAGTCAAGTTGACCAAAAGTTGGCAGCTTTTTCTTCTCTCCTGCCTGTCTCCTTTTTCCTCCTCCCTTTCTTCTTTCTTCCTTCTCTCCACTTCCGTTCTTCCCTTTTTCGTTCCCCCTTCCTTTCTTTTCTATTTCAGAACAGGGTCCCACTGTATAGCCATAGCTGGCCTTTCACTCAGTCTCTATGCAGACAAGACTCAGAGGTCTTACTTCTGCCTCCCAGGAGCTGGGTATAAAGGTGAGTACTGCCATGCCCAGGTACTGGCTGCTTTCTGCTGTAAACAATGCCAGTAGGAAAACAGTCCTCCTCCAAACCACCCCCAATTCCAACACTCAATTGATAGCACATTCTAATAATTTATCCTTTAGTAAGCATGGTCTCCTGCACATGTGGTTACTTGGAGAATTCCCAGTTGACTCCACACAGAGACTCTGCTGTGACACTCCTTTTAGGAGAAACTAACTTCTGAGCAGTGTTGAGGTTATTGCCTTTTTCTGTTGTGTTTTGTTTTGAAATCTAACTGCTAAATGATTTCACCTTTAAAGAGCATATTTGACACAACATTTTAGATGGTGTCTAATTTCAAAGATGAGGAAACAGAACCAGAGTTTCTTCTAGATTACTGTATGCAGTTGTTATGACAACTGCGAGACAATCCAACCCATGAGGTGCAGTGCCTTCTAGAAGTGAGAGTTTATCCCAGACACCAGGTCTTCTTCTGCGGTTGAAGAGTGCAGCAGGCAAGTGTAACCATTTGTTCTAAACTAAAACAGCTCAGGAGAGCATTGTCCCATCAGTGCTGTTGTGCAGGTGTCTAAGTGGTCCTGATGTCCTGTAAGATGTTTTGATTTTTTTAAGAAATTCTCATAACTGGTTATTACATATTTTTGTAATGGGTCAATATTAGGTGTAAATCCTCCTGTTACCAAGACACACTTATGTGAGTCACAAAGGCTGGCTGGCATATTTCCTTATTCTGCACTACACATTCCCTATTGGTACTAGCATGGTTTGGGTTTTGGTTTGGTTGATGGCAGGATCTTGTTCTGTAGCCAAGGCTATCTCAAAACTCACTCCCTGAGGCTGGCCTTGAGTTTCTGGCAATCCTGCCTCAGCATCTTGAGTGGTGGGATGACAGTCGTGCCAGGACACCTGGCCAGTAGCAGTATAGTCACCGTCCACACACCAACAGACACATTTAACAGAAGACAGTCTTTGTTCTCCACACGCCTTCTCTGGCTTTCAGTCTTGTCACTTTAGCTTAACTACTAAGAAACCTTTCGTCCTGTGGAGGGAGGGATGGCCATTACCTACTATAGGCATGCCACTAGTGTATGCACGTGGCTCGTGCTGAGTTCTAAACTCTATTCATGAGTGATGGGTATTATTAACTAGTTGCTACTTAGCAAATATGCTCTACAGCGTGACATGATTTTTATGTGATTACTAAGCCAATGAGTTATATAAAACCAATTTCACTTCCATTTTAAAACTCCATTAAAAGATACTCCTTATTATTATTGTAATTACCTTGCCTTTACTGGTTAAATTGTCTCTAAGTTATTGAGTTCTCTGGAAGAACATAACTGATAGTGTATGTAAGAGGATCTATTGGAGTGGTCACAGGCTGCGGTCCGACTAGTCCAACAATGGCTGTCCCTCAATGAGAAGACCAGACGTCCCAGCTGCTCTTCAGTAAACACTGGAGTCCTGAAAACAGTTTCTACTTCCAGTAAAGGAACGCCTCAGCAGTAGGGTAGATGAACTTACCACAGAGGGTGAAGATAAGTAGGCAAAAAGCAAAAGTTTCCTTCTTCCATGTCTGTTATATAAGCTGCCTCCAGAAGGTGTGGCCCAGATTTAAGTTGCGTCTTCCCACCTCAGATGATCCTTGGTGTGTCCAGCTGCTTGGGTTTTACTTAATTCCAGATGTCGTCGAGGTGATAGCCAAGAGCAACCATAACAGTAATGTAAAATACTAATTTGCCTTCTGTATGCTCAAACTAGTCACAGAAGCAGCAGCAGGCTAGCACAGAAAGCAATATAGCAGACAGGGAAATTCATGTATTTCTTCTTGTGAGTGAAGGGGGTAACTCTGTCAGCCTGGCATCATTTGTGGGTGAACAGCCAAAAATAATTGAAGTAAGAAGTCAGGAAATATTTCATATGAAATACAAATATCCACAGGATTGTTGTAAGAATGGGCCATAAGACATAATGCTCTTCATAGAGCACCCACATCAGAATATGAGAACATATGTGAAACATGCTTTATTTTCTCTTGTTTCGAGCAGTCTCACCCCTCAGCGATACACTCCAGGTATAGTTGCTGTAATTTTCCTGTCAAAATAGATGCTTCATTTAAAAGATCCCCCAAATTACTATTTTTATTTTTAGAATTTATCTTCATGCCCTGTATAAACAGAACCACCAAACTCTGATAATGAAAATATTTTGGCTTCTAGAAACATGTGGGATTATTATGTATCAGGTGTGCCTGTTGTTGAGATTCATTTAAAAACAATTCACCAAGGCTGGCCGAAGGGCTCAGCAGGCAAAGGGTCGTGTCACCAAGTCTGACAACCTGAGTTCAATCCCCAGAACCCATTTAATGGAAGGAGAGAAACGACTACTACAAGGCGCCCTGACTTCACATGCACATGTGCCCTCGCAAAATAAATATAATTTATTTTAAAGAAGAGGAAGTTAAATAGCTAACTTTCCCCCTATGGCTTTCAAAGTAGCTTCAAAGGCTTCTGTAGAAGAGTCCCCATAAATACTTTTATGGGGACCCTCACTGGAATTATATCTAGAATGAATCTGAGAGACGTGTTTGAAAACATACAACTTTGCAGTTGTTACCGTTTTTTTTTTTTTGCGGGGGTGGGGGGTGGGGTGGGGGAAGGGTTTATAGCTCTGGCTATCCTGGCTATCCTAGAACTCACTCTGTAGACCAAGCTGGCCTTGAATTCAGAGAGCTGCCTGCCTCTGTCTCCCAAATTCTAGGATTGAAGGTGTGTGCTTTCATCGCCAGCTTTTCATTTTTTTTCTCTTTTTAGCATGTCATGTATGAACTTTTCCTGTTATGTGGAAGCCATAACATAGGAAGGCCAGCAAATTGCAGGGCACACACATGTAAGCCACCACACCTGACTTTATTGCATGAAGATGCTGGAGATGGAACTCAGGTCTCTCCAGCCACTCTCTCTTTTAATAGACAGATTCTGGTGACATCTGATGTGAAGGCCTGATTGATGGATAGTGTATGTATTTGGGTGAGAATGAAACATAATCAGATATCTGACAGGAAACTTCGTGATAAAATTGTATTTTGCATTTCTCTCTTAAATTATGCCTAGATCCTTAGTGAGTGGCAGATTCATGCCATTATTTGCAACAGTAATGGGACCAGGATGAGAGTGTAGACAATGGGACAAAATACATTGAGGCAGACAGATGAGAAGTCAGAATCGTGTAATGAAAACAACTTCTAAAAGCTGCTAACCGCATGTGAAGAAAGGAATCGTCACACACTTTATAAAGGTGGGAATTCCAGCTCTCAGCTTCCTAGTTGCTAAACAGAGATTTATCAGTTATGGGGATACACATGTCGCTCCTCTCTCCCCACACCCTCTCCTTCACTCTCCCTCCATCTTATTTGTGAGGTAGGATCTTGCTGTGTAGTCCAGAGTACCTTTGAACCTGTTATGTAGCCATAGCTCACCCTAAACTCATTTCTCGTGCCTTAACCTTCCAAGAGCTTTGACTGTACAAATGTCACTGCAAAATAGATTCAACACGTGGCCTTTCCCTAGTTTACTAGAACATTATCAAAAAAATATGTGGTGGGTAAAAATGTGACCTCCTTCCAGCTCAGAGGCTGTGAACAGTGCAGGCTCACTTCATCCGTACACCCGCTACAACATATACTACTGTGAAAGCCACGGCTGTGGGCCCAAGGTCTGCCTGAAGAAAAAATGGCATTTTGAAATGTGCTCAGCCTAATTTATCAGAGTACATCCTCCACTATGCTGCTCATTAACTCTAAGTTTCACTGTAAAATCTTACGTGGCCTAGTGGTTTCCTCTACTGTAAATTCTCTAAGCATCAATCTTTGCTTTCTATGAAGGCCTTAGGTCACGTTTTTGCATCCTGAATTTCAACATCTGTATTAAATATATAAGACCTGGATGGCTATCACTCAACTGTTATTCAATAATTTTCTTTATATGAATTTATTTTTTAAAATTAGCAGGTTTGTTAGATTGGAAATGTACCAAAGTATCTGGCAGAGATAACCATGACAAAATATATACTAGGGGTATACTGGTAGTGGTGCATGCCTTTAATCCCAGCACTCTGGAAGGAGAGGTAGGTGGATCACCCTGAGTTCTAGTGCAGCCTGGTCTACGTAGTGAATTCCAGGAAAGCCAGAGTTACATAGTGAGTTTCTGTCTCAAAAGAAAGTCAAAACAAATGAACTAAAACAAAACAAAACAAAACAAAACAACCCAAAATAAACAAAGATAAATAACTACCAAAAATGTATGTACAATTCCTGGGGACTCAACTGGTGTGTGCGTGTGTGCGTATGCGTAATGGACACAGGACTCTCCTGGGCAGGACCTGGTTTTGAAGCAGCCTGAAGACAGGGGTGGTCTGCAAAAGTTCCCGACAGGCCACCTGAGCCTCAGCACCCAGTCGGTCCCTTTCTCACTTTCAGAAGTCAGTGAGTCTGGCACTGAGACAGAGATACTGGTCTACACACAGGATTGTGTCTTCTGCCACCAAAATCTGTGGTTTCACAATACAGCATAGAGCTCATATGGGCAAAAGGGTTGACAGAATTAGAGGAAATAAAATTTCCTTTATTAGGATTATTAGAATACACCCATTGTACAAATGATGGGTTTCCATAGGACATTTCCAGGCACACATTGTGCACTCCAGTCAACCCCTCGTTTGCCTCACGCTCCTTCCACGGGTCCCCTTCCTCTTCCCAAGGAGATCCTCTTTCTTTTGTGTCTTGTACAAATTAAAATCCCTCTCTTAAAAATCTCATTTGTTGTCACTTGTCTGGGTGTTTTGTCTGCATGCCTGTGTACCATGAGTCTATCTGATACCTTTGGAGGCAGACCCTCTGGAAATGGAGCCACAGCTGGTGTGAGCCGCCCCACAGGTGCTGGGAATTGAACTTGGATCCTTTAGAAGAGCAGTCAGTTCTCTTAACCATTGAGCCATCTCTCTAGCCTCTGTCTTTTTTCTGTGATTGCTATTTTCTCTTTAGTATAAACACCCTTGTTCTGAAACATACATACATACATACAAGATTCTGGAAGCTAATTTTATAACTCAGATAATGCCTCATTAGATCATAATAGGCCATCTGACAAACATTTGTTAATTAAGTACTCTTTAAACATTTAAATTATCAACGATCCAAGAGGCAATAAATAATTGGTACATTTAAGCACTGTAAATGGTGAGAGAGCAAGCCTTTAGTCTAATCCTATATTTTTTTCCTTGGGCACAGGATGGCATAATAAATATGACAGAATATTCACAATATAGTTAACTCTACCAGAGCCAATTCATATTTAATCAGTGATTCATCTTATCAAAATGACTTCTACTCATAAGAATTTATTATGAACGATACCTTAGTATAAATACTGTAAAGACCTCCAGAAATCAACTAAGCACCATGGACCCACGAGCAGACATAGCTTATGTCTGAATTTGTTCAGTGTTCCTGTGGGCAAGTTTTACTTTTACGCAACCTTGCTTTTAATAAAATGTTTCTCGATGTGAATTCTGAGTGAAAGTTGTTCTATGATTCATGGTGAACCTTTACAAAACTTCCATACCCACTGTTTTACAGCAGGTTCTCTCGGCTCTAAGGCCCAGACTAGAAGCAACTAAGGTATTCCTGCAACGTAACATACAGCTGCATATTAAAAAACATGGGCATTTAAGAACAGAGTCAGGTCCAGGGAAAGACTGTTACAAATCTTTAGAAAGGAATGGGCATTGAATACTCATGCACCTCGAACTTGGTGTCACTCAGTGCTCACAGTGACCTCGAGAAACAAGAAACCAAAGACCCCAGCGGTTAAATAAGCGCCCAGGACCACCCAGCTTGTAAAGAGCAGCACTAGGATTTGAAATCAAGCCTTTGTGACTCCAAGGACTATTCTCTTTACCACACTGGTCTCATGGTCAAAAGAAATGTTTACAATATCACTGGTGGCTGGGAATAGTATTAGAATACCAGCCTAGCTTGTGAGCAATGCTCTGTATTCCATCTCTAGACACACACACACACACACACACACACACACACACACACACACAGCAACTCAGCTTCATCACTGTACAGGGATGAGAGCTGCAGCTCTATGGAAGGGGCCACTCCCTGGTCACACTGTATCACATCAGATCAGGCTTGCCTCTGGGAAAGAGTGAGAAGCCGAAGAAGCCGTTCCTTGAGCAGTTACGTTCCAGAGGGGATTTCTGAGGTTCACTGAAGCAAAGCCAGCAGTGCTGGAGGGCTGCAGTCTTAGCTAAAGTTAAGCCTTACAGATCGAGTGCTGGGCAGTGAGTCTGACGAGTGGTGTCACAGTGGTCACCAGCTTCTCAGAGTGGGAGAAGTAGCAGTGAGGGTACAGCTTACCTGTGTAGAATGCGATCTAGCCACAGATTACATGAGGAACTTTTTATACACACAGGAAATAATCAAATTATCTAACAATTATTGACTTCTTTTAGGTGGAAGGGCACTTGTCTTTATTATACACTTAAGATTTAGCTATTTACCACACCATTCCGAAGCTTATTTGTTCCTAGGGGAGTTGGTAATTAAACGATGCAAAGATAAATGTCACTGCTATAAAATTGGGTAGAGGATAGGGAAGAATTGGCATAGTGAAGTAAATCAATTTATGGACAAACACGGACACACACATACACACACCCCTCCAATGAATACAGGGCTAAAAATGTTACAGGGCAAAAATCTTTCTAGATTGAACCAGTGACTAGAAATTATACATCTGTATACATTACAGTATCAATAAGATTATATACAATTTCCTGATGCCTTCCCTTTAATACTATCTCTACATTATTTTCTTCATTGACAATGCATCAATAAAACAGGGACAATAGGAAAACACCTTTTCAGTGTGGAGGTATGTGCATATGTGTGTTTAGCCTGGCATATTAAAAATACTGAATTAAATCTAATTACTTTTTTTCTGCACACCCAAACCTAAACCACATTAACACATTCATGCAAGAAAATGCCTTAAAATCTAGTATTTGTCTATCTGTCATGCAGTTTCCAAGCTTGTCAGACAGACCTACAGAGATACATGTTGGCCTTGGGATGCTCTTTCTTATCCACCTGGTGATTCAGCCACCGTCGTTTTGGGCAGTTTCTGTTTGGAAAATGGTGAGAAGTACTCTTTTTATGTTAAGATATCAATACATTGTAGAAGTTATAAAGCACAAATACATATTACTTTCTTGTCTGTCTAGTTCCAGAGTGTCCTATGATAGGAAAACCACATTAAAAATTTAAAAATCGGAGTTTGTATTAGCTAGTTTACAGACTCCAGTTTACACTTTGGGTTGCTCAGCAACTTTTCATTCTGACACATCTAGTTCATGGTTGGGGTATTAAAACGATGAGTTGCATGTGCTATTTCAAGGGGAAGATGCTTTATGGGCTTGAGGCCAATGACAGTCACATTAGTTAAATTCCTTGGGGCTGAGAATATAGCTCAGTGGTGGAGCACATGCTTAGCCCTGGGGTTCAACTTTCAGGACACAACAAAGCAATATGAGCGCGAGCAGACACACGCACGTACGCGCGCGCGCACACACACACACACACACACACACACACGCACACGCACACGCACACACGAAGTGAGAAGCCCCTTTGGTAGTATATGGGTTAAAAGGTTCCTAGCATCACTAGTCGCTTCTGGATATGTGATAGAGAACTGGAGCCTGCTTTATTTTAGATTCATAACTATTACAGAAAAATGATTTTTATTGATTCTGAACACTGAAATAATAAATGTAAGTTGCTCCATGTGTTACAAAAACAGTGAATGAAATAAGAGATTGGCAATTTGTCCTGATGAATCTAAGAAAATAGTCCATCAGAATTTAGTCAGTTTACTAGGGATTATATAATGAACTTACAATCAGTACCACCTAAGGGATGCAGGAAAGTATAGTGCTTTAATTCTGTGTGTGCTCAGGAGTCATCTACCTGTTTCTGATTCTTCCCTGGGATGTGGGACTTGCTGCTCAGGCTGGCTAATGTGCTCCGGGGATCTGCCTGTCTCTGCCTCTCTAGACCTGGGATTACAAACACAAGCCATCACTCCTTTGATTGTCTTATGGGTAATGGAGATTCAATTTGGGTCTTCAAGCTTGTGCAGCAAGCAATTTTTACTGATTGAGCTATCTCAGACCTTAACTCCTTTACTACTAATGAAATATTGTACTATTTTTACAATCAAAAATAATTTCTATTGCTTATATTAGAAAAATCAGTTCTGTTGGGCAGCAGTGGTGTTGCGAGCCTTTAATCCCAGCACTCAGGAGGCAGAGGCAGGCAGATTTCTGAGTCTGAAGCCAGTTTGGTCTCCAGAGCAAGTTCCAGAACAGCCAATGGTACATAGAGAAGCCCTGCCTCAAAAACCAACAAAAAAGATTAACTGAACTTTTTGTATTTTTGCTCAACTTTCTCATTTTACTGGTACCAATACTCTTTATTAGACTTTCCGATGTCAGGTTGGCATGTTATACAGTGTCTCTTCCATTTTTAACTTCATTGGTATGAGGGAGAGCAAGATACATGTAGCTCCCAGAGTTCCACACTAGTCTGGAGGTAGCTGTCCAGAACACACTACTCAGTGGGACAGCATGTCAGTAATTTCACAATTGCTTTATTATTTTTGGTGTATAAAGAATTAAAATCATTCCTTAAGCATCTAGTTTGTGAGAGGAAAGTCACAGAAAGGACTTGGAAGTACACAGATTATGTATGAGTGCGTGAAGGTCCCTCACCCTGAATGGAATACACTTTTGAGGCAACCCCCACCCCAAACAAAAACAAACCCAAGAAACCAAGCAAAAACACTATTCTGTTTAAAAGCCACCTGTTGGCACAATGTGACTAGTTTTTACTATCAGCCATGCAGTTTTTGATCCTCTGAGGATCAAAAGAGGCTTGAAGAGCCAACATATATACTTTGAACCCTTCAATAAACACAATGTAAACATTCGCTTTAATGATGTTTCCTTTGTCAACCCCAAGCAGTGTGTGTTTCGTCCCCTCTGAGCCGGGCAGAGTAGCAACAGCAGAGCACTGGAAGAATTTTCAATACTCATCTGCCTGTTGTAATTTGCTTTTCAAGGTGGATGATCAGAATCATTACACTCCTTGCCAAAAAACAAAACAAACAAACCTGTTTCTATGAATTTCATCTAGTCACTTCTCTTGTTCTCATATTTAGTTTTGCCAGCAGCTTAATTGAACCAGAAGGGCTAGAAGCACCCCAAACTATACTGTGACCCACAGATGGACTACATGGTAGAGACGGATCTCCTGGCTCAAAAGAAGGAAAGCAGACACTAAGCGAGGGGCTCGTGTATTCCACAGGGCACATATTCCACCCCTCAGAGGGGAAATGTTGCCTTTAATTAAAAATACCTTTATTAGCTGGAAAACCTACAGAATAAACAATACCAAAGCAAGGTCTACTGGGTTCTTTTAAAAAGTGACACTTAAAATGACATCACCCCCAATTAAATCACTTGTGTGATTTTTTATTCATTGTTTAAACTTTATTATTTAAACAGTTGTAAATCCTAAAATTCGTGTAATTTTGACACAAATTGAAAAATCAAGGCTTGATATTTCAAATGTATGCTTTTAAAGAGATTAATGGGAAAATAAAGCAATTCTCAAAGTATTTGAGTAGTTTCAGATAGATTAAAATACTCCCTATATTTTCTTTTGGTGAGGAAATGTGTGCTACTGCATGTAGGTCCAGCTTCTAGAGTCCTAGAGAAAATTCTGCCAGTTTCACTGGTGTGAAATCCCTTGTATTAAACTCAACATTGAAACGAATTTCACACTTTAATCACCAATACTTAATAGTTAACAATATAAATGGAATCCCCTTTTTGTTGAGATTTGAAGTAAGTAGGTGATGCTTTTATAATAGGGGAAAAACAAGGTTTGAAACTATAGTCATTAATTATCTACTTATAACCTGCAGAGGGCACTCAAGTCCCTTGAAAAAAAGGTAAACATTTTAAGGATTAACAATATTTGATTTTTAAAATCATCATCATCTTCATTACCAGTATTTATCAAAAATAATTTTCTTTTTGAAAAAACTGTCATCTAAAAAAGGACATTTAAAGGAAGCATACAGTTTTCAAAATTTTACTTCCTAACAGGAAAACTCAACTTTCCATTCCTGGACATTCAGCATCTGTTAAGGCTGGAACATCACATACTAACACACACTGGTGTCAATTACACAAAATATCCAGGGTCTGAGAAAAATCAGCCCAGACCTCAGAGTCTCATGCTTCCGGGATGGGAGCTAGCGAGTGAGCTCTGCCACGGTCCTTCTCCAGGACACCTATGGACGATGTGTCCTCAATAATGTAGGTAGAGCAGAGAAAGAAAGGCTGGCGGAAAGCTAGCAGCTCTTGGGGATTTTTAACCATTTTCTAAGACAAATCTCACGGAACTTTTAGCGATTTTCATGTTAACACTTTCCTTCATTATTATGAACTACCGATGCTCGCAGACAGGTCTGAAGAGATGTCACCACAGTTGCTTTCCTTGAGGCAATGCTGGAATGGCTCACAGGTCAGCTCGGCTGACCAGCCTGGGACACACTTCAGAAACACACAGACCTATGCTGCATGTATGTGTATCCCATGATGGCATATTTTAAAATAGTGAACACTTTATTGCCTATTTATTACATGGAGCAGTTAGCTACTAAAACATAAGTTTCTTAGCAACATCACGGAATCTTGCTCTTTAACAGTATCTTCTACATTTTTTTCTGATCCCCAAAGTATCTGAAAACTCATCATTAAATTAGGACTACAGGAGACTACTATGTCTCAAATTTATGTATGCATTTCTTTGAGTTATTTTGATTTATAAATTTATTACAAAATTGCAAAGGTTTGAGTACAAAAAGCATAAGAAACTGAATGTTAAGTTTTATTTTAGATTGCTACTAGAATAATGAACTATATAACATTTTATGTTTCATCTTATTTATAAAGTGAATCATTACTAAAAACTTGATAATTAAGAACACATTTTGTTACAAATAATTGTGTGTATATTATGTATCTTTATATTTTATGGGTCATGAAGTATACTTGAATAGATCTTTGACATCTTGCAAAATAAATACTAATATCAATGATAGTTTTAAAAAGTGAATTCTTTGAAAAACAGCATGAAACATTCCGGAAACCTGATTTTTTTTTTTCTTAAACTACACAGACTATTTCTAAGTTTAAATATATGGGAGAAAAGATAAAACAAAAGGCAGAAACACTTAACAGAATAATTACTGAATATGGGAAATTAATGCAGTGATTATTTAATGAGACTGTGAGGCGCTACTTCTTAAGAAAAGAAAAGCTAACAAGATTGAATGCTGCATGTTTCCTTAACTGGAATTCTGTCTACACAGTGTATTTTCCAGTTCTGCTGGAGATGTCTGGGGAGACAAGAAGACACTGCAGTCTCATGAAACACAAGTGTTTTCTCAGTGTAACTGTAGTCACTCCTTTGATTCTTAGGTTATCTGGGGGGCAGTAAACATGCACATGAAACAAAACATGAGGTTGCATTTGGAAGGTGGCCTTTGTTTTTTTCTCTCTTCAAAGCCCATGATTCTTAATATCATTGTTAGGCAGAGCAAAGAAGAAATGTTTGTTCTTTTACATTAGAAATAAACTTCATTTGGTATTCAATTGACTTTCTAACTTAGCAGACAAGACTTTACATCTTCAAAAACTGAGACTAAATTGCATTCTTGGCCCTTGCTTTAAAAGGTTATAGAGAATAGACGCACAGGCTGGGAGTGTTCTAGTGATCTCCCTAATCTCAGTTGCACTTTGTCAGAACGAGGTAACTGGTGGTTAAGGGAAATACCCTAGATCAAAGGGGGATTAATCAGCGACCGAATCCTTGCTGAATCAACCTGTCATTCAAGGAAATTATTTCCACGGAACTTAGCAGAGGATTGAAGGTATTTGCATAACAGCAACCAACATACTTCAGCCAGGTTAAAAGGGTCAGGATTCATCCCATGTTTAGCTTTTTGCCTCCTTTTCCTTTCAGCAGCCGGGTACAATGGTTTCTAATCTGATAATACAGCTAACTATCTCAACGATGTCAGAACAGGAAAGTATTGCAAAGTTTGCATGAGGGATGGATCAATTTCACTTTCAGCAACTCCTAAATCTGATTTGTTGGAATTTAAGATGTAATCCTAAAAAGTCCCTTAAACCTGAGGACTGTTTATTAACATCCCTGTTTTGACCTTTGTCTTAGAGACAACTTCTGTGAGGGGGGGGGGGGCAGTCCATGCAGAGGTTTTGGGAGGGAACCCCACTTCCCTCCCTCCCAGGGGTAATGTGAGAATCTATGAATGATTGTTAAGGTTTTTAAATAATGTACCAACAACAATAACAACATTGGCAATGGTTACTATGTGCAAAATGTCTGCTGTTAAACATAGCACAAGAAATCTAAGACCACATATATTAACAGTAGAAATACTGAGATGGCACGAAAGGAAATGATTCTGAGATGGGCTAAGGTTTAAAAAAATTAATGTTCCAAGGAGCCTATTTGCTTCCAAGTTGACAGGCTCCATTATCTAACCGTATAAAACATCCCACTGTCTAACTGCTTAGTGTGTGCTTTAAAACACTGCTTAGTAAAAAAGTGGAGGAAAGGCTTTACTCAAACCATGACCCATCTTTTCTAGAGTTCATTCTCAGATATTTGAAACAATTTTTTTAACCCTTTGGGTTGAGTAAGAATAATTACAACATAGATATCAGATTTCATAGTCATATTTTGTCACTAAACGTGAATTTAGCACTACTGCATCTAGAGCAGGTCTGACAATGTCCAAATCTCTCCCTGGAAGTCGACACTCATATTCACTGCACATGCAAAGCACCTTTCAAGTTAAAAAAAATGCAAAGAATAGCTATCAAAGAAAATGAATAAAATCCATAGTGAGATAATTTTTTAGAAAATGATTGAAGTTTTAACCAAAGAAAGGACTCTTAGAGTGTCTTACAGCTTAGAATAAGAACATGTCAATCACGATTAAGCTTCTGGAATCGGAATCCCTTTGAAATGCAGCTGTTTCTTCTTTAATTGTGGCAGTGGACTCTGAAGAAAAGAAAGGTCCAGCCTTAAAGATGAGTAAGGAATACAAAATAGCTCAGGATTAGTTGCGGAGTTCAAAGGTCGCTAATTACACTAAGGAGTTCCCAGACACAGGGAAAACATTAAACAGGTCACCTACCAAACTGGGAACAAGCTTTGTCTTCAGAAATTATCCTGAAGTGACAGGTTTCTAGACAAAATCAGAAGCATCAGTGTGTCCAGCTGATCTCAATGGGATGCAATGGGCTGGCTGGGTTCCCCAGCGCTGTTAGAACGGAGTGGCAACAGACGGGCGGCACTGCTTCCCCAGGACCCCCATGCTTTTCTAGTAACCCCTAGATTTCCCCAGGTTTCTAGAAATGTCAAATTAGAGGTCATTGGTTTTTCTAATTTGTCTATGAAGTTTGCCTCAAGGATTGAATCTTTCCCTGATCACTAGATACATGTGTCTTATCTACCACAGTACAACCTGTTAAGCATTTGTACAATCAAAATTTCCAAACAGGTCCATTAATAAATTAGAGTGAAACGTTAAGCTTTGAGTTTAAGAGTGATAAAAAGCCATTACAGAACAGTGTTTTCTCAGGAAAGAAGTCTTCATGCCTCCCTCCCTCTGGGTAGGTCAGGATAGCTAGCTCAAGTCCCCAGCAGGTAGCTACTCTCCTCCCCGTCCTCTGGAGGACTGTGAAAATAGAACTTTATTCTAGCATAAGGTTTTGAAGGCAAAAAGGGTTTAGAATGAGTAGGACTGACTCTCAAAATTGTATTTCAAAACCTAAGTTTATACATACTTCCCTTCAATGATTGTAACTTTACTTTTAAGAATTAGCAGCTTCTTCTAAGCCTTTAAAAAGACTTAAAAAAAGACAAAACAAACAAACCCAGAACCCAGAATAAGTTTAATTAAATACTACTACTACTACTACTACTACTACTACTACTACTACTACTACTATTATTATTATTAAATAAGTTTAATTAAATGTATTTTTGGTCTGGCTTTTAAATTTGGCATCAATTAAATTCCCTCGACCTTTGTTTTATTTTTTTAAATAGTCACTTAAAAGTTTAAGTTGATGACAGTATGCTGCTCTGAAAAAATAGTATGTCATCAGGCTCCTCCTCCATCAAGGTCCAGTGACAGGCCCAAAGTGGGATCCAGCTCAAGGGGAGGTCCCAAGGTCTGACACTATTACCGAGGATATGGAGCACTCACAGAAAGGGACCTAGCATGACTGCACTCTGGAAGACCCAAAAAGCTGCTGAAAGAGTCAGATGCAGATATTTGCACCCAACCAAAGGACAGAAGCTGCTGACCCCTGTGGTTGAATCAGGGAAAGGCTGGAAGAAGCTGACAAGGAGGGCGACCCTGTAGGAGGACCAGCAGTCTCAATTAGCCTAGATCCCTGAGATCTCTCAAACACTGGATCACCAACCTGGCAGCATACAGCAGCTGATATGAGGTCCCCAACACACATACAGCAGAGGACTGCTGTGTCTGGATTCAGTCAGAGAAGATGCTCCTAACCCCCAAGAGACCGGAGGTCCCAGGGAGTGTGGAGGTCTGGTTGGGTGGGTGGTGGGTGATGGGGACATCCTTGTAGAATGGGGAGGAGGTATGGTATGTGAAACAGTCGGAGAGTGGACAGGGGCAAGGGGAATAAAAAAAATCTGAAGTGTAAATAAATGAATAAATGACAAAGAAGGAAAAATAAAAAATAAAACATAATATGTCATATAATTGTAGAAACGGGAGAAGACAAGGAGCATGACCAGACAGTTTTAAAGGAATCAAGAAAACGGTAAAAAAAAAAAATGACAGGGACAGACTTAAAGAAAAAAACTGCTATATTAAATGAGTCTAAGTGATACCCACAGAAAGGCTTTTGGATGTTTACCTGAGTTCATTCATTAACAGATTTTATTTAAAAAAAAAAAAAACTAAACAAACACTACAATACATACAATTGTTTGTAAAGCCTTGTCCAAGGACACTAAATAGTCATAGATCATTAGGCTCATCTTTAGTTACTGCAGTCTTAAGTCTGCTGGCATCCTAAACACTGTTGTTCTGGCACATTATGAAGTTCGTTACAGCAGTCCTAGACAGGTTATAAGGTCATAGCTCAGCTGGCAGGGTGCTTGCCTAGCAAGCATGAAGCCCTGAGTTCTATCCCTAGCAGGGCTCAAACTTGGTAGTACACCACTGTAATCCCAGAACTTAAGAGGAGTCATCCTTCGCTACACGGTGAGACCTGGGCCAGCCCGGGCTTCATGAGATCATGTCCCGGGAAGACAGTAGCTCTAGAACACGGATTGAATTATGGAGGTTTATTGGCTAGCAGGAGAGATGTGATAAAGAGCACGTTACTATTTCCCACTGGCTGCTTCGAGAGAAATAATTTGTGATGACTTTAACCAGACCATGGGTATTCTGTAATAGCACGGTGTTTGTACTGAGGTTTGGATAAGCACACCCTGTAAGTCAACCACAACCTATAGGACGGCTTCCTGAACCTGCACTAGGAGAAGGCTGAGCTCTTACTCAAGGAAAGGGTCTGACCGAAGCGCTGTCTTGCCGCAGGACAGGAAGGCATGCGAAGACTGGTCTCAAGCAAAGAAAGTCACAGCCTTTACATACTCTGCGTCACACTGGCATGAAATCAGAGCAGAGCGTGACAAAAAAAAAGAAAGAAAGAGAGAGAGAGACAGAGACAGAGAGAGACAGAGAGATTAGCCTTGAAAATATTCTTTTACACTGTATCAGATTAAAAATATAAGGTGTGAATGCTTTCATAAGGAAACCACTCAGTAATTTTTCAGTCATGGGTTATATGAACACATGTAAAAAATGAAAATACTAGCCGGGCGTGGTGGCGCACGCCTATAATCCCAGCACTTGGGAGGCAGAGGCAGGCGGATTTCTGAGTTCGAGGCCAGCCTGGTCTACAGAGTGAGTTCGAGGACAGCCAGGACTACACAGAGAAACCCTGTCTCAAAAAAAAAAAAAAAAAAAAACAAAAAAAAAAAAAAAAAACCAAACAAAAACAAAAACCTATGATTCTACCATCATATAAATGTTACCATCATATAAATCCTCTTGAATATGAAAAATATCATGGTAACAATGATGCATATGTTACTGGAGCAGGTGCTTTAGAATTCCAGATGTAATAATCAGAAGAAATTAGTTTCCGATCTACAAATGGAAAAAGAAAAGAAGTTAATGATAAAAATGTTTAACCTTAGCAAAAACTCAGTAAGAGAACAAAACCATTCACAACGAACAAAAATTAGTTTTTTAAATTGTGGAGTACAGTCATGACATGGTAACAACTCTGAAATATTAACAATTACTTTACTCTGCAGAGACTTTATTAAAACTTATACATCAGAGAAACCCTGTCTCAAAAAACAAACAAACAAACAAAAAACAAAAAAAAAGAAAAAAAAATTTATACACACATAAAATGAGCTCATAAGTATTTGGGTAAATCACACTGAAACTTATATGAAATTTCTTATTTATACCAAATGTTTATTCTCCTTGCATCTCTAATTTTATTTCTAATGAACCATTACTTTAATGGTAAAAATATTTCACTATTTCTTCTTGGTTTTCCCTTTATGACCTCTACTGAGTCCCAAATTCTAGTCGAGGTATTCATTATTCAAATCAAAGAGTTAGAGAGATGAGTAACATCCCTTTCCTCACAGGACTCTGAAGAGGCTGCCTGCCTGGCTTCTTAATTTGGCTCTAATGTAAGCACTGTGTTTTAACAGCTTTGCAACTCTGGACAAATGGTAAGCTCCTTGAACCGAAGTTTCATAAGCTACAAAACTGATACAATTCTGCTTACTTGGAACATAAACATTTTTATTAACATATGTGTCACAGACCATTTAATTTAGCTTTTTCAACCTTTCTTCATGTTCTTCAAAATGAACACACTGTAGGCTACATTATGTTCCTTTTTCTGTTTTGATAATATTGAGAGGCAGCACAGCACACTGTTAAAACTCAGGCGCTGGTGGCCAACCGCCTGTGTTTGAATCTCAGGAATGCCATTTACTACCTCAACGGCCCTCATCTCGTCTCTGCTCCATCAGTGTCTTCAGCCATAAAACAGGGATACCAACACATAAGATGCTGTAAGGTGTGATGAGTTAAGGCACACAAAACACGCAGAACTTATACCTGGCACACCATACGTGAAAATGCTGTTAAAACGAACATTTTTCACTAAACTATTTGCAGAACCAAGTCAGGTACCCAGTGTGAGGCAGGGAGGAGGTTTGAGGGGTGAAAGGGCAGGTAGAGCGGGTTATCTGAAATGGACTCTTCATTCAGCATTCTTACATAAGTGCAGGCAGAAGGTGGCGTGGGGCATGCACCTACAGCCCCAGGACGTGGGCATCTGAGGCAAGAACATGGCGAGTTGGAGGCCATCCTAGGCTATACAGGTGAGACACTGTCTCAGTAAATAAATTAGATATAGTATTTATGTATTAAAAGATGGTGTGTCAGAGGAACTTCCTATTCTTAACTACGTTTTCTAAAATTATATTTGGTAAATACTAATAAAGTACTAAACAGATAACATTTCTCACAGATAATCGAAAATATTCATTTGTTTGTATTTAGACACAATAATGATTGTTTACTATTACACTTTCATAGAAGAACATATATGCTGTGAACATGCCTTCATCAATTTCAGAACATACACACTGTGGACACACCTTCATCAATTCATCTAAAAACAACAAAAAACTGCTAGAGGAGAAAACACAGGAACAACGTGGAAGGAAAGAATACTGGCTTATTGTGATTCCATCACCCAGAATTGCTGCCATTCAGAGATCGCTTGCAACTCTGTAGTTCAGAGTTCTCTATTTCTTGCAGCAATCAGGTATAATTATGGTCTTGTCCCATCCTTCCAACTTTGGGGGGCCTTAATCCTTAGCTTTAGAAATCTAAGTCTGAGACCATGGCTGTAGGCCAGTGACAGAGCACCAGCCTCGCATGCATGAGACCCTGAGTTGCAACTCAAGCACTGCCCAAACCAAACAACAAACAAGCGTACCTATGAAAACTTTTATAAGCCGGATTATTCCTATACAGATTTAGGACATTCTTCTCTATGTAAGAGGGATGTGTCCCCTACCTTTCTCTAGCTACTTCATTCTCTCTGCTTTTCTGTGCCATCTAAATTAAATAATTTTAAGTTTTGCTTTTCACCTCCTTGATATATTTATCTAAAAATATATATATGTATTTTTACATAAAACAGTTGGTGCATACAAGTGCATTTTACAATCAAAGTCAGTGAAGGCAGGAAATCATCTACTGTCTGCCCACTGGTAAAATAGAGAAGATGCTAAATAATGTTTACTGGCTATGATAATAACTAAAAATAACTAAAAATTTAAAATAATAAAAATTTATTATTTTAAATCTATATATTAAGCTAAATGCCCAATAAATAAATTATTTATAAAAATCATAAGGTATATAATATTGCCATTTCTAGTTCATTAACATTTTTATTATATATAAAAAAGTGTGTGCATGTGTAAATGAGTGTCACAGGACAATGTTTAGGGGTAAGTCTCTCCTACTGTGTGGGTCCCAGGGATGGAACCCAGGCTATGAGGCTTGAAAACAAGTGTCTTTACCCACTGAGGCATCTGGCTGGTCCTGAGGGAACATGGTCTAACAATGGATATGTGTGAGGGGAACTCGGAGTGCTTGTGAGAAAACCGCAAGAGAACAAGACGTAAGTCTTGGGACCTCGGCTTCTTCAAAAAGTCGGAATTGTTGTTGGAATATGCCTTCATGTTCCTCCCAGGAGTAGCGAAACAGGCGTGAATTTACTTTAGATTGCTCATCACAACTGGGCCTTGTTCTGGTTTACATGCCTCTGTGGAAATGCATGTTTGCCATGTGTGGCCTGTCTGCCACATGCAGCTTGCCCTTGTGACTGTACACTTTGTTCGTGTGACTCCTCCTAACACTCAGAGTATAAACTGTCTGATGCTCTGAATAAAGTTAGCTAATGTGTGAAGCTTTAGTCAACCTCATTTTTGGGCTCCATTCTCCCAGGTCTCACAGCCGTTAGAGCAGTAAGTAGTTCCCTATTACTTCTCCTTTATAATGGAAGAGCTAAAACTTAAAGAGGTTCATTAGATTTTCCAAAGTTACACAGAATAAGACATTGAAGCCAAACAAGAGTTTAATATAACCAGAGCAAAGCAAATCCATATATACTTCATATACCAAAACCCTCACTAATCAGACACTGCTCACCCAGACTGTATTCAAACAGAAGACAGGTAGCAGCAACACAAGGTTCACAAAGGGTTATGTGGGAATGGACCAAGCCACAGAAACTTTTATAAGATGGGATTACTCTCCAATCTTCAAGTTTCATTACACTTTAATCTTACCTTAGGCAGTAACAACATATCCCTGTTTTAATTCTTTAGCTTGAATCTATGACTTACATGCACTTATTTTTGGTTTTCCTGATGCAAAAACTTGAACTGAATGCTGATCTGCATAACATCCAGTGAGTGTGTAATCTGCAATCCTAAAATTAAGCTGGGGAAATAAGAGAAATATTCAGCTGAGGTGATGTCATGTCCACACTCTTCCTTTCACCATTTTTAAAGCTTTCCCCGAGAGCTCACAAAGTTCATACACAAATATTAAAGTACAGTTGTGAGGACACATAATAAACGTGTGCACCCGCTCTGCACTAGTTTTGTTCTTTGTAGGTGATTAACACCCCGTGCACACAGTGAAGTAATTAGTACTCAGTGTGGAGTGGAAGAGCTGGCATCTGAACTAAGAACTGGTCTTTTAAAGGACTGTCTGATATATCGCATAGTCTTTCTCCTTAGCAGGCTATCAGTGACAAATTCAAACCAGACTTTTAAAATTAATTAGTCAAGTTCTGTGTGTATAGGTATTTTGCCTACATGCAAGTCTGTGTCTGATGCCCTCATAAACCAGAAGAGGGAACTGGGTCCCCTGAAACTGGAGCTACAGACACCTGTGAGCCACCATGTGGGTGCTGGGCATGGGACCTGAGTCCTCTGGAAGACAGCAGTCAGCACATGCTCTTATCCACTGAACCATGCCACAAGTCCCAATCACATTCCTTAAATGGAGGAATATATATATGCTCTTTCAGCACAAAAATGCAATCACGACAAAAAGAAGCATCAGTTCACACTCGGGGAAATGACCTGCTCTGCTTAACTTTTTGATAACCAATGTCTAACTTTTATAGAACTGTTACGTTATCTCTCCCTCATCTAGAAAACCCTTCTAAAATGAAACCTACAGCTCTCGGGGTCCACTGGTAATGGTATATATCAGTTATTCCACTGAGCTTTAAGAGCTACACAGTAGTACCTTTCTAGTACTTGCTGTGGTTCTCATCGGTGTTAGTAAACACCTCATTTACAAGCTCCTGCTATCTTTACACTAGGCCAAGAGCCTACCCTCTCCAGGCAAGCCCTCCATCTCTGAGTTACATCCCGAGCCTTATACTTTTTTCTCCTCTCTTCTCTGCAAATTTCTTCATTTGTGTGTGTGTGTGTGTGTGCATGTAAGTGTAATACATTTTAGAGTGTAAGGATCTCTGACAGCAAAAGCAAAGAGCTTGTGCTTGCTTCAGTGCTATCGTTATCAGTGCTGGAGTTTATGTAGACAAGGCTCATTTTCACATTTACTCTATGATTTTAATCAGATTGAAACTGGTTAAGTAAAATTAAATAAAAGAAATTTTCTAAAAACTATCTGCATTGAGGAAACAATGTAGTAACATTTCACATTTTTTTCTGGAAAAAAATCAGAAATTTTAATAATCCTTAAAACAAAATAGTAGAGAAAGCCACAGCTCAGACAGGAAAACTGAGTCCTCAGCAGTGTGCCTGCGGCCCCACTCCGCTTTCCACCGCTGCCTCCCTAGATCTCTCGTCACTGGCTTCCCTGGGAATGCAGCGTTGTTCTGTTTTCCTGTAGCCTTCCTGGTTACTCCTGCGGTCTTCCTTATTAATTCCTCTGAATTCCCCCTTATTCTCTTTTATTTATTCTGATCTTATTCATTTCCTTGCCTCAACCTTTTCTTTTCCATGGGTGCTCTTAAGTCCTCATATGTGGCTGTTCTCTCAAGTGAATCAAATTCTATGGTTTTAGATACTTGTTAGATACTTACATTAAGATATGCTGGTACTGCCAGATATACATAATACATACATCAATACATACATTCAGCAAATATCTATGTACTAGGTACGGGACTAGATGTTGTGAATAAAAGAAAGAGTAAGACTCACACAGCCTTGGCCGCCATGCACTTCCCCTCATCCACTACAGGCTAACACTCTTAAAGGAACCATTTTGAAAAACTGAAACACCTACCAATGGAATAAAAGATGCAGAGCCTCGCTGCTCCAACCTGAATTACCTGCCTTTCTATGTAGAACTTTTTTTCTAGCACAGGCTTCTAAAACTGGTTGCCTTCTCTTCACCCTCTTAAGTCACTTTAGAAAATCTATATTATGTTTACGTAAGCATGTGTACTTTGTGTGCTGTGCTGTGAGTGTGTAAATATAGGCACATGTACACCCTGCGTGGATGAAGGGGGCACAATGTCTGAGAGCGGGTTCTTTCCATCCTGCATTCCCGGGACTGAACTTAGGTTAATGCTCTGACCTGCTGGGCTATCTTGCTGTTCCGTAACCTGCTTTTCAGATGACGATGCTCACCAGCTTTCATGCGTCTCCTGTCCTCAGCCTGCTTTGGCCAGGACTCATGTTTTCTCTGATACAGCAAAGGTAGTATTGACACGTCACTAGTTTATACTGTTGGACATGCCTTAGAGACCAAGGGCTCTATTTTAGTTTTGAACACAAATATAATTTGATAACTAAGAGTTGAGTAGTTTAAATTGTAATGTTAAGTTATTCCTAACTACTCTTAAAATTTTAGTGTTTGGTGAAATATAAAAATGAGTGCTACTGGCCAAGTGTGTTGACTCGTGTTTGTAATCCTAGTATTTAGGAGAGGCTGAAGCAGGAGGCTCCCAAGCTTGGGCTATAGCAGATACCCTGTCTTAAGAGCAGAAATAGAACAAAATAAAAACAAACACCACAGAACAAACACAAACCTCAGAAATGTTTCTTAAAAAAGACTTAGCTACACAGAAAGCACAGACAAATTTTTAATTGCTGGAAAACAGTAAAACTCAAATATATATGCAGTTTAGACATAAAGGAAACAGTTCTGACACAATGATTCACATATTTACCTTTATATACGCTGTATTTCCAATACAGATGTGATCAAATGGCTGCTTGTTATGGCCCTTAACTCCAAAAGTTACAGTTCCAGAAAGACTAATTTCCATTGATTTGGGGAACTTCTGGCCTAAAACCACAGATGTATCAATCAGTTATTCTAAAACAAAAAGATTCTACAGGAAATGAGAAAAAAAAATCAATAAACAAAACTGTACTCACCGATAATCCAGACCAGTAAGCTTTTTTCTCGAAATACCTCAAGTTGACCAAAACTAGCTTTGTATTCCAAATGGGTAATTGGACCTCTTTAAAACAAACAAAACAAAATAGAAAAAAAAAAGACTCAGACAAAGTTTTAAAGAGTCAAACCTTGTTATATATTTACATCATAAAAGCAGCTCTCTATTCCAATTGCAGAAGAAAATGACTAATAAATGCAGATCTTAGGAAGCGGCAGAAATCACATAGGCATTTACAGTAACTGTGTATCTTACATTAGTATTCCTAGAGAATACTAATAAACTGTTAAATATATACTGTAAAGTCATATGGATGCCATTCATATCACACGCATGGGTGCGGCATAAAAACTATGATTTTACCATTTAAGCACACTTTGTAAAGAGCTACTTTGTAGACTCCATTTTAAAAGTAGAATGGGTCTGTTATAACTGGCTAACTGGCCAGGTTGTTGTTGGTTAGGATTTTTATGCAGACTTCGGAAAAACTGAGAGGACAGATTACAGTGTCAGAGTATTTATCGCTACCTGTTGTAAAAAGGTATGTGAGCTTCGCAGATTTCAAAATTATTTCTCACACTTTCATGCAGTTTTAAATTAACTGTGATTTTGAGTTGTACTCCTTCTTCTTTCATGTGGTAAGAACCCAATATTGGTGGGACAGGAACCTGAAAACAGACAACCATTATACGGGTATGGCTTCAGTAGGTAGAGGGCTGCTCTACACTGCTTTTGCATCAAAGGTGGATCTACACTCATCCTGAAGGCGGAGACTTCTGCCACTCGGAACAACTATGAGAAAGGTACCCTGGCGGGCATGCACACTTGTTCCCACTCTTGCTCCGCCATGCTCTCAGAACTGCAGCACAGGGCCAACTCCACACACTCTGTTCTGCTCACAGTTCTGGCTGCTCCTTTCCTATCCCGCGGACTGTGCTGTTTCTCCTCTCCAACCCCCTCCTCAGGAACAGCTCAACTGGTCAGTAATGATGGAAGAGGAAACTGTGCATGCTGGTGTGCGTTTGGTTGTGGCTACTTGGTTTTGGTTTTTGGAGACAGAGTATCTCTGTATAGTTTCAGCTGTCCTGGAACTTGATTTGTAGTTCAGGCTGGCCTCAAACTCACAGAGATTCTCCTGCCTCTGCCTCCTGAGGGCTGGGATTAAAAGCTTGTGTCACTTATTGGTGCTTTTGAAGCAAGACATAAGGAGGTTCTCCCTTATATGTGGGTCCTAGGGCTGTAAGAGCATGTATAAGCAGAGAAACTCAAAAGACAGAGAAGACAGAAGCAGAGAAGAGACAAGAGAGACTGTCAGAAGGATTTAACTTTGGTTCTAATTCTCAGGTAGCCTAGATCTATTTCTTCTCTTAAACAATAATGAGAATTCCTGTTGGCCTCTTAAAATAAATTACTTCTAGTCAATCTAGAAGATAACATCTACTTTAAAATTTGTTTAAATTACTAGACAAAGACACACAAAGAGCCTAGGATAGTGTCTGACATACCACACTTGTAAGCAATATTAATAACTATTACTACTATTACATATTTATTTAGCTAAGAATTCCTGGGATTAGAATTATTTCATGTTTATATTTAAAACCATTAACCTTACATTCCTAGTTAAAGATTAAAAAGAAAAACTTCACTGACACTGAAAATTAATGCTAACACAGGCACCAGAGATATGAGCCTAGTCAAAGAACTGAACTTTTATCTTCTTTATCTGTCTTGGAAATTACTGGTGAAGAATTCCTGCCTGAGAGCATTTAAAACCTACCCACAATGTCTCAACTTTTCCAAAACGGCTCACCTGAGAAGTGTAGTGGCACAAGGTGAACGACTCTAGAGGCGGAGTGAATGGAAATTTATACGGCCCACTAAATGCAGAATCGTCCACGGTGTCAATGCTACTAGAGGTCAGAATGGCAGAATCCAGAGAAGTCACACAAGGATGAACAATAATATCTTGAAGTGGAGACCCATTGGTGGGGAGATTCAAGCTGATGGTAACATTTGGCATGACTCCTTCCAAGTCACACTGTAACACAGAAACAAGTATTACCAAGCCCTTCAAGCGATGCAGCTTCTCTGAGGCTTTTCTGAATTCAAGCCACTTCTCCCAATTTAACTCCTCTCTCTAGGCATTACTTTCTTAGCTCTGCCTCCTGATTAACAAGCTGACCGCCTGTTAACCAAGCCAGTGGCCAGAGAGCCATCACAGACCCCTTGGCTCACCTCTTAGCTCCTGTAGAAGCTAGTTTAAGTCCACTGGTTTCTCTCAGGCTCCTTTGCGACCTTGTTTACACAGGCTCTCCCAACTTTTCAGCTCAGTAGCTATATCTAGATTTGCTTTCTTCTAGTCCATCCAATCTTCATCAGTGCCAGGCACACTGATGAACCGTAATTCAACTTTTGTTACAGTGAATCTGGATTCAGACAATTCAGTGGTTCCTTTCAAGTCTTTCAGTGTTTGGTTCCCATCTATCTGATCATCTACCCCTTGACTTAAATGTTACAAATACATAGAAATCCTGCCTTTTTTTCTGAATAAATCACACTGTTTTGTACCTCCATATATACCTTAACACCTGCCAGTCCTTGTAGGTATATTTTCCCCCTATATAGTATTTTGCTTAGTCTGTTTTGATAGCTTTGTAGATAAAGGTACTTGTAGGCAAACTGAGTTTGATTCCCAGACCCACCTGATAGGAGAGATCCAACTCCTCCAATTGTCCTGATCTGCGCATGTGCACTGTAGTACCATGCACCTACACTCAGCAGACAAAGGTTTAAAAGAAAGTCTTGCACTCTTCACACTTCACTCTTTTTGTGACGTGTAAGCCTTACATTGTGCTGTCTTACTGATAGTATACTTTTGCATGTAGACACTTTCCTGCTTGAGTAGGGTAGGCATAAGGGATTTCATTATCCCTGGGAGGTCAGGGAAGGCAGGTGAAACCGCTCTAAAGGTCTTCCCATGAGCTCCTGTTATGGCCATCAGGGCCAGACGGATACTTTCTCAGCCCTCACCTTAAATTCCTATTTTGAGGTTCAATAGGCTGAGATGGTAGGTCTCAGACTTCTCTGTGAACTCTGGTTTCTCTACCTGTTCCAAGTTCCAGAATGAGAGACTTGTTTCTGAAACCAGAAGAAAAGACTTATTCCCCAGCTCCTCTGGTACTAGAGGTTTACCATCTTTACCTCATAAATTACACCAGCAAATCTTACTTGTGTGTGTATAAATGTGGGTGCAGGGAGAGGGGTATAGTCAGGGTCTTCCTTTGTACCTTAATTCTAATTTGACATTTACTTCCTTTTTATCTTTGTTTATTGTTTAATTGTTCTATGTGTAGGTATGTGCAATGAGTACAGAGTCTGTGGAAGCCAGGACCAGAAGACAATGGCTCCCCTGGAGCTGGAGTTACAAGCAGTTAGTTGGGATCTGCCTGGCATGGGTACTGAGAACCCAACTTGGGTTTTCTGTAAGAGCAGCAAGCGCTCTTATTCACTGACCCACCTCTCCAGCCCTGATCTACTTTGTAAGGTACTGGATCCAATTAGCCAACTGGTTGTTTGTCTAGATACGAGATTTGTAACAGTAGGACTCAGCAGGGAAATGCTTAGGTCTGGATGCTATGCAGTCCTCCCCATGCACTGACTACATCACCAGTATGTAACTAGTTATGCTTCTGTTTGCTTCCTTAAAAAAAATTATATGCATATCAGAAGAGGGTGCCAAATTTCATTACAGATGGTTGTGAGCCACCATATAGTTGCTGGGATTTGAACTCAGGACCTCTGGAAGAGTGGTCAGTGCTTTCAACCTCTGAGCCATCTCTCCAGCCCTTTGCTTCCCTCTTGCAGCTTCTGTGCTTCTTCATAAATCCACTGCTAATCATAGTGGATACTAAAGAGGTTTGAAGTTTATACCCTTTTCTAATTTCTTATTTTTCCCCAATATTAATAAAATCCTTCACTTTGTGATGTTTTAAATGTTTAATTTTATGGTATGTGTGTTTGCCTGAGTGTATGTATACACATCACATGCGTGTACCCAGAGGTCAGAAGAAGTGTCAGATTCCCTGGAACTAAAATTACAGACAGTTGTGAGCCTCCATGTGTGTGATGGGAATCAAACCCTGGTCCTCTGCAGGAACAAATGCTCGTAATCAATAAGCCATCTCACTTTGTAAAGTCTGATGCACAATTTAACAAGCATGAATTCATTAGTGGTTCTGCTTCACGTTCAAGCCCTTCAACGGTACTGAACTTTGCTGGGGTATAAGTAGTAGCTTAGGAAGGTCTTTCTTTTTCTTCTTGTGACAATTATAAAAATATCAAACTTCAAATTTGAAAGTTAAAATGACAGCTATTCTTACTAGAATTTAAAAATATGTGCTATGTTTGTGTATTTGTAAGAATCTAGGCTTGCTTTTGCTATTTATGGAGAGAATACACAAATATTTAATAGTAAAGGATATTAAAATTTAAAATATCATTATGCTCATTAAAATTTTCACTGGCAATATATCATTCACAATGAGATTTTGGAAAAAAGGTACGATTACACAAACTTTCAATAAACTTTCCATTATCGAGTCACTTAAAAACTGTAAGTACAGGACGAGGACTGCCAAGTTGGATGTAATCTACAGACACTTTTTATAAACAGTTTAGCATATGCAGACCTGGACCTCAGAATTGGGAATTATAAAAGCGGGAGGCACAGGAAAGGTTTTTTTACTTTAAAATGATAAAAGTTTTGCAAAATTATATGACTTAGTAAGGCCTCAGAACACTTAAGGAAAAGGACACATCAGGGAAACATTTAGTGTTAGGTTGAGGTATACTGTGTTCTCTCTCCCTCCCCACTTTAAGACAGTTTTTAGAAAGTTACATAGATGTGTGTGTGTGTGTGTGTGTGTGTGTGTGTGTGTATGTATATATGTATGTATGCTACAGCACACGTGTGGAAGTCAGAGGATGACTTGTGAGAGTCGGCTCTCTCACCATGTGGACAGGCTTGGTATAAGAGGCTTTATGGGCTGAGACATCTTGCCAGTCCCTCCTCCTTTATTTAAGAAAGATTTCCATTATGGTAATTTGAGCAGGTCTAAGGATGAGAATCACCCATACTTCCCACAAAAGAAAACAAACAAACAAACAAACAAAAAACCCTAGGGTCAACTTATCAGTAAGGAGAGAGATGTAAGCATCATGTTAGTTACAGCACATCCAGGATGAAAAAAAATCATGACCCTTTCCACTTCACTGTGCTCATGAGAAAGAGGCTCAGTTACTTTAAGAGTGATAAGATAGTTTGTGTTTTTTTCAAGCTTCTTGAAGTAGTTCTTCCTAATAGGATGGATAATCTGAAAGCAGTTTTGAGCATGACAAAAACTTTTAGCATAGACAAAACTCTTATGTTACTTTAATTCAAAAAAAATTTCCCTGTCTAATTCTGTTCTTAAAATTTACTTTACTCATAGGATTTTAAGTGACTAAACATTAAAGTTATCAAAATATATAAAGAACTAAAAAAGATATTTGAGAATACTATTAACACATGTATGTAGTGTTTAACTGGATGTCTTTGATTTTTGATCATTATTCAACCTGACATTTATCATTGTTATCTGTATTGAAGTTTCCAACTGTTTTCTTACATTTTTTAATTTTAAGACAGATGAGTCTACTGTCGAGTTACTTAAACAAAACAAGAACCCTTCTTGGTATTTGATGTACAGTCAGAAGACTTGTCAATTTCATCTCCTAGAAAAATGAAAGCTAGATCATTTCAATATATATTCACAAGTTCTCTGAAACAACTCATTTTTAATAGTGGACCTGATTCCCTATCTCTTCAGTGTGACAAGACTTAGAGTGATTGGCTTTGCTTCTAAAAAACACAACATAGTAGAAATGATGCCATGTAGCTTTGAATCTCTCTCTCTCTCTCTCTCTCTCTCTCTCTCTCACACACACACACACACACACACACACACACACACAAAGCACACATTATTTGATCTGAAAGAAGCCAATCGCCAAGTTGTCAAGATGCGTAAGCAGCCGGTGAAGACATGGCTGGGAGTGGGCCTGAGCCTCCTCCATCAGCTAGCCCTGACTTGCCACCCACGTGAGTGAGTCATGTTGCAAGCAGATATTCCAACCCCAGTCAGATCTTCAGAAGACAAATGCTCGAATCAACGTGAGATTCTCACTGGCAGTTCCAGCTAAGCTGATCCTAAATTTCTGACCCACAGAACTAGGAAGATAATGTCTATTTTAGAGCATTTCATTACATTATAGCCATTAAGTAAACAATTTGTAAGAAATACAGAAAGAGAACATAAAATTTCATGGCTGTGGCTAAGGATAACAAGCATATCATTTAAAAATGTAAAGTGCAAGTTGCAAAATTGACTGTTCTTCAGTGTTAGATGGTATGACAAAGCAAATCCTGGAGAAATCCTCACCTTGCAAGCAACGGTTCCGGCAACTTGCCATGTGTCTGCGATATCCTGTTTACCATACTGCATGCATTTTACTTTTTCAGTGATAGAAATAGAAATCTGTGCTTTTCCTTTATATGTTCCAACTTTCCAGGCTGGCTGTTTTTGTGGCTGAGTCACAGATATGAAATTAATGCTATTCAGTGAATTCTGCAAGTTAGCATCCAATAAAGTGCCCAAAGGACAGGCCTGTAGAAGTAAGTCAGGCAACTGACTCAATTTCGTGTTCAGGTCAGTGTCATTTTTCTGACTCGAGTAAAGAAAATCCTGTACTCCCAAAAGCAATTCCAAGCCTTGTGAAACACCACTAATGCTAATTAGCGGCGGGCGAGGGGACAGAGCTTGTTCAACTAAAGGAACACTTGCATATATCATGTCATTCTGCAGGAAAGCGATGACTGGCCAGAGCTCGTCACCGCCTACTGAAAGCCCATAGACGGACGTCTTATTGATGTGTGAACAGCCATCACGCCTCTCCACGAAGTCCTTATCATCATCAAATAATCTAAGTTGAAAGAGCAATGCTTTAAGAAAGGGACCATCTTCAGGTACAGGAACATAGTTCATTCCATTGAAGATTTTGGCTCGCTTTTCAACAGTTGGATATCGTCTGCATTAGGGGAACAAAACATTACAAATGTTGATTTCAAATAAATCAAAATGGGAGAATTAAAAGATCCTAAAACACAAGGCAAACAGTCATGACAGTAAGATATAAAGCAACAAATAAATAATACACACTACCAAAGAAAATAACCCTGAGCTTAAACCTGCTCCCTTCTGACTGGAGCCAAGTACTTCATGTTTAGTATCTCAAATGATAAAACATACTACATACTGCTGAAAATTACTGACTCAATTCATTTAGTTTCTTTCAATAGCACATGATTCTAATTCAAAACCTTTGTTTTTTAGACTCTCAGATTACTTCTTGGTTGCTGGCATAGTTAATCCTGATTGTCAACCTGATGGGATTTACTCTGTAGGGAAACAGATCTCCAGTATGTCTGTGAGGTTTTTTGGATTAGGCTGAGGTTGGAAGTCCCACCCTAAAAGTGGATGGGATAAAATGGAAAGAGAGAGTGGGGCAGTAACACTCATTGCTCTGATTCTTGACTGCAGAAGCAACTTAGTCAGCTGCCTCAGGATCCTGGACCGTGACTGCATCCTAAGAGATGGTACCCTCAAATTCTGAGCCAATGTTAAATCCTTTTTTCTTTTAGGTATCTATAATAAACTTTTTTTTTTGGTTGTTTTTAAATTCCATCTTAGTAGATTAGTCACAAAGAAGTGGTTATATTTAATACTCTAAACTTTTAGATTTATTTATTGAGATGATACTAAGTTTATATAATGAAATAACAGATGTCCTGAATGTTCTTACCAACTTTGAAAAAATATGAAGGATCATTTTAATAATAATGGCTTATCTCAAACAAACAAAAATTTTTTTTTAATTTTCTATATTCTTTGTTTACATTCCGAAGGCTTTCCCCTTTCCCAGTTCCCCCCTCACCATATGTCCCATATGTCCTCTTCCCCCCCCCAAATTTTTGTTTGTTTTTCCCTTTCCTCATTTAAGTGAATTCATACAATTATGGAATTGTTCATTTCTGTTTTTTTTTTCAGTTGGTAAATAGATTTTAAGATTCATATCTGTCAGTGTATGCAATGGTAAATATTTCTTGTTTTATTAATGAGTTGAGTTACAGCATGTGTGTGTGTGCTGTCATCATACATTGTATGCTTATCTAAGTGCTAGTTGACTGATGGATAATTGGACTATTTATAGCCATTGACTTATGGTTTGAAATTTCTCACAAACAGAATGTTATGTAGACATATGTTTTTATTGCCCCTGTGAAAATAGTTGGATGGAATTTCTGTGTGGCATGTAATGGTGGCTGCCTCGATCTGCATCTCTGCCAGCAGGGTATGAGAGAGGCGCAGTATGCCACACTCTCACCAACCTGAAATATTGCCAGGGTTGTTTGTTTGTTTGTTGTTCTAGGAATTCCAGGGAGAGGACAGTGATATTTTTTAAACTATATTTATAGCATCTTTATTTAAAATGTCCAGAAACTGGAAACAATGTTGCTGTCCCTTGAAAAAATATGAAAGAAAATATGGTACATTTACACAGTGAAATGTAGTTGCCTTTGGCTACTTTCTGGGTTCTTCTTTCTTTCACCCTTCTCCTTTTTTTTCTTCTACCCTTTCAACCCTCTACTACTCTATAAGAGAGCAAAAAGGATAGAGAGGAACGGAAAGAGATTCCTGAATAAAGTCAGGGTTTGGAAAGGGAGCAACATCATTAGACTGTTTCCTGCTGACTGGTGGCTTCAAGTTCCTTGAGGCAAGTTTGATCTTCCACATCAGGATATATAATTTCTTCTATTTCTTATTTCTTCTTTGCACATGACTACTTAACAAACCATAACCAACAACAAACAACAACCACCATGAAGCAACCAGCCTGCCTCTCAGGGTCCTAGCATTTATATACCCTCTGAAAAATTCCCAGAGTTCCAAACATCACACAATTGCAGAAACTATCTGTAGCTGGCAAAACCATGTCTCTACTAGAGCATGAGGCAAATCATAGTCACCTGTTGTGGACAATCTGAAGCAGTCCCATGTCCCACACCTTGGATTAAAATAAAAACATAATAAAAAATGGCTTATCTCTTAGCCTTGGAAGATATTTTGAGATAAATAAGAAAAGGAAAATCAAATTAATCCTTTATGGTTTACATGCTCTGGGTAGAATGTAAATTTACTAATTTATCTTCCCCACCACAAAATAGAATATGCTTTGAATATGCTTAGGTACTTTCACTCATTTATAAGAATCCATTAATGATATCCACATTTCCCTCCAGGGATAAGAACTGACCCCAAGGTCTTAGCAAGCTCTCTACCACTGACCTAAATCACCAGCTCCTAAACACAGTTTTTCACTTTCATCAAGTACATTTTTTTTTTATCCCTTTCCTTTCAAGGTCCAGAATAAAGTTACCCACTAACTACTCATTTTTTGAGTATATAAGTAACTCTCTATGATGGCTATTCCTGATTGTTAATTTGACTGTATCTGGAATAAACTAAAATCCAAGTGGCTAAGTATACCTATAAGGGATTTGTGTGTGTGTGTGTGTGTGTGTGTGTGTGTGTGTGTGTTTCTTAATTAAATCATTTCAAGTGAGAAGGCCTACTTCTAATCCAGTTTTTTGAGGTGGGAGGATCCACTTTTAATCTGGACCCTACCTTCTGCTGGCAGTCTATACAAAGGACATAGAAGAAGGAAGCTTGCTTTCTCTCTTAGCCTGCTTCCCTGCACTCCCACTGGCATTAAGAACCTTCTTCTTGGGGATTCCAGTGTATATGAATACCAGCTGAGACATCCAGCTTCATGGACTGAACAACTACGGGATTCTTGGACTTTCCATTGCTAGATAGCCATTGTTGGACTAGCAGGACCACAGCCTGTAAGCCACTTTAATAAATCATATATATATGTATATATATGATACACATATACACATATATATGTGTGTATGCATATATATATATGTGTGTGTATAAATATACAATTAATAATATATTTATTCTATCAGTTCTGTTCCTCCAGAGAACCCTGACTTTTTTTATTTGTAAAACAAATGGCAGGTCAAGGGGTATATCTTAGTGGAAGAGTATGTATTTAGCATGCATGAAACATTGGGTTCAATTTCCAGCATCAAAACAAACAAAAGCCTAGCAAATGGATAGTAACAACTAAGCAATTTTTAAAATAATTTTATAACAATATCATTTAAGATATAAAAAGGCAAATAATCTTAATACAATAATCTTGATTATAAGTTACAATTAGTTTTTCCTCTAATAAGATGCTAATATTTGGTAATAATTAAAAATAATGTACTATAATGATTAGAGTCTTATGTATTTTTCTGATTGAATAGGGGAAAATTAGCTAGTACACCATTAGTGACCTCTGATTTTTCTAGTTACCTGGAGGATAAAATTCTTAAGCATAAAACCCTCATGGCTGAATAAAAAAATTTAATCTGGGACCTTAAACAATGTCTCAATGTGTTTAATAAACATTTCGTTGGATGACTTAATCTGTCATTTCACACTAATCTAGGTTTTGTTTCAAGACAGGATTAAAGCCTTAAGTATCCCTATAGCTATGGGGTATATACCAACTTGAGTTGTACTTAAGAAGATATTATAACCAAGATTACTGTAGTAAGATCATTTGCCTTCTTGTATCTTAAAGTGTAGCCACTTCTCTTTGGTGTGTATATAGAGAATATACAGTAGTGTGGCTGTTTTGTTACAGGATATTTGATTATTGTACATACCAACTGTTAGCAAAATATAAAAGCTTCAATAGATACCAGATGCAGTAGCTAAGTCCAGAAGAGATGCAGTTTGGGTGTGCCTCTAAAAGCCTCCACAGATAAGATGCTAAAGAATGGAAAGTTCTTGCCTATGTTAAGGCAAATTGCTTGGGTGAGGTCTTGTGTTCCTTGCTCTCGGACTCCAGGAAGTCACAGAGCTACCCTTGAGCTACCCTACCCTAAAGGTGAAATGGCTCAGCCCCTACATACTCGGTGGGCCCCCCCCCCAGGCCCTCACCCAACCCATTAAGGTGACTAAGGTGACGTCCCAAGGGTGTGGGGGAAGAGCCAGAGACTTCTTTTATTAGAGAATGGACCTTGGATAGAGCGCTCTCTCTCACTCACACTCTCTCTCAGCTTTGAAGATATAGGGATTTTCTCTTTGGGCTTGCAGGGACAACAGAGAAGCAGCTGGCAGGACACAGGTAAAACAGGATTCTAGGAAAGAGAGCTAAAGAGATCTCTTGGGTTTAGAGGACCTCAAGAGTAAGGTCGACTAGTATGACACAGATCTCTAAAGAACTAGGTTGTAAGGATCAGGCATATAAATAGATATTTTGTATATAGTTAAGAAAATAAAGTTACCTCCCTGAGCTAGTAAGTTTTTACCTCGATTTAGGCCTCCTGCCTCCCATGTCTTTATTGGTTTAAATATTAGATCATTTCAATGGTTACATGTTTGTTGGAGAGTAGCTGTGGTAGTTTGAATACTGGCCCAGGGAGTAGCACTATTAGGAGGTGTTGCCTTGTTGGAGGAAATGTATTACTGTAGGAGTGGGCTTTAAACCCTCCTCCTAGCTCCCTGGAAGACAGTCTGTCCTGCCTGTAGTCTGATCAAGACACAGAACTCTCAGCTCCTTTAGCACTGAGTCTGCCTGAATGCTGCCATGCTTCTTGCCATGACATTAATGGACTGGACCTCTGAAACTGCAAGCCAGCCCCAGTTAAATGCCGTCCCTTATAAGAGTTGCCATGTTCACGGTGTCTGTTCACAGCAATGAAACTGCGACTAAGATAGAAGCTATTAGCTAGCTGAGACCTTGACAGGACCCTCTTAAGGCCTCCCCTCCTCAAAACATCAACCACTACCACACAACTGGTGAACAACTGACTCAAGTGACTTTGGGGTGTGTGTATTCTGTCAGTCATCCACGCTCCCTTAAGTAACACCAGTAAACACATTGGTTTGCCAAGCTCAACTTGAATAGATTCCTTTGGTCTGTTGCTGTTCCTTAGATCTAGGGTTATCACACATTTCTTTATATCTTTCTCTAAAAGGTTACAGAACATGCGTTAATTCATATCTATTAGCCTGAACATCAGCTCCAAGTGGTCAGAATCTGAAAATGTAGAACTTCACAAAACTAGGAATTCATTCAATACAAAATTAAAGTGACAAAGGGATGAATTATGTGACTCCAACTTGCTACCTCCATAGAGATGCAGTGAAACTCACCTAAACATATCTGAATGTTTCTTCTAAAGTATATAATATGCACAACTGGGAAAGCATTTTTAAAACTAATATGACTTTTCTTTTAAAATATTTGTGTCATTTTTCAATTATGTGTATATATGCGAAGGAAAGGGCATGGGTATGTGCATTTGGGTACAGATGGCTCTGGAGTCCAGAAAAAGTTGTTGTATCTAATAGGGCTACAGTCAGTGGTGGCTGGTGAGCTGTTGCACATGGGTCCTGGACTAGGACATGTTCTCAATTACTGAGCATCTCTTTAGTTCTGAATGACTTCTTCAGAGAACTTCCTTTTTCAATTAGCAAAAAAGTCTCACTTCTATTACAATGTTAAGATACAAATACATGCATATAAAGCCAGAATACTGGCACAAAAAAGAAAGTAATAGAACAGAGACAGACCAATGTTTATATGAAGAAATATAGCAAACATCAATAGTGAGTCAATGGAGGAGAGACCTAGAGTTTACATAATGATGTTAGGAAAACTCAGATAGTATAAAGCAAAGTGAAATTCCTACTTAACACCATATCCAAAGATGTACTCCAAATGGGCTTAAATATAACAGATAAAATTATACAGAATGGATAAAATGGTATCTTTGGAAAGTAAGGGTAATTCACAGAAAAGATAATCCAAGAGCCTAATGAATATTGTTACAGAAAGGTATACCAATAGAAATTAGATCTCCTTGATTGGTAAAATTAGAATAAGAGTCAGGGAAGTACAGAAATTCACTGATATCTAATGAATGTATTAGCATTCAGAGAAGCTATTCATCAATATTTTATCAAATCAGTACAGACATGTCCTAAGGCCCTGTTTGATGATGTCTACCATAGACGGTACTGGGCTGAATGGGAGAGGTAGCTTGGATTTATCATTAAGAAATGTAAATAAAGAAAACCATATATTCATACAAAAGTATCTAGACCTGCATTGTACAATATGGTAGACAGTAGGTACATGTGCTATTTAAACTTAAGCAAAACTAACAACTAATGTGGGCCATAGTGGTTGCATGTCTTTAATCCCAGTACTTGGGAAGCAGAGGCAGGAGGATATGAGTTTATGGCTAGCTCGGTCTACAATAGTGAATTCCAGGTCAGCCAGTGCTACACAGTGAGGCTCTGTCTCCAAACAACAGCAACAAAAACCTAACAACTGAGTTCCCCAGTTACACTACCCATGTGCTTACTGGTTTACATACTCAGAGATTTAAATTGGTCCCTCTTTCTATCATGCAGGAAGCTGTATCGTATATTGCTGCTTTCCAAGATTACACAGTTACTCAACAACACAGAGGCTTCTTAGAAACACTGCTGAGAACAAGAAACAACCTCAAGAACTGACAAATGGGATCACATGAAATTAAAACATTTCTGCAAAGCAAATAAAATTACAAGCAAAGTGGTGAGACAGCCTATAGATGGGGGTGGGGAGGCTTAACCAGCTATACTTTCTAAAGGGGTTAATATGTACTATAAAGAACTGCATAGTCCTCTCCATAGAATTATTTTGGTAAGATATGGCAAATCCTAAAAGTGGGATCAAATCACTTATGTCACCTAGAAAAAAGTGATTGTAATTTAACTTTTCATACTTCCTTCTATTTTTGCTCACCCACTAGAAGCTGAAAACTGTAACTATTTTTAGCAATCATTTTTATACCAATCTTAAACAGATGGAATTCATTTTAAAGATACAATAGTATAGCAGGATGTCGCGGCTATATCTGTAAATTCAAGGCCAGCCTGGTCATCATATGAAGTTCTAGGACTGCCAGGTGTACATGAATCCAAAAAAGATACAATAACAGTAATATTAGAAAACATGTAGCAACATGTGTCAAGCAACTCATTCCTTACAACAAAGTGAGATAAACGTAGAAAGCTTAACTTGCCCAAGGGCACTCAGCTAGCTGTTCCAGGGAAAGCTGGGATTCAGTGCACCACAAAAAGTCCTGCCTGCATAGATCCATCCTTGGACCCATCAAGCCTCGAGATCTGGACTTGCAATTACCTGGAGAATCTGACGGTGCCACCAAGAGGTGTTCCTGGTTCGTGACGTATGAGCCACACTGCCCTCAAAGCCATGGTTAAGCCACCGAAGTATCAGAGCAGTACAGAAGCTAAGGTCGCCATCCAGCCAGCGTAGGTCCCCGCCTTCTGGTTGAACTCAACCAGGCAACGTCGGGGTTCTCCCTGAGCCGCAAGAGCTCACCGGAGATGCTCGCTCTTCCGGGTGAGGTGACTCACATGTCCTGCTCCCTCCAGGAGGTTAAAACACACCTCAGAAGGGCTTAAGAACCTGCACCCGGAATCTCAAGGGACTGGAATACTCTTATCACCCACTTCCGGGATGGCGGCCCGTGAGGCTCAAGGCGCGTCACTCGCTCTCAAACCAGCACCTCCGCGGCCCGCCCGCCACTCGCTCCTTTTGCCCGCCCCGCGAAGTCCACCCGGCGCGCGCAGCTCCACTTCCGGCGTGCGCGGCGGTGACAATGGGAGCGGCGCGGGCGGCGCCGGGAGGCAGCTGACAGGCGTCTGCGGCTCCGCTTCATGGCTGCTCTCCCTCTCCGCCTTCGCTGTGAAAGGACCGGGGCCAGCCCGCAGAGGTGCGCAGCCGAGGCCGGAGGGGGTAGGCCGAGCTGGGACTGGTGAGCGGCGCCGCTGAGGCGCAGCATGTGAAGCGGAGACGGCCTCGAGCGCGGGGCGAGCCTCTCAGCCGGCCGGCATGGCCACGACGGCCGAGCTCTTCGAGGTGGGTCCCGGGGCTCCGCGGGCGGCGGCGGGGGAGGGGCGGGAGTGGGGCCGGTGTCCGCGGGACGCTGGGCCGGCTCGGGTGGCAGGGCGGCCAGACGTGCTGGAGACCGGACGGGCAGTGGGCAGGGCTGACTCGGGAGCCCAGGTCCGGCGAGCCGGGTCTTGCTGTACCGGTCCTCGCGACGGTGCTGCGGGGACACCTGAACGAGACTCTGGGGGTTCCTCCGTGCCGACGTTCCGCAAGCTTAGAAGCGGCTCTGGGGTGCCAGCCGGCCTACCTTTAGTCGAAAAGGCTGGGAGGATTCTTTTTAGGACAATAAAGGCCTGCTTAGCCTTACCACCGAAGGGAAGCGACACATCATACTGCATTTAACTGCCGTGGAACCATCCAGCTAGTTAAAGGAACCTTAGGGTGTGAGAAGCTGTGGGGGCGTCCAGGTGCATTTCTTGAGTGTTTAATATTTAGACTTGACAGCTGGATCTTGTGGTGTGTCAGTGTCAGAAGCTGTGAGGTTTGAGATAATGAAATGGGATTACAAGACAATGAAACAGTATCTCCTTATGTGAAAAAAAATATAGAAGAAGTGATATGAAGAAAAATGAAGGATACACCATCTCCCCCCTTTGGGGCATGATTACTTCACAGCAACAGAAGTGTAAGTTGTAAAGAACACTGCAGTTCACAGTTAAGGTGAAAATTGCATCCGTTTGGTTTGAGCATCAGCATGTTCTGTGGCTTGAATTTTAATGCCACAGTTTCCATAAAAACATCTAACTTTTAAGTTACTCTTTTTTGTTACTGACCGTTGACTTGCAGTCATCCCTGGCATAGATACTGCATTTGTTCAGAAAAATAGTATGCTTAGATCGTAAGTTGTAATGAAAGTGATTTGAGTAAAGGGTTATAATTATACCTGACAAGTTTATTGCTGTTCCTCAGATGTAAATGTCTGGAGATATAACATTAGCTTCACTAATCATAAAATTCTACAATCTGTTCATGTACACTAGGCCAAGGAAACAGTCTTAATACTCTGAACATTTACTGTGTATCCTTGGTCAAGATACTACGTAATTCTGTAATTCCTTGTTTCAATTTTTACATCTTACAGGCTTTGGAATCTTTAAATAATACATTTTATGATACGCTACTTATCAACAGAAAAACATTATATTATCCTACTGTTATAATGAGTTCTCAGTTTTCTCTCAGGTCGTATTATGTTTTCTTCTTTAAATGTGTGACCAAGATGGCTTCAGTAACTTATTTGAAAATGTGTTTTCTTTCCCCGGGTGAAGAAAGGGTGGGGGGAGGGGTGAAGAAATTTGTATTTTGTTCTCTGTGCCTTGTCATTTAGTGGAGTTGTTAAAGTTGTTTAGCTTAGTAACAGCAGCTCTGTAGGAGAGAGAGCCAGTGATGATACAGTAATTAGAAGATTCATAGAACACACTGGCCTATTGATAGGCCTCACAACTGGAGCGATCCCACCCCTGTCATTTGTAGTTGTTGTTTCATCAAAATTAGAAACATAATAATAGTTATAGTGAAATAGTACCAGTTATGCATAGTGAAGCCTGTCTGTCCTTTGCTGGATGACTGTGAGTCTAGCCCTGCAGTAGGCTCTGCTTGTCAATAGACCTTCATTCCCCCAGTGAAAAGTTGACTTTTTTACTATAGAGAGGGAAGAAAGAAAAAGGCTCCCAATGTTTGCTGCCATTTCCTGCAGCTCCTGCCACAAACATGGGTCGCAGATTAAGTCAGGCTGTGTCTCTCTCCTACTTCCCATTCTAAGTCACAGCTGGAGATCTGGGGAAAACAGGGCAGGATGTAGTCAAGGATATTTTGTTTTTGTGCATCCTGGTTTTCATGTACTTCTAAATAGAACTGTACTTCCAGTTTCCACATTAGAGAAATTCAGTGGAAACAAGGTTGAGCTTTGAATCTATGAAATTTCATTGCTAACTCTGCTTTTTATAAAATCTTATTATTGGTTTGGTGACTCATCCTTTTTTTTAACAGAAAACTTCTGACAATAAAATCAAACTGTAAATCTTTCCTCAGTTGACAGAATGATTTATTAATAGGTGACTCAGTTATTACAATAATGTATATCCTGGAAGTTGCCCAGAATACCTTCTTAGTTTCATTCCTTGCTGACAGGTCTTTCTGAAGGAATCCGTCTGTGGTGTTTTAAAGTAATAATCTCTGTATGGCTTATCTGAACTGAGGTTCCTCAGTGGTTTGGATTAGTGACATATTCGGCATAATAAAACATGGCGTGGATGGTAAATTCCTCATTGCTCTTCTCTGTGTACTGTTGAAGATCTTCCTTCTCCTTTGTTGACTATCTCTCCTGTCATTCTTACTGATTCTTCACATTTCTCTTGGCAGGTTACATTTTGTAGGAGAGTTCTTTGTTAAAAACTAGTTATTCATTCAATAAGTATTTTTGAGTTCCTATCAACTTCAAGATAAAGTGTTAAAATTAACAGCACTGAATGTCTCATCAGACATGCCACATAAAAGTTTATTCGTTGGTTAAAAAATCCTGAAGTGAAAAAATTATAGATGGGGTAGATGAATTAACTGATAATGTGGTGTAGAGGAAGGTCAGACTCCTTCTCCTGGGGTAATTAGGGAAAGTCCTACGTACTGATATATCAGAAGTTAGGTGTTAATAGATGAGTAGAAACTTCAAGCAGGAGGGTAACTCCAGCTTGTAAGGGGAAGGATATTTAAGAAATACTGAGAAGAGGGCACGTTTTGTGTGTGTGTGTGTGTGTGTGTGTGTGTGTGTGTAGAAAGTAGTGGCTTAGGACAAGTGTTTAAGATGAGAGGAGAATTTGAGGAAGTTTTAAGAAAGCTTTTGTAGATCATGTGTAAAGAAGCTGATGACTTTTTTCTAGTAGGCTTACATGAGTCATGAGACTTTAATGTTAGTGTGAAGAATGACTCTCAGTGAGGATTATTGATAGTCTGTCATTGTTACTAATATCTGTTCTTGTCATTTGGCAATCCTTGCAAATTGTCTGTTTTTGATCGTTTAACCTAGAAGGTAAAATTCTTAAACTAATTTAATGGAGACAGAAAAATCAACTGAGTGGTTGATGATATATTAACCACAGTAAAGAAAACTGGTAGGACTCTTTCAGGGAGAAGAAATGATATGCTAATTGTGTGTTAAGGAGAGAAGGAATATGGTTTGTTTGTTTGTTTGTTTGTTTGTTTGCTTTAAGTATATGTTAGGCTGAATCGAGTGGGTGGTCTGTTATCCCAGTTACTTTAGAGATCACTGCAGGATTGCTAGTTCAAGACCATATGGGACAACTTAGATTTTTGTCTCAAAAGGAAAAGCAAAAAAGACTGAGGTTATAGCTGAGTGCTTAAGTAGCTCATAGAAGGCACTGAGTTAAATCCCCAGGGTTTCAGAGGAGGGGAATGTATAGATGAAAGCTGGGTGTTGTAGCACATACATGTAATTCCAGTCTTGGGAGGTGGGCAGGAGAATTAGGAGTTCAAAATTCACTTGGCTAGGCTGAGACCCTTTTTCAAAACCCCAAAATTAAAGAAAACCACCCAACTAGTTTTAGTGATTTGAAATTATTGCTTTATATGGATAATAACTTAGGCCTGGGAATAGATGACATCTCTGAACTATACGTCTCAGGAGCTGAATGGTTTGAACAAATTACCTATTTTCTTTGTCCCTGTGTTCTCTCATCTGTAGAATGGCTGAGAGAATGATCCTTTCTACTTCAGATGTTTATTTTGAAGATTACTTTATGTTTCTACCTAGGAGGTAGGGAGAATGAAGATTTACCTTAAATTTGACAAACTATGAAAAGAGTGGTAGCCAACTATAGTGAGAGAGAATTTCAGAAAGTGACTCAAAGGTTATAGTCATGGTGTCTACAAGAAGATTTGTCACCCTACAACACTCTTCCTTGTGGGTCTGCCTTTTCATGAATTTGAAAGTTGAAGACAGGCTTTTATTGGGTGACAGGAAGTGCACATACATGGCAACAGACACACAGAAAAACTTCTCAAAGTAGAGGCAGGACTCAGAAAGCCAAATCTCCTCCAAGGTGTTTTAAAACACAGTAATAAAACAAACTTGGAAATAACTTCTGATGTTCTCATTTCTTGGAATAGAAATAAAATGAGATAAAAGAGTTGAGCTATGGTGATATTTAAAGATCATTCTTGCTTTAAAATTTTAAATCAGATTCTGTGATTTTCTTCAATCATGTAAAAGGTACCATTACATTCTTTACTTTTTCTTTGGAACCTGAAATATCAGATATTTTTCAGAAATAAAGCCCCTTCTCTCATGGGAAAGAGATTTACTTAATATAACCTAAAAAAACTGACACCTCCTTCAAGATTGAATCTTGTGTAGGTAGTTTCAAAAAAAAAATTTTGAAGTATGTCTTGATTTTATATATTAATGTGTTTTATTTTTCTGCCTTTTCATATTAGTTTGAGATACATTTTTATATTCTGGGAAGGATTTTATAGTGCTTTTCAAATAGCCAATAATTAATAAGAGTTTATTAATTTATAGAAAATATATAACAAATGTCATTAAAAATGAAATGAGAATAGAGAGGAGGACAAAATCATTCGCTTACAGTGATATTGTTGATTAGGTTCATATTTCTAATATATCTTGTATATTATATATTGTATATCAGAACACACACACACACACACACACACACACACACATCAGGATGCCAGGGCTATACCCCAAGTAGCTAGCGTTTTAATTTGCTCAGCGTTATTCCACTGGACCATGGCTGGAAAGCAAGAGCAGCATGTGACAGAGCTTGCCTTTGCTTTCAGTTATGATATGGGGAAAAGTAAAAAACTAGGAAAAGGGGTATTATAAAATAATAAGTGAGACTGGGCCTGGTGTCACAGGACTGTGGAGACAGGGGCAGGAAGATTCCAAGTTCACTGCCTGGTTGGACTACAGAGTGAGTCCAGGGCCAGCCTGGGCGACATAATGAGGTATTGTCTCAGGGTAAGAGGAGGGCTGGTAGTACAATTCTGTGGAGAGGGCTTATCTAACATGTTTGGATCCCTGCGTTCAGTCTCATTAAAGGGACACAAAACAAAAAAGGAGTAAATGAAATTGCGGTTTGTAGGGGTGTAAGAATGAAGAAATGGTGGTCATCCTGTCAGGGATCTTTGAGTCATTGTATATTATCTTTCTCCTTTTTTGATTACTTAGTTTTTATTTTTATTTATTTATTTATTTATTTATTTATTTGGTTTGTTGTTGTTACTACTGCTTTTTAACAACAGACTGCCTAATTTTTAAAAGAAATTCATTTTTCTCTGTGCTTGGAATTGTAATATCAAGGTGTTGGCATCTGGAGAAGGCCTTTTAATTTATCCATAGTAGAAGGCAAAAAAGGATGGGAGACAGAAGAGAGACTGGGGTAAGCATGCAGTATTTGGTTAATGAACTCAAGAGCCTCAACTCCTTTATAACTGGAATGAATCTATTCATGAAGGTAGAATTTTCATGATCTAAACACATTCTATTATACCTAACCCCACAACATTGCTTCATAGGGGATTACATTTCCAACACTTTTGGGGAAATAGTCAAAGCTAGACATTGTGTTAATAGGAAGAAGGCATCCTGTAGAGTAAGTTACATGAGCACAAGTTAGGTAGCTGGAGTGGCGGGAGTTGGAGTTGACTGAAAGGCTGATGGGAGTCTGACTGTTTGGGGAAACAGAAATCAGGGTAGGTGGCTCAAGATGAGTTCTAAGCTCACAGAGAATGTGAACTCAGTTGGGATTGCTTAGGAAAGTTTCTGAATAAAAGGACGGGATATTTTAATGATTTCTTGGCAAAAATAAGCACCGTAAATGTAAGGGAAATAGACAACAGGCAGTAGTTGAATTTTACAGTTTTGTTGGCCTAAAAGATTACAGAAATACTTGACTGAAAATTTCTATTTTTTCACTTAAACTGTGGGGGAATTACTCTAGTTTGTTTGAGTTTGTGGGTTGTTTGCACACATTATATTGATCTGTTTTCTGTTTTGCGGGTAGTGGTATAGGAAAAATTGAAGTTGGTTGGATTTGTTTCAGTGAGTTTGTTTTGTATTCTTGATTAAAAGAGATTTTCAGTAGGGGTGAGCCTTGCTTTGTCTTTCAGTTGTTAATATTGAGAGAATATGAAACCAGTTTAAACAGTAGTCAGTTATGTGGAATTAAATATGTTATAGCACACAGTGCTATGACTTTTGTTGCAGCTTTGCTGAATCAAAAAAAATTACTACAGCCAAACAGAAGGTGTAACCTTACTATGCTTATGACATTCTAAAAGGTTGTTTGTGTGTTCAGTTTGTTTTGTGAGAAGCCTTTTGGGAGGACATGGCTTGTTCTTTCTCTATAACACCAACCTGTTTTTTTTTAACTACATGCTTTATATTTCACTCTGGCACCTAATGGACATCTATAGTATGATACATGCAGAAACAAACTCTGTTTCCTTACTCCGTTACCCATCTCCTTCCCTGGTTTCTTCTAACTCAGTGAAAAGTACCACTGCATAGTTGTCGAGGCCATAAACCCTTTCCCTCCTTCCTCATCACTTCCATCCCTTCAGCAGTATAGAAATGCCTCCCTTAAGATTATAGGAAGCCATTTCTCAGCACCCCGGGGCTTCCTGCCACTTTTATCTCTTGAAAGTGTTGTCGATTGCAGCCTCTTAAAAGCAAATACTGAGACAGTTTATTATGCAGCACATTATTTGGAGGTACCCTTGAGGTAAAGAGGTAGGGTGAGGAGATAAGATAGCACATATGGAGAAGTGAACATATGTGGCAGTGGTGTGGGGTTGATAACACCTGTGTGAGAAGTTACAAAATTAAAATGACCTGTCACTTTGGTTTTGACCAGACAGACCATGCCTTTATACACCAGTTTCAGTCATTGGAATCGTGTTACATTAAGACAAGTATGATATTCAGTGAAATGCCCCTCAGCAGCTGGGATCTCTTGAGAACACCACCAGGTGAAAGCACTTCTACCAGATCAATAAAGTCCCTTTTTTCAGGGAGAGCTGGAGGGCACATCACTGTCCACAGTAGGCCACTCTTGTGTTACTAGATTCTATGCCATAGTCATTTGATTAACAGATCCTCCAGCATTCTAATTCTGTCTCATGGAGGAAAACTAGAAGATTATTAATAGAATAAATTTCGGGTCTCTCTGTGGTAGGTTGATGGTTTCAAATTGCATCTGAGCTTATATCTTTCTCTGTGATCATTCTAATTCCATCTTACTTTTAGATAACACTTTTACTAGTTTCACTGTTTAAACTAGTTGACATAGTCTTTTTAGGCTATGGTGACATTTATTGATTGAGGGAATTGATTTCCCAATAGAATTGTTTTTGTGACACATAAGATACTACTAGTTTCTGCCTTAGCTTAATAGAACCTCTGCTTCCTTTTGAGGGCCACAGTGGAGGCCAGAAGGGGGCATCAGATCACTTGGAACCAGAGGTACAGGCGAGATCCCTGACACAGAACCGTAAACTGAACTCAAGCCCTCTGGAAGAACAGCGAACAGTCTTAACTGCTGAGCCATCTTTCCAGCACATTTAATGCAATTCCTATTTCCTTTTGGCATTCCTCCTTTGGTACCATGATCTCTTTCACTGCAGACATGAGACATGAACAATTAGATAGAGTAGGCAGGAAAGTTTGTACTTTAATTTTCTTATTCCTAATCCTAATAATTTTTCCTCTTGAGAGATCAGCATTAAAGGTTTTTAATTTATAATATATCCTGAAGCTTAAGAGACAGAGAGTACCACCTCTGAACTGGTGCTTTTGTTACACCTGCAGTGTAGGTCTAGTTCAGCTCTTATAATAAATCTTGTTCCTCTGTTCCCATGTTTATCTTATCTCTTATCTGGCCATTATTGAGAGAGTACAACACAGTAAGGATAACCTTAGAAGCTGTGTTGATGTTTCATTAAGGAATAAAAATAGCACCTTCTTGGGTTAATTTGACCAAGAGTGAGCCCAAATTTCAGTTCTGCTTTTCTCCCTGTGTCTCAAGTCTGGTTACTGGCCTACTATCTAATCTTTGAGTCCCTGTTACGTGTAAGTTGTGCGTTGTGTCTGTTTTGTCCCCAAGTCTGTGCCTGTGCCTCACAAGGGGCTTTGTTCCATATTTATTGAAAAGCATAGGAAACATGGCATGAAACAGAATTAGACATAATCTCATAGAAATCTTTAACAGAGTTTTACAAGAGAAGTTACCTACTTTGTTAAGTGCAGTTTCGTTAAATATTTATGTGAATCATTTTCAGTATTATACATAATGCATAGTTACTCCAGAATCTTTTGTTTATATATGAATTTCCTTGCAATTTTATTTTATTTTTAATTTCTGTTTAAAATTTTGAGACAGGGATTGCTATGCAACCAAGACTGGCCTTGAGTTTGTTTTCATGCTGCCTGGATCTCCAAGTGATTGGAGAATAAAATTAAGGGGTTAATGCTCTGAGCCTTTGTAACACTGTCGATTTTACCAAAAGAGCTGCCAGCTGTCTTCTTAAAAGGTTATATCTCTTAACATTTTTGACAGTAATGAAAGTGCAGATTTCAGTGTACTTTCTTCTGGCCACATTGAGCTCTGTAATTAAAATATATTTTCTGAGCCGGGCGGTGGTGGTGCACACCTGTAATCCCAGCATTCTGGGAGGCAGAGGCAGGCGGATTTCTGAGTTCAAGGCCAGCCTAGTCTACAGAGTGAGTTCCAGGACAGCCAGGGCTATACAGAGAAACACTGTCTCGGGGGAAAAAAAAAAAAACCAATATATATATTTTTTTTCTGCTTCTTAGCAAAATAATAATAATAACTTGCTGGATTTCATGTGGCACAGGTCTTTAATCCCACCAGCACTGGCAAGTCAAAGGATATCTGTGAGTTTAAGGTCGGCCTGGTCAGCATAACAAGTTTCAGACCAGCCAAGGCTACATAGTGATATGCTATTTCCCCTCATCTCCAGCCATTCTCCTCCCCAAAGAAAGATTACTTGGCTTTGTTAATAAAGCTGTACATGTGCTTTGGTTTTGGTTTGGGATGTTTGTTTGTTGGTTGGTTTTTTAAATAAATTACCTTCTATGTCCTTTCGTCATTTTCTATTAGGTTCCTCCAACTAGTCAGTAGTGGTGTTCCAGTATTTTAGCATCCTTCTTTAAACAATTGGCTTTATTTATTGAAGATTTTTAAACAACAACAACAACAAAACCCTTTTTAAAATATGTTTATTCTGTGAACCAGGAGCCTTTTGTGGCTGATGAATACATTGAACGTCTCGTGTGGAGAACCCCGGGAGGTGGTTCTAGGGGTGGACCTGAAGCTTTTGATCCTAAAAGGTAAACTTAAAAAAAAAAAAATCCATAGTTCCAATATAGTTTTACAAATTGTAGATAGACTAGAGACGACTAAATTGGAATTCCTTTGAATATAAGATGATTTTAATTAACAGTTTGTTCCCACCTCAAAAAAAACTTCCTAACAGTATTAGAAGTCTGAAATTGTGTTTTTTCTTAAGCACTTTAGCTGATTGGATAAAAGAATTTTATACTTTATTAAGAATTTGATTTTTTTCACTTAGCATTAAATTAGAAAAAGTTGGTTATACTTCTGGAATTACAACATGGCTGGGTATGGTAGTTTATACCTGTAATCTCACAACTCTGGAGGCTGAGGCAGGGTTCTAAGTTGGAGGTTAGCCTAGAATACATAGCAAAACCCTGACTCTGAATAAGCAAATTAATAATAATAATAAAAAGTTAACTATGTTCTCTTAAATTTAATAGATGTAAATCAGGGAAACAGTCACTAAAATCCTGTAATGTGTATAGTTTTTGTTGTACATTTGTCTTCTTGAATTTTAAATAAAGTAGAGCTTGTTTGGATATTTAATGGGGATTTGTTGAGGTTTTTATTTACCTTAGAGATAATCCATTGCAAAGTCATTAACAACTGGCTGTATTTTCAAATGCTATGTATTGTTAAAGTCACGAGACCTGTTCAAAGTGAAAAGAAAGTTATGGCATTAAAGAGATTGCAACAAGATGCTGTAAAGAAAATGAATATGCATGTCTCTATCTCAAAGGACCCTTATTAAAACCTTCATAAAGCTGCTCTATTCCTTATGGTTAATGGCAGGAAAGTTGATTATACTATTATTTTCTTCTATTAGGTTATTAGAAGAATTTGTGAATCATATTCAAGAACTACAGATAATGGATGAAAGGATTCAAAGGAAAGTGGAGAAATTAGAACAGCAGTGTCAGAAGGAAGCTAAGGAGTTTGCTAAGAAGGTACAAGAGCTCCAGAAAAGCAACCAGGTACACATTTGGCTAAGAAATGAGTAGTTTTATAGACTCTAACATTTACATTTTTCTTAGAGTATAGTATCTTCATTCCTTTTTAGCTTTAGGCCTTTTAAGAATCAAGTCAAATTATATTAACTTCTCACTCTCTGGTCCTATGGAGAAAATATTAATGTATTGTTACTGCCTACCGCTGGCGTCAGCATGCTGCTAGATGGGTTCAGAGTCCCAGAACTCCCCTTTCCAGGCTAGGGTGGGAGGTGCTTGAGAGCGACCCTTGCTTCACCTCTTAAGTGAATAAGCTTTCCCAAGACTGACTAGCTCATAGTCCTGCATTTTGAGAAACACCTTATTAATATTGATATTTAAGTAGTCATTTTAATTCAATGTAATTATAAATAAGACTAGACCTGGATCAAGTTATTCCCTAGAGTAGTAGTTTTTAACCTTCTTAATGTTGTGACCCTTTAATACTGTTTCTCATAGTATGCTGACCTCCAACCATTGTTTTGTTGCTACTTTATAGCTGTAATGTTGGTATTGTTAAGAATCATAATGTAAATATTTGCCTTGTAGGATATCTGATACATGATCCCCAAAGGGGTTGTGAACTGCCTGTTGAAAACAACTGATTGAAATTTGATTTGAGTGGTTTCACAAAAGTCATTAGGATCTGCCTCAGTGAGGGTTCTACTCTCACTGTGAAAGAAACAGGTGTAGTAGACTCTCCTCAATCCACTCTCTAGTAACACCAAACCACTAGTCTGTCCCCAGGTCTGTGAGTGACAGACTTCTTAGGTCCTGAGATTCACCTGAATGTGTGAATCTCTTTCACTGACTTGGTTTAATTTAGAATATCTTTGTTAAGTGTGGTTTGAAGAGCATTGTTGAACTTTGCTCACTCTCAGGGGCCGTTCTTCAAATTTTTTGGAATTAGCAAGCTCGTTTCTGCTATAGCATCATTTTATGTATTTTGTTAAAGAGTTCAATAATTTGAGTATGATAAGTGTGTTTTTGAATAACCATGGAGACAGTTTCATATACTTCTAATAAAGCTTTGCGTTTAGTAATAAAAAATAACATTAATAGTTGAGGTAACATATGGGAGCCAGTCTGCATGAGTTTGAATGTAAGCTGACCATTAAGCTAATTATATAATTTCAAGCAATTTAACATCTCCAAGCTTTGTATTTTTATGTATAAAATGGCTTGTGTTAACTAAATAAGTAAATAATTAATAGTAATATATAATTGGTAAGTGATATATTTAAAATAGTATCTGATGCAAAGCAAGTCCTCAATAAATGTTTCAGCCTTTCTCTCTTTAAGCATAGAACAAAAGAATCCTATTGAATTATCAACAGTTATCAATTGTCCTGCTATTGGCAAATCTAAGGAATTCACTGCATTGTTTTTAATGTGTTGTAGGACAAAGGAAAGAAAATGCTGAAAGTAATATAATTTTGCTTTACTAAAATAGTTGCTATAGTCCATCCTGTTTTCAAAACTTGGAAAGAACAATTTTATCACAACTCTTAGTGTCACTGGCATTTGGAAGGAAGTGTTAAGACAGTCTTGATAATAATGTAGCTCACAGTAGCCACTCGCTTGCAATTGTTTTCCTATCTCAGTGTCCCATGTGCTGAAATTACAGCATGTACCGATACACCCAGCTTAGTATTGCTTTTAAAATATTTTTAATGTTAATCTTTTTAATCAATACCCTTTAAGCCTCTGATACATTTTTAAAAAAATCTTTCCAGTTTGGTAGCAAGAGTGTTCTTTAAAAGTACAGTTCCATGAGCTGGGGAGGTGGCTCTCCGGTAAAGTGCTTGCTATGCAAGTATGAGACCCTGAGTTCCTAAAAGGCAGGGTTCAGTGTCTGCATGTATCTGTAACCCCAGCAGTGGGGATGTGGCGAAGAGGTGGAGGGCAGACAGGAGCCCTTTGAGCTTGCATTTGAAATGGCAGCAAGGTCTCCAAGTTCAGAGCGCCCCTGTCTCATAGTGAAGTGGAGCTTAAGGTGGAGCACGGTAGAGGAAGGCTCCCGGTGTTGGCTCTGCCCTCTACGCTGCATCGCATAGGCACATGCACCTTCCCACATGCATACGTGCCCTCCTCCAGAACTAGTCCTTTGACACTTAATTGTTTTCACAACCATTTAGGGCTTTTGGGTGCCTGTGGTATAAAAGTTAGAAACTTGGTTAAAAGTTTTTAGATTGTGTCATGCTAGGGAGTATGAATTGTTTTTTTAAATATATTTTTTACATTCCATATTTTATCCCCCCCCATCCCCTCTGACTGTCCCACATCCCGTACCTCCTTCCCACCCACCTGTCTCCACGTGGATGTCCCCACCCTCCAGCCCCCCTGACCTCTAAACCTGGGGCCTCCAGTCTCTTGGGTTAGGTGTATCACCTCTGAATGAACACAGACCCAGCAGTCCTCTGTTGTATGTGTGTTGGAGGCCTCATATCAGTTGGTGTATGCTGCCTGTTTGTTGGTCCAGTGTTTGAGAGATTACGGGGGTCCAGATTAATTGAGACTGCTGGTCCTCCTACAGGATTGCCCTTCTCTTCAGCGTCTTTCAACCTTCCCTAATTCAACAACAGGGGTCAGCTGCTTCTGTCCATTGGTTGGGTGCAAATATCTGCATCTGACTCAGCTGCTTGTTGGGTCTTTAGTTAGGTCATGCTTGGTCCCTTTTTGTGAGTGCTTCTGTGGTCTTCTTAGATAAGTTCTGTTATTGTTAGTCCTGGTGAGGTTGATATGTAATCTACCATTAATGCCCTGAACTCATAGTTTACTTTTAATAGGTATTATATTACAAATTTATTTGATTTATTTATTCTGATTGTATTTTCTGTGTGCACAAATTCCTAGGTTGCTTTCCAGCATTTCCAAGAACTAGATGAGCACATTAGCTATGTAGCTACCAAAGTGTGTCACCTTGGAGACCAGTTGGAAGGGGTAAACACGCCTAGGCAACGTGCAGTGGAAGCGCAGAAATTGATGAAATACTTTAATGAATTTCTAGATGGAGAATTGAAATCTGATGTTTTTACAAATTCTGAAAAGGTAAGCATTGCCAAGAGAAATAATCAAATTTTAATTGGTTTGCCTTGTATTTTTAAAATGATCTATTTATATGTGGGGGATGCATACACCTGTGCACAGTTGCCTTGCAGTTTATGAAGTTACAATTAGTTTATAAATGCTGAGGTAACTGTATTTTTAAGTATTTCTTTATCTTTTAACTATTAATGAAATGTATATAGTCTTTAATAGTTATATATGATTAGGTAATAGATCTGACTTAAAGTGGTAATGAGCTGAAAGGAATCCACAAGTCCAAGTTTTTATTTACTTGAATAAAGACCCTTTATAGAGAATTAAAGTAGCTTAGATCATGATCATTAAAAACTGAGTTGGTTCTGCTATTCTCATCATGACATAGTCACCTAATCGTCATCTAAAGGTGTATGGTGTTGGCTGTTGCTTGTTCTACAGTCTTGAGAGGAGGCAACTTGGCTTGATTTGGGAAAAAAATCAAAATGTATGGAAAAAAGATATCTTTGTGAATTATGTATCCTTCTCCTACTATTACCCGCTCATGTATTGAATATAGTTTTACAGATTTATTCCAAATTCACTGTATAGAACATTAGATTATAAGATGTTAAAAACTAAGTATTAAGGACTTTTGCTTTGAATTAAGCAACATATTTTTATGAGTAGGACTCTATAAAGCCAAAGGATTTATAAATTTTAGATGTAAAAAATGGTTACATGTCTGTAGATCATCCCTCTAAACAAAAGACAACATTTAAAAGATTGAATTTCAAGAATTATAGAAGTCCTGATAATATCAACAAAAGTGTGATGCTTAAGGATTTGTTAAATACTGATAGTATTGTTCCATATTTATTCAAGGGTATATATTGGACTTGAACGGTAAATCGCGTGTCAGGGTAGGTCTGGAATTTACAGCTTTTTCCCTAAATATTAGTAAGAATAGCATGAAAGTACCTATTTAGAAAATAAAAATTCTGTTTTATATAGAAACAGTTGGCTATAATAAGGCCAGTTCTTCATATTACTTCTGATTATACCTGTTGGGTCGTGTGCTCTAAGCAAAATACAAGTATCTTAAACAATATGTTAGCCTGTTGTTTTGTTTTGAAAATATTGTTTTAATACAATATATTCTGATTATGGTTTTTCTTCCTCCAACTCCTAGTTCATCCCCATTCTCCCAGCCACGCAAGTTCACTCCTTTTCTGTCTTGCTCATTATGATATAAGCAGACATCTAAAATAATTATAATAAATAAAATAATTATTATAATAATAATTGTTACTTTATTATTTTATTTTATTTACTAATTTACTAATTATTTATTTTTATTTTATCTAATAGTAATGGCTATTATTATTGTATAAAATAAAAACAAGCAAATCACAATAAGACAAAACAAACAGGGAAGTGAGCCAAAAAAAAGCTGAAGAAACAGAGATTCAGAAAACACACATTCACACATAGAGAAGTCTCATAAAAATAGAAAACTGGAACCATAACATATGCACAAAGAACCTATAAGATTGAAAGACAAAAGGCCCTTACAAAGCATTATGAGACAGAGAACCTTTAAAAGGCTTTTGAGTTCATTTTGTGTTGGCCAATACTACTGAACATGGGGACTGGCCTTAAGAATGGTGTGTATACCCAGTGAGACACCATTAGAGAAAGGTAAATTTTCATTTGCAAGCAGTTATCAGTCGGGGGTAGCTTCTGGGTTAGGATGTGGGCCTGTGTCCATCCCCTCTCAACACAGGGATTCCCATCAGGCCCAGACCTGTGCAGGCCTTGTGTGTGCTGTCACAATTTCTGTCGGTTCACATGTGGATCATTCCTGCTTGGTTTAGAAGGCCATGTTTCCTTGATGTCTTCTATCCCCTCTGACTCCAATGATCTTTCTGCCTCTCCTGCAGGGTTCCCTCAGCCTTAAGGGGAGAGAAATGATGGAGACATCCATTTCAGACAGTTCTCCAAGGTTTTTCTCTCCTCAGTGTCCAGTTGAGGGTATTAGTTGTCATCTAGTAGAGGGGAAAGCATCGTGCATGATGGCTGAGTGAAAGGCTGATCTACAGATTTAGCAGAAGATCGTTAGGCACCATTTCATGCTGTGTTCCTTTGAAGCACAGGAGGGTAATTTAGAATCTTAGAAAGAAGTAACTATATTTAGATTGATTGATATTTTTTTTCTTTTTGGTTTTTTTGGAGACAGGGTTTCTCTGTATAGCCCTGGCTGTCCTGGAACTCACTCTGTAGACCAGGCTGGCTTTGAACTCAGAAATCTACCTGCCTCTGCCTCCCAGAGTGCGTGCGCTACCACTGCCTGGCCTGATTTTTTTTTTTTAAACTGGATTTATACTTATTTGAATGTTTACTCTTTAAACTTCAAAATTTTTAAATTACCCTCAACTAATCACATAGCTTTTGATGTTACTGTTGTCTATTAATCTCTTTAGGTTTTAGTTGAAAGAAAACAGCCTTTACATTGTTAATATCTTTCTTGGTTGCTAAGTGATCAGTAATTGGAGACTCATGGTTTTTTTTTTTTTTGTTTGTTTGTTTTGTTTTGTTTTGTTTTGTTTTGTTTTGTTTTGTTTTTTCTGAGACAGGGTTTCTCTGTGTAGCCCTGGCTGTCCTGGAACTCACTCTGTAGACCAGGCTGGCCTTGAACTCAGAAATCCGCCTGCCTCTGCCTCCCAGAGTGCTGGGATTACAGGTGTGCGCCACCTCCGCCTGGCTGAGACTCATGGTTTTTAACTTAGTTTCTCTCCTTTGCTTCATTCTCATTCATATCCTGGTTTCTGTTGTTTTTATCTAGTGTGCTCTATATTTTATTCTGCTTTTCCCACTTGCCTTGTTTTGTTTGGTCTCTTGGTTACTGTTTGCTAATGAAGAGTCATCATTTTTTTGACTTGGAATTGTAATAGCTAGCCATATGTTAAGAATGCGTATGTGGGGTGTGAAAGTTGCCTTAGTGGTTAAGAGAGCACATAGTTTGTCTTGCAAAAGACAAAAGTTCTGTTCCCAGCATCCACATGACAACTATTCATATTTCCAGTTCCCTTTTCTGACCTTTGTGGGCACCAAGTGTACATGTTGTATAATACATACATGCAGGCAAAGGTCATACACATAAAATTAAGTAAATTAATATAATTTTAATTCATATGTGATCTTAGATTGAAAATTATCAAGTAACTTTCTGGCTATCTCAGTTTCAGGATTTTTGCCAGCCACTTTCCCAGTGGAAAGAAAAGGAAAATCGCCCACATAGCTCTAAGGAGATTTGACTGTAGGAGGAATTAGAAGTAGATGAAATGCCAAGCACATTATATTACTTTTTTCTTCTTGTCTGTGTGTGTGTGTGTGTGTGTGTGTGTGTGTGTCCCTCCCTTATTCTTATTACATACATTAAACAAAGTTTGCAATCTTGTAGGAATATTATCATTTTTGCTTTAAAAAATCTGTTTTATATTTCTTTCTTTCTTTACATGTATCTATGTATGTATATTTCCTTTTTTTCTTTCCTTAAGAAAGGTTCTCCTGTAGCGCAGGCTGTTTCTACTATATGACTTTGAATTTCTGTTCTTCCTTTATCTCTTAGGTATTGGGTACAGGTGTGCATCACCACACTGGTTTTTATAGGATGCTGGGGGTAGAACTCAGGGCTTTTGTATGTTAGGCAAACATTCTACAGACTGAGCTACACCTTATTCTTACATAGTATCTTAGTGCTCTTTTTTTTTTATAAGACAATATTTTTGATAAATATTGTAAACTTTTAAACTGCTCAAATGCAAACTGTTTATGAGGTGTTATTTTGGTACCTTTTTGTATTTATTGATGCATATTTTAAGTTATATTGTGATCTAGAGGGCTATATGTACTTTAAACAATTCTTACGAAACAGCACTGAGGATTCAATAAAAACACCTTTTAAAAGACACAAGTGTGGTCCTTTTACTACTCCATCAAGCAAAGCTGTGTTCTGAAGAGGATGCTGATGAGGAGAAAGAATGGGCGTCGCTAGTTAGACTGCGTGGCATGGAGGATAGTGAGACTGGAGGATACCCGTACTCACGTGTCATGGTGACACTGAGTGACCTGCTGAGTCACACAGGGAGAGGGCTGAAGCAGGAATCCCACAGTGCACTGCCACACGGAAAGTGCAAGAACAAGCCCCACCACTGTCCCTTGCCAGGGCTAACATGAGCACCTAGAGAAGCCTGTGCTCATGTTCTCAGTCCTCATAGCTATGTGACAAGAATATGATTCATCACAAAGAGTTTAAAATTGTACCAAAATAAAAGTACTAAGTTGCAATTTAAAGGAAGAAGTGGCCCCTATGTGACTTCCGTATTGTTTCATAAATAAGCATAAATGTCTATACTTAAAGAATTTTAGAAACCTTGCCCAAGTTCTTTGTTCACCTTGAAAATGAATACTTGAAAGTATATACACATTTCTGTACTGTATTTCACTCAAGTTACCATATTAAGCTTCTGTCTTTGCTTTTTTGTGCATGCTATAAATTCATATGGTTATTAACCATTTTGTTATTACTTTATTCTTTCAACTTGATATATGCACAGCATAGTCTAAATCTTAAGTTTGTCTATCTGTTTGACTTCATGAACTTAGTAGGAAGTTTGCTTTTGACAAACAAGATTTTTTAATTTGTTCAGAGCAAAATTGAACTGCAGATTTTGCTGGAAAGAATTAAGGTATCAGATATTTTAAAAATTACAATATTTTAAGTACCAAAAGAATACATGCTTGGATTTTGAGTTGTTATGGTATTACCCACAAAGCTTTAAAGAAAAATATTTGGGCCCGGTGTTATCACTGTATATAGGGAGGTATTAATCTTTTCAGCTATACTCTTAAATTTTGAAATGTAAGAGATTTTTTTTTTATTGTTCCTTTTACTTATTTTTAATAGATAAAGGAAGCAGCAGACGTCATTCAAAAACTGCATCTGATTGCCCAGGAGTTACCTTTCGATAGGCAAGTTTATATCTCAAGAGCTTACTTGTAAATACAATTTATGGGATAAAATTGTATTTTTCCTGCTCATTGAGGCGACAAGAATTTATTGAGCACCTCATTTGTATAAGTTACAATGTAATGTAATATAATGTAATGATAAACCTTGAAGCAAATGCATTTCTTTGGTTTTTGAAAAACAAAATTGATGAAGGAGATCTTATGAATTGGAAAAATAAGGTTTTGACTTTTCCTGTTTGGAACTTTAAGAACCTGGCTGTACTTGGCTATCCAACTCTGTTTTTGTTTTTCCTATTATTAGACCAGGGCTAAATTAAGGGGTTCTGATCATCTTTGAAAAGCTTGTGAAAGCTATATAGTTTCATCAAAATATTAAGATGTATACAGATTGTTGTATATAATTGTATGGAGTTTTAGACTCCTCATAGAACCTATTCTAGAGAATTTAAGTTAGGAACACCCTTTTAAATGCAAGGTCCTGGAGCCATCACTAACTAGATTTTACCCTAAAATAAACTGTTCACTGAGAAAGAAATGCTCTTCATGACCTCATCTGGTTGTGGAATGCTGAACTTTAATGAAATCTTAGAAGAAGCAGTTCCTTCAGGTGATAGTCTGAAAGAAATACAACTTTCTGGATAACAGAGCATTGTTTCTGTTGATACTTAAAGATAGAGCTACAATGTAAATATATGTTGTTATACTTAAAGTTTGACCATATTTTCCTGGCATACTGTTAATTACCTCCCATGTATTTATTTTACTCTCAACCCTGTACAAATGAGCAGTAATAGTTTTTTAATAACCCAAGAGTTGGACCATTACTTAAATAGTGTCTAGGTCATGATTAGTTGGATGTTAATAATTGTCTGTATTCTCTATCCTGTCTTACATTCTGGTTTTCCCCACTAGACTGTTACCGTTAGTGCCTGTGTTTATCTGTTTATCTTCTTTATTCCCTCTGTGTGTGTGTGTGTGTGTGTGTGTGTGTGTGTGTGTGAGAGAGAGAGAGAGAGAGAGAGAGAGAATGAGAATGTGTGTGTATTTGTGTGTATATATATATCTTAATCAGATCTAATGTATTCACATAGATCATTGTAGTCTTTCTGTTGTCTGCCTTGATTCTTGTTATAATGTTTTTGTATAGCACTATAAAAGTGTATTTTTTTCCTCACCTGCTTTTAGCATCTCTTGTCCTCAAATGGTGAATTATATGGGCTCTTTCAAAATCACTTTGTTTTGATGCTTAATAGTAGAAATGTTTTAGTGTATATTATAGTTTTCAGTTTGTAAAAATTGATGGTTATTCTGAGAGACTTATCACTGAATCCTTTTATGGTCTCTTTCATTTTCCTAATTTTAGAATAATTTGTTTCTGGTTTTTATCATTTGTGATTACTGAATTATCATATATGATCATTTTAAAAATGACTTAAAACTTTATGTTGTGATTATTCTTCACAATAGCCCAGTGAATTTAAAACAGGTAAGGACAAAAATCAAGCATTGAGATTGGCTGGGTTGTTAGTGCCTCAAGTGGAACCTTTTCTTTAACAAAGGAATTGGTTATTCCACGAAAATTTCCTAAATGAGAAGCAGTAATTTTGTTTGAACTGCCTAATTTTAGTACCTAGCATGTTTCCTTTCAGTATTCTCTTCCACAGCTTTATCTTTCCTTTTATGACATTTTACTTTTATGATGGTTTTATATTTAAGAAAAGTTGGAAAGATAATACAGAGTCCCTATGTATCACTGCTCCCAGTTTCTCCCCACTTTGTATTGTCTTACATTATGTTATCTTTGTCACAACCTCATCATTGACTTTCTGTTTTTCAGGTTTTCAGAAGTAAAATCCAAAATTGCCAGTAAGTGTAGTCTATTTACATAGTACTTTTTTAAAAAAGAAAAACTCGCATTTTTAAAAAGCAGCTGGTGAAGAAGTGGGTATAATAGCAATTGACTCTTCCCATCCTAGAGTTTGTGTCCTTTTCCCTCAAAATACCTTACATCTGCTCTATTCTTCCAGGACCTTGTGTGTATCTTGATGTATTTTTCTATATTTTAAATACTCTGGAACAGGTAGCTTTAGACTTTTTATATTTAGCTTAACTAGGTATTTTTAGAGATTATGTTCAGTTATATATCTCTGAAAAAGGGTTTTGGTTTATTTTTATTGCGGAGACAGGAGCATTTAATTCTTATTTAGCTATTTGACTCCTTACATGTTTATAGTTTATATTTTCGGGTTTGTTTTCATGAGACAGGATCTCACTATATATCTCTGGCTATCTTGGAACACACTATGTAAGCCAGTCTGGCCTGGAACTCACAGAGATCTGTCTGCCTCTGCCTCTGCCTCCTGAGTGCTAGTGGGATTATGTCAGTCTTTGTGTTGTGCTTTAAGCTATATCCATGCTTCTGGGGGGAAAAAATCACTGTTACTTTACTAGGCTTCACCTGTGTTAACTGTTTGGTAAGCCATTTCTCAAAAAGCCAGCCACATGTGTTTTCAAGTCTTACAATAAGGACGTGTATAGATATTTGGATTCCCTAAGAATATTTTTAATCACTATAAATTAATGCAAGGTTCAAATACTAAATAAGAACTATAATAATAGCCGTGAGAATATGGTATTAAATCAAAGGCCACATACTATTGCCGGATAAAATTTGATAGTGAATTAACTGTCATTCACAGTGGAAGCATCTGAGTCCTAGTACAAGCTTTTCTAGTTCGCATTACTTTCCAAAGCTTTAGATTAAAGATCAAAGAATTGTTTCCTATAGTTTGCTTTCAGAATCTACATCTCCTTTTTCTTTCATTTAAATATGTAGCTACCTTTTGGTTTAATAATTACAAATGGCTGTTATACTCCAAAGAATTTGTCAGCTTTTACCAGTTTATAAGTTTTTGTGTCTTGAAATAAGATTTGTGTACATTAGTCTATTGTATGAGCTACAGTCACTGTTTATAATCTCATGTTTTTATAATTCTTCCTAAAGAAGATAGACCCATAGGCACTATAAATTTTTGTAATCTTTGTAGACTTAGATAGCTGTGTATAAGTTGTATACTTAGATTGTCTAGATGCAGTTGGATGTTTTTTGTTTTAGGTAAATACCATGACTTAGAATGCCAGCTAATTCAGGAGTTTACCAGTGCCCAAAGACGAGGGGAGGTCTCCCGGATGAGGGAGGTGGCAGCAGTCCTGCTTCATTTTAAGGTAAATGGTAAGATTTTTAACTCAAGATCGGCTTTAAGGTTCTGAAGTTTTCATATACTATGTCCCTCAATTTCCCTTAATTATAGTATAACTATATGACAGAGTAACTTTATTGATGTTGTTAAATGTTATTTAGTATTTAAGGATTTTATGGTGATCTTAATGTTATATTAAGGAATTTAAAATAGTTGGGGAAAGAAAATCATGTCATCAGCCTTCTTGATTTTAATGTATTGTTCTCAGTCAGAAACACTTGTAAGTAAAAAGAAAATCTGACTGTAAATATCTGGTGGAAGATAAGAACCAAACACTAGATGCACTGTGAGTAGGAATCTGGGAGATCTTGGATGAAGAAGATGTAGATTATGGAGCTGTCTTCCTGGAATCTGCATTGGAAAGAAAGATCTCATTGAAAATCCCTGTTAATTTAATCATGGAAAATAGGACAAGATATTTATTGTTTTCTAGCATTAATTTTATTGATATCTGATGATTATTTATTATTCACTGGGATACAAGGCATAATTTAATTACATATAGCACTTTTGTTGAGATTATTATTATAGTAAAAACAGACAATGATAACATTGTTTCTTCTTTATAGGGTTATTCCCATTGTATAGATGTTTATATAAAGCAGTGCCAGGAGGTAATTTTACAGTCTACTTTATTACATTTTATTTTATACTAATTTGTATTTTGAAGCCATTTTAAAAATAACACATTAACAATGTAAAATAACTGGTGTTTAGGGTGCTTACTTGAGAAGTGACATATTTGAAGATGCAGCAATACTCTGTCAGCGAGTGAACAAGCAAGTTGGAGATATCTTTAGTAATCCAGAAGCAGTACTGGCTAAGCTTATTCAGAATGTGTTTGAAATCAAACTACAGGTAACTTTAAACCCTAATGAATTAGTAGTTTTAGGGCTGTGTGTGTGTGTGTTTTCATGCATGAGGAGTGCAGGCACCCACAGAAACCAGAGGCATTAGATCCCCTGGGAGCTGAGTTAGCCACCTGATGTGGGTGCTGGGAACTGACCTTGGGGCCCACCACTGAACCGGCTCTGCAGCCCCTCTACAAGATTTTTTTTTAATTAATTTTTTAAGTTAGCATATCAAGAAACAGGTTGCATAATGGCAACTTTGTGCCACATGTACTCTTATCACCTTCTCAGTTTCTCCCTCCTCTCCCTAAGGTCTCTTCCCCCTCTATCTTGTTGCTAATGTTATAACTTACCTACAGTGTACTCATGTGATCTTAACTCTAGGCTTTAAAGACAGGAAAGATTGTGCTGTTTGTGCTCTGGTGTTTGGTTTATTCATTTAACATAATGATCCTGAGAAATTATACAATTTAATACTTGCTTAACTAAATGTTTTCTCTTTTAGAGCTTTGTGAAGGATCAGTTAGAAGAATGTAGGAAATCTGATGCTGAGCAGTATCTTAAAAGTCTCTATGATCTGTATACAAGGTATATTGTTATCTTATTACTTTTTTGGAGACAGAATCTCACTGTACCTAGCTAGCCTGAAACACACTGTGTAGATCAGGCTGACTCCCTGAGGCTTGGTCTTCGTGATTGCTAGGATTGCACCGCATGGATGACCATGCTTTCTTAAGCACATTTCAGATCTTTCTCTCTCTCTCTCTCTCTCTCTCTCTCTCTCTCTCTCTCTCTCTCTCTCTCTCTCTCTCTCTTTTTAAAAATTAAAATAGAAAATGGGATGTCTTTAAGTACTTTGTCAGATAGCAGTATCCCTTTTAGTATTAAATGCTTCCTTGAATAGACTGGAGTTGCACTCAAGCAGAGTTCTTAGTGAACTGACAAAAGACCTTGCTTAAACTGACTTAAGAATTGTGTTGCTGATTTGTGAGCTAGTTTTTGTAAGGGTTGTGGTGTTTACTTTAAGAATTAGGACAGTTACATTTATCTGCAGCTGCTTTATTTTGGGAGAAAGTTCATCTTAACAGCATCAACACTGTCTTCAGCAGTGTGAAATAAAAGCTTAGAGGTTCATCCACACTGACAAAGACAGAAGGGATGAACAGACAGTAGAACTGATCTTGCCATTTGGTACCTTGTAAGTGAAGGCTTTAGAGCGTGCGTTAGGCTGCTCTCCACTCTTGCTGCCATTTCTCCATTGCTTCACAGTCTTTTTTTTTTTTCTTTTTTTTTTTTTTAGGTCATCTCTACCACTTAATGACAATTTTATAGACTAATATTATTTGTAATTTTCTATTCTGTTTTATATATAACTTTGTAAACTGTTCTCTATATCCTAAGTAGTCTCCCAACATTTAAGAAATGATGGTTTAATATAAACCATTAAAGTCTCTTTATAAAATATATACGATCTTTAATGTTATTGTTGTGTCTAAAATATATATTCATCTTTTTCTCTCTCTTTTCCATGAAAAGAACCACCGGTCTTTCCAGCAAATTGATGGAATTTAACTTAGGTACTGATAAACAGACTTTCTTGTCTAAGCTTATCAAATCCATTTTCATTTCCTATTTGGAGAACTATATTGAAGTGGAGATTGGATATTTGAAAAGCAGAAGTGCTATGATCCTACAGCGCTATTATGATTCAAAAAACCACCAAAAGAGATCCATTGGCACAGGAGGGTAGGTTTCTAAAAATTAAATACCATTGAAAATGTTAACAACATTCAATTTGGGCAAACTTAGTACATATTAGCTGTCATTAAGATTTCCTGTGAACAGCTCTTTATAATATATGTGCTATTATGCCGGGCATGGTGGCACACACCTGTAATCCCAGCACTTGGGAGGCAGAGGCAGGCCTGAGTTCGAGGCCAGCCTGGTCTACAGAGTGAGTTCCAGGACAGCCAGGACCACACAGAGAAACCCTGTCTTGGGAAAAAAAAAAAAAAAAAAAAAAAAAAAAAAAAAATATATATATATATATATATATATATATATATATATGCTATTGACCAAACCCTCCCTCAGATCACATGCTGAAATGACCTAAAAAACATGATTAAAATGTAAATCAAAGCCGGGCGTGGTGGCGCACGCCTGTAATCCCAGCACTTGGGGGGGCAGAGGCAGGCGGATTTCTGAGTTCGAGGCCAGCCTGGTCTACAGAGTGAGTTCCAGGACAGCCAGGACTACACAGAGAAACCCTGTCTCGAAAAACAAAAAAAAAAAAAAAAAAAAAAATGTAAATCAAGCCAGGTGTGGTGGCGCACGCCTTTAATCCCAGCACTTGGGAGGCAGAGGCAGGCGGATTTCTGAGTTCAAGGCCAGCCTGGTCTACAGAGTGAGTTCTAGGACAGCCAGGGCTATACAGAGAAACCCTGTCTTGAAAAACCAAAAAAAAAAAAAAAAAAAAAAAAAAGTAAATCAAATACTTCTCAATCAAAATAATATAAAGATAATATTTGTAATATAAAGAATTCTGTAGTTTCAGTTCCTTCACAGTAAGTTATCTGATTTATTAACTAAGATTTACATCATCTGTATTGAAACTGAAAAAAAAGAGCACCTAGTTTACATTTTAGGCAGCTGTTTTTTGTCCCTTATACACAAAATTATTAAATGTATGCTTTAAAGTATCAGATAATTTGCTTATGAGAAGAAAAGAGTTTGCCGTAAAGTTGGTGACATTTAGTTGTCCAGATTGTCTCCCAGTTGGGACCCTAGGAGGAGGACTGGCCCTTATAGTGCCTTGTGGACAGTAGAATCCACACTTGCACACCCAGGCCTTTCTTGTTATGATTAGAGGGTAGAATAATAAATAAAGATAGGATCTTAATGGCTTTGAAAAATCTTAAGCTGCTGGTGTGGCTCAGTTGGTAAAACTACTCTATGTGAGGCTTGATAATCCAAGTTCTATTCCCAGAATCCACGGTAGAAGAATTGACTCCAAAAAGCTGCCCCCTGACCCTTGTGTACCTGCATGCATGCATACATACATATCTAATAAATTTTAAAAAGTTCTTGAACTTATGCCAAATCAAAATCTTTTTATTTCACAAAGCTAAAACCTGAAGAATAATCATAAGACTTAAAAAAGGAGTTCATAGGCTGAGCTATATATGTTCTAGTAGCAAAAATAGTTTAACCAGGAGATATCTACATAGTAAATGTTAGTCACTAAGAAAAGCCCAGGTATACTTAATAAATCTAGTTTAATACAGTGAAGGAATGAGCAATGTATTTAAATAGTTGTATTTTTAAAAAGCACTAAAACTTTAAGTTTTTATGCAAGACTACTTTTAGTAGTCTTGTAGTTATTTGTGATGTAGAATAGTTTCTTGAGCTGAAATTCTGAAGCTGCAAAATGACTTTAAAGACCATAGCTTTTGAGGCTGGAGACCTAGTTTAGTCAGTAAGAGTACTATTCAGTCATAAGAACCTGAGTTCAAATCCTTAGCACCTGTATGAAAAGCCAGGCGTGGCTATCTCCATGCCTGTCAAGTGAACACAGGGAGGAGGGAGCAGGAAGAAGGATCGGTAGGGTTTACTGACAGCGAGCCTTGCTCCAGATGCAATGAGAGACCCGGACTTCGGAGGCTATGGTGAATGACCAAGCAAGGTCCTGACATCATCTGACTTTTTGAGAGCAATCAGGCACGGGCACCCAGACACACTTGTGCACATACTCACCAAAGATGAGAATTCCAAATTTACCCTTTTTGATGAAAGTCATTTAAAAGCTAATACTTGTAATTAAAAATTCAGTCTCTTGGTTATTGGTTCATTTTGGGTTTTGTTTTTTTCATTTTTGTTGATATGTGCTAAGGTTGAGAGTATTTGCAGTTAAAATCTAAATATAGTAACCTCCTTTTTTTTTCCTTTGTTTTTATGGTGTACTAGTATTCAAGATTTGAAAGAAAGGATTAGACAACGTACCAACTTACCACTGGGGCCAAGTATTGATACACATGGGGAAACTTTCCTATCTCAAGAAGTGGTAGTTAATCTTTTACAAGAAACCAAACAAGCCTTTGAAAGATGTCATAGGGTAAGAATAATTAATTTTTAAGATATAGTTGTATAATTCAAGTTTTACCTTATTTATGGAAAAAATGTACTTTCTGATTAGGACCAACTAATTTTTTAATATTAATTTTTAATTAATATGGTTTATACAAATTGCATATATTTATAGGTACCATATAAAGTTTTGATAAAATTATATATTGAGTAATATTCTAATCAGGATGAGCATGTGTATTCTCAAACATTCATCGTTTCTTTGTGGTAGAAACATTTAAAATCTAGTCTAACCTTTAAAAGGACTTACAGTATTTAAAAGTATATAGAACATTGTTACTCTCTTGTCATCCTACTGGTACAGTAAAACACCAAAGTCATTTCTCTTCCCTAATTAGCAGTCCTGTTCAGCCTTTCCTCGTTCTCTACCTCTTCTCACTCCCTCCTCAGCTCCTTCTGACCATATTCTACTGACCATGAAATTCCCTTCTTTAGATTCGGCATATGAGCAAGATCATGCAGTATTTGTTATTCTGAGACTGGCTTATCTCACTTAACATGTCTTCCAGTTCCTTCCCCATTGTGCAAACAACAGGATTTTAATGGCTCTTCATGGCTGAAAACTGTCCTTTGTGTGTGTATATATCATATTTCCTTTATCCATTATTTAATGGATATGTATTGATTTGTCTTTTGGCTGTTGTGAATATTGTTGCAATAAAATTGGAATGCAGAGCCCTCTTTAAACAATTAGATTTCTTTTCCTTTTTTGTATACCAAATAGTGGGACTATTGGGTCTCCCTTTTAAACTTTTTTTAAAAAAATTTATTTATTTATTTATGTTATTTATATGAGTACATTGTAGCTGTCTTCAGACAAACCAGTAAAGGGCATCGGATCCCATTACAGATGGCTGTGAGCCACCATGTGGTTGCTGGGACTTGAACTCAAGACATCTGGAAGAGCAGTCAGTGCTCTTAACCACTGAGCCATCTCGCCAGTCCCCCTTTTTAACTTTTTGAGGAGCCTCTATACCATTTTTCATAACAGCTGTTTACATTCTCACTAACAGTGTAGAAATGTTCTCTTTTTTCCATATCCTCACCAGCATGTTACCTTTTGTCTTTTGCCTTCCTAACTGAAGTAAAAAGATCATTTTCAGTGTGTTAGTGCTTTATATGTTCTCCATATGAACCTATGATTATTAGATTGTATAATTGCACATATGTTCTCCTTATTCTGTAAGTTTTCTTTCATTTTTTGCTGTTTCCTGTACTGTGTAGAAGCTTTATAGTTGAATGTAATCTTGTCTGTTTTTACTTTTGTTTCCTTTGTTTTGGGGGTCTCATTCCAGAAGCTTTTATCCATTCCAGTGTTAGGAAGTATTTTCACTATCTTTTTGTATTTTCATAATTTTAGTGGTTACATTTAAGGCTTTAATCTAATTTGAGTTAATTTGTGTCTATGATTAGAGATAGTAGGCACCTGCATACTCTCCCATACCAACTGAACACAGTCTTTCTCTAATTTGTCTTAATGTTTTTGTTAGATTAAGAAGAAACTTCCTGTGGCCAAACCTGGGGCAACACTAATCTATGTATATAATGTAACTGTTTAGGAGGTAGTTTAATAATGTGTCCATTTCACCACATGAAAGCAGTAGGTTCACCACTAGGGTCTGTTACCTTGGCCATGGGCCTTTGACCAAGTTCACAGTACCAGGCCTGAACTCACTCATGTGTAACAAGCTTCAGATCCCATTAAAACCGAGTTGGTTGCTTCTATAACAGTCATACCATTGTTCTACCCGCTTATTACTCATTCCTGATCAGTTTAGGTTTTCTGTTCCTTTATGATAAGGTAAAAGTCCTGGAATTTACTCAAGTCTTCTAGACTACCAAAGTTGTTGACATACTGTTATTCATGATAATCAGTAATCCTTTGCATTTTTATAGTTTCCATTATAATGCATACTTTTTCATCTTTGATTTACTTATGTAGAAATTTTTGTTTTTCCTTTTTCTGAAAGGGTCTTACTCTGTAGCCCTGGTTGGCTTGGAATTCACTATGTCACTATGTTGACCAAGCTGGCCCGGAATTCACAAAGACCCTCTGCTTCCCGAGTGTTGGGATTAACACTATTGATGACCATACCTAGCTCTTAGTCTATTTGTTTTAATTGTTCTTCTATTTATTTTGAGATAATAGTGTAATTTCATTATTCTCCATCCCCTCTCCTCACCCTTCTTTACTCTTTTAAGTTTATAGCCTCTTTTTTTATTATTGTTATAGTCTTAAATTCATGAATATAACCTTTTCAGTCTGTATAATGTTACTTGCATGTATGTTTTCATAACCAAATGGACATGCCATTTCCTAGGGAAAGCTGTTTCTCCTGTCCTCAGCATTCCTTAGTTGCCTGTAGTCCTTTGTGTAGTGCTGAAGCCTCCAGTTCTCCCCCAAACCCATGTTAGCATATCTGTTGTTATTCTTGTTCAGCTCATGTGTTGTTGATGGACTTTATGAATGTAGTTTCTGACATTTTTAGGAGACATACTCTCATAGCAAACTTGAAATCTAAAAATCAAAAGTAGTAATAACTAGATGTGAAATGGTGCATTTTTAAAAGTCCATATTCCTCTGGTTCTTATAATCTTTTTCCCCTCTTCATAACCATACTTAACATAAAGTGCAGTAATTATGTTGTAGCTGTATTTGCTGAGACTTAGTTTGCTTTTTTAAACATAGGTGTTTGTCACTGTAAACTTCTTGCCGGTACTGCTTCATCCACAAGATGCTGGTTATTTCCATTATCATGTATATCAAAAAAGTTCCTTCTTTATTGATTTATTGCTGATTTAGTTATTTAATTTTCATATATTTGTATAATTTCCAAAGATTTTTTTTTACTAGTCTATTTTATTTAGGAAAATACTCAACTTTTAAGAATTTATTCACATTTGTTTTATGTCTTCTATCATCTACAATGAAAAATGTTCCATGTGCTATTGAGGATGTATATGCAATAGCTTTTGATTGGCATGGTTAGTAACTGCCTGGTTAAGTAAATTTGGTCTAGGGTACAGTTTGATTATGTCTTTATTGGTTAATCTGTCTTTTGGTGGTTAACTATCCATTGTTGAAAGCGAAACATTAAAGCCCCCCCAAGGGACTTCATTGTGTTGGAACATATCTTTCTCTTTAAGCTTGTTAATACTTACATATTTGATATAATATTGGGTAATTTCAGTTGTTCCTTTTGTTGAATTAGTTCTATCATTATATAATGACTTATCCTTGTCACTTTTTAGCTTTTATTTGATTTAAATGATTCCTGCTTTTCATTTGGATTTCATCTCTGTAATATCCTTTCCTTTTCTTTCTATAATATACAAATGTCTTTAGAGGTAAAATGGGTTTTTGTTTATATAAATAGTAAATAGTTGAGTCCTTTTTAGAATCCACTAAGCCTCTCAGAGAATTTAGTCCATTTACATTTAGTATAATAATTGATAAGATTTTACTACCGCCATTTTTTTTGCTTGTTTGTTGTCTTTGTCTTGTTTTGTTTGCTTTTTTTATAGTTTCCTTGTCCCTTTTACAGTTTTTCTTTATAATTAAATGATTTTTATCTACTATTATATATTGATGCTTTTTTTTGACATATCTATTAATAGGTTGGTTTATAGTTATGATGTTACTTAAACATCTTTCAATTATAACAAGCCATTTTAAACCAATAGCAATTTAACTATTGATTTTAAAGATAGGAGAAAAAAAAAAGATAAAAAACCTTTCTACTCCATTCCATTTCTCTATACATTTTCAGTTTTTTAAATGTCCCACTTCACTTTTAGCATAGTTATTACTCTTCTATTTTACATTTTATGAAAGTGTTACACATTTTTTATGAACTATGTTTATAGTATTAAAGCTTTCGGGAATGTATTTGTAGGGTCAACTCTTCTCAGGGAGTTTAGTACCTTTCATCTCATTGTTCTAGTTTGGAGAACTCCCTTTAAACATCTGTTTTGGGGTTGTTTTTGTTTTGTTTGTAAGAGAAATGTAGTAGTGATAAATATTCTCAGTATTTGTCTGAAAATGTCATACCTCTCCACTTCTAAAGGCTAGTTTTGCTGAGTATAGTATTCCTAGTTGGTGGGGTTTTGGTTGTTGGGTTGCTTTTTGTTTTTGTTTTTCCCTTTAATGTGTGGGTATCAAGTTTCTGCCATTCTGCAATTGAATAACTGAATATAGTTTTCAAAATAAAAGACTCAGATACATACTACTGGAAGGGAACAGAAAAAGCCACATTTTGCTTCTAAAGACAGATGCATACTCTCAATCTTGTTAACTGCTATTTTTTCTTTCTTTCTTTCTTTCTTTTTTTTTTTAAGAATCTTTTCTTTAACCTTTGAAATTTGGTTATGACTTTTTGTTGTATAAAATCTCTACTCTTCTAACTTTCCTATCCTTGAATCCCTGTAGCCCAAATATTAGCTCTTTTAATGCTTTCCTATAGATCTGTATGCTTTAGATATTCTGACTCCTTTTTTCTTTTTCCTTCTTTTTTCTTATTTTATTTTATTTTCTATATTCTTTGGTTACATTCCAAATTATTTCCCCTTTCCTTGTTCCCTCCTCCCCATAAGTCCCATTCCCCAATCAACCCGCTCCCACTTCTCTGTCCTGGTAATCCCCTACATTGCTGCATCAAGCCTTTCCAGGACTAGGCCCCTCTCCTTCTTTCTTCTTGGGAATGATTTGATATGTTAATTGTGTCTTGGGTATTCAGAGCTTCTGGGCTAATGTCCACTTGTCAGTGACTGCATTCCATGTGTATTCTTTTGTGATTGTGTTACCCACTTAGGATGATATTTTCCAGCTCCAACCATTGCCTAAGAATTTCATGAATTCATTGTTTATAATTGCTGAGTAGTATTCCATTATATAAATATACCACATTTTCTGTATCCATTCCTTCATTGAGGGATATCTGGGTTCTTTTCAGCTTCTGGCTATTATAAATAAGACTGCTATGAACATAGTGGAGCATGTGTCCTTATTACATGCTGGGGAATCCTCTTGGTATATGCCCAGGAGTGGTTTGGCAGGGTCCTCCAGAAGTGTCATGCCCAGTTTTCTGAGGAATCACCAGACTGATTTCCAGAGTGGTTGTACCAGCTTGCAATCCCACCAGCAGTGGAGGAGTGTTCCTTTTTCTCCACATCCTCACCAGCACCTGCTGTCTCCTAAGTTTTTAATATTAGCCATTCTGACTGGTGTGAGGTGAAATCTCAGGGTTGTTTTGATTTGCATTTCCCTAATAACTAATGATGCTGAACAGTTCTTAAGGTGTTTCTCAGCCATTCAAAGTTCTTCAGGTGAAAATTCCTTGTTTAGCTCTGTACCCCATTTTTAATAGGGTTATTTGGTTCTTTGGGTTCTAACTTCTTGAGTTCTTTATATATATTGGATATTAGCCCTCTGTCAGATGTAGGGTTGGTGAAGATCTTTTCCCAATTTGTTGGTTGCCGTTTTGTCCGATTGACAGTGTCCTTTGCCTTACAGAAACTTTGTAATTTTATGAGATCCCATTTGTCACTTCTTGATCTTAGAGCATAAACTATTGGTGTTCAGTTCAGGAACTTTTCCCCTGTGTCCATGTCCTCAAGGGTCTTCCCCAGTTTCTTTTCTATTAGTGTCAGTGTGTCTTCTTTTATGTGGAGGTCCTTGATCCACTTGGAGTTGAGATTAGTACAAGGAAATATAAGAATGGATCAATTCGCATTCTTCTGCATGCTGACCTCCAGTTGAGCCAGCACCATTTGTTGAAAAGGCTATCTTTTTTCCACTGGATGGTTTCAGCTCTTTTGTAGAAGATGAAGTGACCATAGGTGTGTGGGTTCATTTCTACGTCTTCAATTCTATTCTATTGATCTACCTGCCTGTCAGTGTACCAATACCATGCAGTTTTTAACACTATTGCTCTGTAGTACTGCTTGAGGTCCGGGATACTGATTCCTCTAGAAGTTCTTTTACTGTTGAAAATAGTTTTAGCTGTCCTGGGTTTTTTGTTATTCCAGATGAATTTGAGAATTGCTCTTTCTAATTCTATAAAGAACTGAGTTGGGATTTTGTTGGGAATTGCATCGAATCTGTATATTGCTTTTGGCAAGATGGCCATTTTTACTATATTAATCCTGCCAGTCTATGAGGATGGAAGATTTTTTCCATTTTCTGAGGTCTTCTTCAATTTCCTTCTTCAGAGACCCGAAGTTCTTGTCATACAGATCTTTCACTTTTTTGGTTAGAGTCACACCAAGATACTTTATATTGTTTGTGGCTATTGTGAAGGGTGTCGTTTCCCTAATTTCTTTCTCAACCTGCTTATCCTTTGAGTATAGGAAGGCTACTGATTTGCTTGAGTTGATTTTATAACCAGCCACTTTGCTGAAGTTGTTTATCAGCTGTAGGAGTTCTCTGGTGGAGTTTTTTTGGGTCACTTAAGTATACTATCATATCATCTGTGAATAGTGATAGTTTAACTTCTTCCTTTCCAACTTGTATGCCTTTGACCTCCTTATGTTGTGTAATTGCTCTAGCTAGAACTTCAAATATTATATTGAAAAGATATGGAGAGAGGGGGTAGCCTTGTCTAGTCCTGATTTTAGTGGGATTGCTTCAAGTTTCTCTCCATTTAGTTTGATGTTGACTACCGGTTTGCTGTATATTGCTTTTACTATGTTTAGTATGGGCCTTGAATTCCTGTTCTTTCTAAGACTTTTAGCATGAAAGAATGCTGAATTTTGTCAAATGCTTTTTCAGCATCTAATGGAATGACCATATGGTTTTTTTCTTTTAGTTTGTTTATGTAGTGGATTGCACTGAGGTATGTTTCCTGTATGCAGCAAAATGTAGGGTCTTTTTTATGTATCCAGTCTGTTAGTCTGTCTTCTTATTGGGGAATTGAGTTCATTGATATTAAGAGATATTAAGGAATAGTGATTATTACTTCTTGTTATTTTTTATGTTATTTTTATGTTTGAGTGATTATCTTCTTTTGGGTTTGATGAAAGAAGGTTACTATCTTGCTTTTTCCAGGGTGTAGTTTTCCTCCTTGTTTTGGCATTTTCCACCTATTATCCTTTGTAGGGCTGGGTTTGTGGAAAGATATTGTGTAAATTTGGTTTTGTCATGGAATATCTTGGTTTCTCCATCTATGGTGTTTGAGAGTTTTACTGGGTATAGTAGTCTTGGTTGGCATTTGTATTCTATTAGAGTCTGCATGAGATCTGCCCAGGATCTTCTAGCCTTCATGGTCTCTGGTGAGAAGACTGATATAATTCTGATAGGTCTTCCTTTATATGTTACTTGGCCTTTTTTCTTACTGACTTTAATATTCTTTCTTTGTTTAGTATATTTGGGGTTTTGATTATTATGTGACGGGAGGTATTTCTGTTCTGGTCCAGTTTGTTTTGAGTTCTCTAGGCTTCTTATATGCTCTTGGGCATCTGTTTAGGTTAGGGAAGTTTTCTTCCATAATTTTGTAGAAGATATTTGCTGGCCCTTTAAGTTGTAAATCTTCACTCTCATCTATACCTATAATCCCTAGGTTTGGTCTTCTCATTGTGTCCTGGATGTTTTGGGTTACAAGCTTTTTGCATTTTGCATTTTCTTTGAATGTTGAGTCAATGCTCTCTATGTTATCTTCAGCATCTGAGATTCTTTCTTCTATCTCTTGTATTCTGTTGTTGATATTTGCATCTATGGCTCCTGATTTCTTCCCGAGGTTTTCTATCTCCAACGTTGTCTCTCTTTGTGATTTCTTAGTTGTTTCTACTTCTGTTTTTAGATCCTGGATGGCTTTGCTCAGTTCCTTCACTTGTTTGTGTTTTCCTGTAATTCTTTAAGAGATTTTTATGTTTCCTCTTTCATGACTTCTGTCTGTTGACCCAAGTTCTCCTGTATTTCTTTAAGCGATTTTTGCATTTCCTTTTTATTGGCTTCTATCTGTTGACCCATATTCTCCTGAGTTTCTTTAAATGATTTTTGTGTTTCCCTTGTAAGGGCTTCTACCCTTTGATTCATGTTCTCCTGTATTTCTTTAAGAGATTTGTTTATGTCCTTCTTGTGTTCTTCTAACAGCCTCATGACCAGTGATTTTAAATCCAAATCTTGTTTTTCTGGTGTTTTGGGCATCCAGGACTTGCTGTTCTCGGAGTTTTGGGTTCTGATGCTGCCATATCACCTTAATTTCTGTTAGTAATGTTCCTACGTTTGCCTTTTGCCATCTGGTTATCTCTGATGCTAGTTGGTCCTGTTGCCACTGTCTGGTGCTTGAACCTGTAAGCTTGTAAGGCTATTTCTGCTCCTCTGGATGACTGGGTTTCTCCTGGCACAGATTGTGGATGTGCTTCCCTACTCTTGGGTGTTGTTGGAGCCCTGGTGTACCTTGCCCCAAGCAATGTTATACTTAGGTTGTCTCTGTGTGCCTGGTGTTGCCTGTCTGGTCCATCTGAGAGCTAAGATGGCGGATGCTGGGGGACCCCTTCCAGGTGCCAATCACTCTGCAGGTCAAACGACCTAGGACATGGCTGGCACACAGACGACTTGCAGAGCTGCCCAGGTCTTGGGTGCAAGGTAGAAGCCTGGCAGGCTGTGTCCCAAGCACTGTTAAACTTGGGATATCTCTATGTACCTGGTGTTGCCTATCCTGTCCATCTGGGAGTGAAGATGGCGGCAGGGAGCCCCTCCAAGTGTCGATTACTCTGCGGGGCAAACGACCCATGACAGGGCTGGCATACAGACCACCCACAGAGCTGCCCAGGTCTTGGGCGCAGGCAGAAGCCTGGCGGGCTATGTCCCAAGTGATGTTAAACTTTCTCTGTGTACTGGGTGTTGCCTGTCCTGTCTGTCTGGGAGTGAAGATGGCAGCGGGGAGCCCCTCCAAGTGCCGATTACTCTGCAGGGCAAACGACCCAGGACAGGGCTGTCACACAGATGACCCGCAGAGCTGCCCAGGTCTTGGGCACAGCCTGGTAGGCTGTGTCCCAAGTGATGTTAAACTTGGGTTATCTCTATGTACCTGGTGTTGCCTGCCTGTCCGTCTGGAAGCGAAGATGGTGGCGGGGAGCCCCTTCCTGACTCCTTTTTTCTTTCTCCCATCTATCTAGTTTTTGGGGAGGGGTAGGTTATTCAGCTTCTTTCTGCTATTTATATTTCAATTACTTTTTCATTCTACGTACTATTATTTTAACTTTGGGATTTCTTTTTGTTTTTGTTTTTGTTTTTAATTATTGCAACTTTCTTCTGCAAATTACAAAATTACATGTATATATTTTCTTGAGGTTTCTAGAATTTCTTTAAAATATCTACTTGGAACTTTGTCTTGAAAGATCTCAGACTATGGTTGGTTCTGGTGTTGTACTTTTGTTCATTATGGGATCCCTGAAAACTCTGGATGCTTGTTGACCTACAACAGTGTCTGCATGTTGAAAGGTTAGGTGTTTATTACCATCATAGTTATTTGCCCTTGAATATATGTATATTCATTCTTAGAGAATAATCTGTTGACTGTCATCACTGTCCCTGTTTTAGCACTAGATGGCACCCTAAATAGAGGTTTTGACCAACTCTGTTCCCTAGCTGTCATTTCAACAGTAGAGAGTGCCTCAATGCCCAGGGCTGTTACAAGTCATCCTTTAAAGCTGACATTGGCAGGATAGCAAGAAAGACCTAGACATTAGGAGCTCCTTAGAAAGGTAGGTCATGCTGTTGTTGCATCTTTCCCCTGAGCCAGGGTAGGCCCATTACTGATCCAAAAGCTGTTTCTACAGTTAATTGGTCTGTGTTCAGCACTGCAGGGTTCTTTCCTAGCACTCCACAGCCTTGCTCTGGGAGGCCTGGGCCATACCTCCAAAGTAATAACTTGCATTCATCACTTTCTTCTTTCTCCAAATGAGGTTATCTGTCTTTGCTGTCACCGAAATCATGATCCTTGGACTTACTCAGAGTTCATAGTCTTATCAAAATGAGTATAGCATAGGGATAAGACAAAGGCTTACACTGTTGTAGTCTTCCTGGTGCTGTGGTCTGTTTGTAGCCTCTGACCTCTGAAGTTCTGGAGGTACATATATATGTCTGGCCCACTCAGATTGTCCTTTCCACCTTGTATGCACAGGTATAAAGGCTGTGGGCACTGGGCTCAAGAGATAGCCTGTTGGGTTGTGTCTCATGTTAACTTTTACCATGTTAGGCCTGACATTCAGTTCCAAGGAAAACTTGTATGCTTAGTTTCCTGTCCTTCTTTTAGCAGATAAAAATCTTTGTACGCATTGTGTTCTTCACATCTGTATGTAGTAGCATGATAAAAACTCTTGGTTGCCATTACTGATCCTAAGCTGACCTGTACCTGAGACTTGTGGCTGAAGGACTGATATTCATTTTCTTAGAAGTTTATTCAAGGGCCAAGCTGCAGTTGACAGTGGTGTGGGCTTGAGCTCAAATCTGTCTTGTTGCAGGTTTCTGCTTAGTCAGTCCAGAGGCTCCATCTATAGATATTGGCTTTGGGCAGTAGCAGTGAGGCTTTGCTTGGTACTGTATTTTATAGCATGTTTTGCTAACTAACCACTTGAAATGTTATATATTAACTCACTTAATCATTATAAAGACCAGTAATGATTCTTACAGTTTTACGGTGCAGCATCATAGCTCTTACATACTGGAATCAAGTATTTAATTTTTCTATAAGCTGAAGAAAATATAGTATTTTATTTATATTCATATATTATGTAGGTATTTTGAATGCCAATAAATTAATATAAATGTTAGTAGAAAATTTCAAAGAATATATACTGCCTCTGCATTAGTTCCATCAGTTGCTGGGTGAAGCCTCTCTACTGACATTCATGCTAGACTCCTGTCTGCAAGTGTAGCAGAATATCCTTAATAGTGTTAGGAGTGGGCTCACTCTGATGCCATGGCTCTCATTTTTTATGTCATGCAAATCTAACAGCTTATTGGTTTCTAGGAGAGAAAGTCTGGGTTTGATTGGAATGGTAATGAATCTATAATTCTATTTAGGAAGTACTGATACGTAATTTTCATTATAAAATGAAAGATGACTTTTATTTTGTTCTTGTGTCCTATTGCTCTGGTTAGGCTTCCAGTACAGTGTGAAATAGAAGTACAGAGAGCAAACACTTGGCAGTACACTGGTCTTCAGGGCACAGCATGTAGTCCTTGATCACTAAGTGTGGTGCTGACTATAGGTTTTTTAAAAATAATGTCTTTTAGTTTGAGCAAGTCTTTTGCACTAGTTTATTAAAGTGTAGTATTAAGTTTAGATATTATTATATTCTAATGCTTGGGAAGTGATACACATGATACAAAGTTTGATTGAAGCCAGCCTTGGCCACAGGAGACGCTGTATCACACAATAAGCAAAGCAACAAAATAAAACAAAGGATTTGGTGTTAGAATTTGTTATATGCTTTCTTTTGGGAGAATCATGTTAACTGATATTTCTGATGTTAGGGTTGCTAAATTTAAAAAACAAAACAAAACTTTTTAAAACTGCATTTATTTATAGTTAATAGGCACACATTTTGGTTCTCTCTATCTTCAAAGTAGATCCCAGAAGCTGAATTCGTTTTATCAGACTTGGCAGCAAGCTTGTTCAGCTCTGAGCAATCTTGCTGGCCCATGTGTGATAAATTTTGTTACAAGATTTTGCACCAGTGTTAATGAAGGCTGTTCTCCTTTGATGTCTTTGTCATGTTTTAATAATGAAGATAATAATGAAGATATCACCCATAGAAGGATAAGCATAGTACTTCTATTTCCCCTTTCAGTTGTTTGTGAGTGTAGATGATAGCCCTTCTGTCTTAAATGTTTGCTGTAACTCACCAGGCAGGGAAGTTATTTGAGCCTGTGCTTTGTAAGGATCTTAAACCAAAAATTCAGCTTATTTACTATATACAGAAATGTTCAGGTAATCTAATTGTAAGTGAGTTTGGCAGTTTGTATCTTCATTTGTCTGTCTGTTTTTGAGACAGGATCTCACTATGTAGACAGGCCAACCTCAACTTCCAGAGATGTATTCACCTCCCTCTGCCTCCTAAGTGCTGGTATTGAAGGTGTACACCACTCTGACCACCTAGTTTATATCTTTTAAAGACTTTTTATAAAAGTTGTATTTATTGGAATAAAGTTATGACACTTTCTTGCTGTCTTAGCAGTTTTTGTGGAAACTGTAGTAATAATTAGCTATTTTATTCAAAATATCAGTAATTTGTTTCACAGATTTTTTTTCAGAAATCTTAATAAAGATATATTGATTATTTAAAAAGATTTATTTATTTTATATATGTGTACACTTATTATATGTGAATACACTCTTGCTGTCTACAGACACATAAGAACAGAGCCTTGGACCCTGTTACAGATGGTTGTGAGCCACCATGTGGTTGCTGGGAATTGAAATTAGGACCTCTAGAAGAGCAGTCAGTGTTCTTAAGCTCTGAGCCATCTCTCCAGCCCCCAAGGTGTATTGGTTTTTCCGATTTTCCCCAAGAACCACTTTTTTGTTTCATTAGTCCCCCACCCTTTGGGTGTCTCTGAGTTTTGTTCTTTATTGTTTCCTTTCTTAGGTGTTATTTGCCCTTTTCCTGGTTGTTTTTATCTTGGTTTGGTTTTTAGGTAAAAGCTGAGTATGTTGATCTTTTCCAGTGTACAATTACATTTCTCTCTTAAGTACTATGTGAGTTGAAAACTGAGTTTTTTAGTATGTTTTAATTCATTTTAAAATGCTATTTAATTTCTCTTTGATTTTTTTTTCTGGCCCTAATATGATAAAGAAATTGTGTTATTTAGTTGCCAAACATTTAGAGACTTACTGGATGCCTTTCTGTTAATGATTTTGGATTTTATTCCATTGTAGTCAGAGGAAAAATTTTGCATCATAATGCCAATCCCTTTTGAATTTATTGAGATGATTTATATTACAAGATACAGCCTGATTAAGGTTTTCTGAATACCTGAGAGAATGTATATATTCACATTGCTGGCTGAACTATTGTGTAAATGTCAGATCTTATTCTTTGATGTTCTTTTTTGTTTTGTTTTTTTATCAGTTTTCGGTTTCTCTCTTATATATTATACATGGATTTGGGGATATAAGCAGGAGAAAGGTGAAATCTTAGGCTTGGCTTTTATGATTTATGATGAAGGTAATGATACCTGTTGAACATCAGAAACAAAAGAAAAGGAGTAGAGAGATTGGAAAGAGTTAAAGGTTAGAGTAGTGGTTAAGCAGTCCTTACAAGTGGGGTTGTGTAATCACTGGGCTTTTAAAATGGTAATGAAATTCTTTACAAACTTAGTTTAAACATCAGGCTTATATTGTTAAATTAAGATCGAGTGTCCTTAATTTGAAATTTCGGAATCTTCATGCTCCAAAATAAAAAATTCCTGACCACTAATATGGTGGCACATTGGAAAGTTCTACTCATGACCTTAAGGTTTAGTAAAAAAAAAATACTGTATTAAGTTGTCCTTATGCTATTTAAGGTATTCATAAAACATAAATAAATTTTTTTATTAAACTTGGCCTCATTATAAAATCCGAGAAGTCAGCAGTATTACCCTGAAGGTTAGTGTAATACTGTAAGTAGTTTTGGCAGAGGCAGAAAGCAATTCATAAATTATATGGAAAGCAGTTGATAGAACTTGAGAATCATGGACTTCTTAAGAAGAATTCATTTTTCTCAACGTAACTGCTAACATTTCTTTAAATAGTCTAGTAGTAGCAACAACAAAGTAAAAAGCATGAGCTCAGTGTAAATTATGTGTGCAATCTCCTATTGTATTCCAGCCTTAAGACTAAGGAGAAATGCCGCTAATGTCAGATCATCCTATACTACGATATTATGACTTAGTTAAATTTAGTAACATTCTAAAGACTTACTCCACCAGCACATGATGAGTTAAATTTGATCTTGTTTATTTTTATTACGATGTATATTAATTGATTTTATAGCCTAATTCCACAAATATCTTTTTTTGTTGTTCATTTGGAGTTTTATTAGAACAGCCTTTCTAAGTTAGAGGCTCTTTGACTGCGATCCTGGCAATTCAAAATGCGACCCACTTTGTTATCAAAGTGTACATATATGCATGTGTGTGTTTCTTGAAAGTATAATTGGGTTTTACTCGAAGATTACGATCTAGATTTGAAAAAAAAACCACTGCTCTAGGTCAGGAGAGTTACAGACAGTCTAGAGGATTGATTATAATTGTGTGGACAGTGAAATAGGAACAGTGACATTTTGTTACCTGAAATAGTGTTCTATACAAAAAGATGGCTTTATTAAAAGTAGGGTTTTTTAAAATCTAGAATTGAAGAGTAATTCTGATTTTGCTTATTTTTAAAGCTTTCTGATCCTTCTGATTTACCAAGGAATGCCTTTAGAATTTTTACCATTCTTGTGGAATTTTTATGTATTGAGCATATTGATTATGCTTTAGAAACGGGCCTTGCTGGTAAGTATACTTCTATTACACTTTTTGTTAAACTCTTTTAGTTCTGCTGGATTGAACAATATTCACAATGCTGTATTATCTGTGACTTCTATGTGATGAATTCAGTTCAACATAATGTATTTTGAGCTTCTCTAACAATAGGATGTGCAGAGTGCTAGAAATTAAAGACATACTCCTCCCCCCTCCCCCAGGTTTGGTTTTTTCAAGACAGGGTTTCTCTGTGTAGCCCTGGCTGTCCTGGAACTCACTCTGTAGACCAGGCTGACCTCGAACTCAGAAATCCGCCTGCCTCTGCCTCCCAAGTGCTGGGATTAAAGGCGTGCGCCACCACTGCCCAGCCCAGACATACTTTTTACATATTGTTTACATCCAATAAAGAAAGGCCATAGATTTTGTAACTCAGCACAATATATTGGCAGAATTTATAATAATGGTCTATGCCTTAAAATGTCAAGGGGCATAAATAGAGGTAAGAATAATTCTGCTTAGGAATTGAGTAATGAAGTTTAGAGAGAAAAATACTCAAAATTAAATCTGGAAAGGAATACATTTATATTAAAGTTTTCAGCTTCGTTCTTTTGGGTTTACTCCTTTGTATCTATAGTATATTAACAACATATTTCCCGACTTCCAATCTCCTTAACCTAGTTGATAACTTGACCCTGTAGCCTGTTAAGTGGTGATCTCAGATTTAACATTTTAAAAATAAAATCCTTTAGCCAGGCATGGTGGTTCATGCCTGTAATCCCAGCATGCAGGATGCCCAGGCAGCGCTCACTATGAGTTTGAAGCCAGCCTAGACTATATAGTGATTTCTGGGTAACCTAAAATAATAAAGAAACTATCTTCCTCCAACAGTGTTCTTCTCTTAGGTTTCTTAGGAAGTTGTTAGTTACCGATCCCAGGAACTGCTTTACCCTTCCTGTTTTCATTACTAATAGCCAGTTCATTAGCAAACACTGTAGGTATACATCCAAATAGAGTTTATCTATGTTGTTTCATCTCTGCAGAAACAGTCCCACTTTGAACATTGTCATCTTCTAACTGGTTTCTGTGTTCATTCTTGCCTTCCCAAGTTTCTATGCAATAGCCAACTTAATTGTTCTTTTCCTTTTTTTTTTCTTTTTTAAGATTTATTTATTTTATGCATATGAGTATACTATAGCTGTCTTCAGCAGACACACCAGAAGAGGGCATCAGATCCCATTACAGGTGGTTGTGAGCCACCATGTGGTTGCTGGGAATTGAACTCAGGACCTCTGGAAGAGCAACCATTGACTGCTGAGCCATCTCTCTAGCCCTAATTGTTATTTTCTTATTGAAGATTCCATAGTGATTATTACTCTTGGAGGGAATGAAAACAAACTGCTTAAACACCGTGACCCATAGCGCGCCTCCACAGGCTTCTCACCATGTGCGGTTCCTGCATTGTCCAGTCCCCCTGGCCACTTGGCATTTGTCCATCACATAAAACTCCCCTCAGCTCGTTACGTTTGTCTTTTCAACCTGGCCTCAACTAAGATGGCCCCTTTTCAGAGACTCTGTGGTGATCATCGTAGATGCAGTAGTGCTTCTGTTGTGGCACAGTTCTCCATTGTCCCAGAGTTGAATTTGATTTATTAACGTCTGTCTCTTCTCAGTACTTACTCATTTAGCACATACTTGTTACATTTCTTTCTTTTTTTTTTTTTTTTAATTTTTATTTTCTATATTCTATGTTTACATTCCAAGGGCTTTCCCCTTTCCCAGTTCCCACCCACCATAGTTCCCATAGTTCCTCTCCCCCCCAACTATTCCCCAATCATTCCCCCTCCCCCCTCAGTTTCTTTACTAAACTGGATGCAATCTTTACATGCCCAGGGTCCTCTCCTTTCTTCTTCTTGGGAATCATTTGACTTGCTATTCGTGTCTTGAGTATTTAGTGCTTCTGGGCTCATTAATATCCACTTATCAGTGATTGCATTTCATGTGCATTCTTTTGTGATTGGGTTAGCTCACTCAGGATGATATTTTCCAGGTCTAACCATTTACCTACAAATTGCATGAATTCATTATTTTTAATTGCTGAGTAGTATTCCATTGTATAAATATACCACATTTTCTGTATCCATTCCTCCTTTGAGGGATATTTGGGCTCCTTCCAATTTCTGGCTATTATAAACAAGGCTGCTATAAACATAGTGGAGCATGTGTCTTTATTGCATGCAGGGGAATCCTCTGGGTATATGCCCAGGAGTGGTATGCCAGGGTCCTCTGGGAGTGACATGCCCAATTTTCTGAGGAACCTCCAAACTGATTTCCAGAGCGGTTTTACCATTTTGCAATCCCACCAACAATGGAGGAGTGTTCCTCTTTCTCCACATCCTCGCCAGCACTTGTTGTCTCTTGAGTTTTTAATCTTAGCCATTCTGACTGGTGTGAGGTGGAATCTCAGGGTTGTTTTGATTTGCATTTCCCTGATGACTAATGATGTTGAACATCTTTTAAGGTGTTTCTCGGCCATCCGAATTTCTTCTGGTGAAAATTCTTTGTTTAGCTCTGTGCCCCATTTTTTGATAGGGTTATTTGGTTCTTTGGGGTCTAACTTCTTGAGTTCTTTGTATATATCTTGTTACATTTCTAATTATGGGGTTCATGTTCTTGTAAACATGATAGACAAATGATTAGGAAGTATAGTAAAGGAAAACAAAACTAGATAAAGGATAAAGAGTAATAACGGGAGGGGAGGCAGAGTAAAGGCTTTATAGGCAGAATTTTTTTCTTTTTCTTTATCAGTTGTATATGTTCACGCATGTAAGAGGTCAGAGGACAACTTGCAGGAGTTGGTTCTCTTTTTCCACCATGTTTGTTCCAGGGATCGAACTCAGGTGGTCAGGCTTGGCAGCAGGCACCTTTACCCACTGAGCCATCTCACCAGCCCCCCAAAAGCTTTTTATGAAAGGGTAGTCAGAGAAGGCCTCTTGAGAAGACACATGAACCAGAAAACTCAATAAAGTGGTGAGTAAATTGAATATTTGGAGTAAGAATAATCTAAGTAGAGACAACAGCATGTAAGTCCTTAAGGATAGGAATCTCAGTTGTTTACCCCTCCTACCCTCCAGCAGCATACTCTAGCATGTAGAAGCAAATATAGTTTAGGAAGTCTCTGTTGGCTGTGTTAAACACTAGCCTGGAAACCTTTAAGAATGAGCCAAATTTAGCTATAGATCAGTCACTGACTCTATTACCTTCATAAGCAACAGTGTCTATTAGTGAATTTTAACTTAGACTGTTGACATCAAGTATTTAAACTGTGCTGATAGAAAATCACTTAGTGTAGTCGTTTGTATTGGAATGATTTAAATATTTTAAAATGTGATTACAGAATGAGATAATAAGAATAAGGGCTAGTAAAATGGTTCAGCAGGAAAAGGCATTTGCTGCCAAGCCTGCAACCTGAGTTCAGTACCCAGATCCCATGGTGGAAGGAGATAACTGACTCCTGAATGTTGTCCTCTCACTAACACATATGCACAAATTAATTTAATTTGTTCATTAGATATGACAATATACAAAGGAGTAAGGTATGAAGAATGTATTGTTGATTTCAATATCAGTATTCTGAATTTGAAATGTTTAGGAAACTTTCATTTGGACTGGGAATATTTCTAATATTCATGAGCATGTTCAGTGCAGTTAGTGTTCCTGCTCATTGTTGCTAATGATCACATACAATTCTGCCAGGTAAAAAGACATACTGGAGTGGCACTGTAGAGCTTTCACTTTACTGGAATTATTGTCTTTAGGTAAAGTCCCAAGTCAAAGCACACTGTACATATATATTTTAAAATAATTTTCATTAATGCATCTTTTTCCTAAGGAGCTTATTCCATACAACTCAGATTGCTTCTAGTCTGTATGTATATACAGGTTTTTATGTATATTAGTAGATAGTTTTCAATATTTTTTACATATTATTAGTTAAATATATCCACTAATACTGTCTTAATTTCCATGTTTTATGGTGAATAGTTTTTTCTACATGTGCTTCAGTTTTTTTATTGTATGTTTCTGTTGGCACCTTTGATTTTCCTACCAACGATTATATCTTTTATACAGAACATCTTTGTTTTCGATTTGAAAGCTACTCTAGGTAGTAAGAACTCTAGGCAGTAAGGTTACATATTATCATTAGCTGTGGGTGGTTGTCTTAGTCTTCTCTCAATAGACGCTGGCATCTAGAGCTAAAAAGAGAAAGCATCCTTGAGTCCGTGTATTTCTCTTTATGAAAGGAGGAAGCAGATCTAAAGAGGGTTTCAGCTCTATCGTTTGGTGTCATAATGTGGTTGATAAACACAGAGTATTTGGAGATATTGAGAAAACACATCTGAGGCCATGAGGTTCTGAGTAGTTTGAGGAAAGAGTGGAGAACACAATGAGCACTGTGTGTGGTTGTGGTAGGAGGTTTCGGGACAGAAGGAGAAGGTAGAGCCCAAGCACTTTGTTAGTTAATTTGTTTTTCTTTTTATCTAAACAAATCATGAAGATGATTGACTTTGGGGTATAAAAATATCTTTGGATGAATTTGCGCTGTTTATAGAATTGTTGTTGATTTATTGTGTGACAGTTGCTTTTATTCATGTGGTATATATAAATCTGTTTTTTTTTTGTTTGTTTGTTTGTTTGTTCAGTTTTTTTAAAGGTTGTTCTCACTTACCTATGCCTTCCAATTTTAGGAATCCCATCATCAGATTCTAGGAATGCAAATCTCTATTTTTTGGATGTTGTACAACAGGCCAATACTATTTTTCATCTTTTTGACAAACAGTTTAATGATCACCTAATGCCACTAATAAGGTTAGTTGCATTGTTCTACTTTCATCGGTATTCAGTGACTACTATATTATTATTTTTAAATAATACATCTTCATGTAAGCATCAAATAGGACAGGAGGTTTAAAATAAAAGTCTTTTCTTTCTTCCTTGAATTCTTGCTTTTTCTTCTCACTGTGCTGTTAATTTTAATATATGAAAAGTTTTAACTATCATGAACCAAAATCTGAAATCTAATGTAAAAAGCCTAGAGCAGCTCAGCTGTTTGCATCCTTTGGAAGACAGAGCAGATACCAGGCATGGTGGTATATATAATCTTATCTACTCGGGAGGCTGAGGCAGGAGGATCTCAAGTTTTAGGCAATCTAGTCAACATAATGATTTCAAAGTCAGCTTGGGAAACTAAGACCCAATCTCACAGGGTAGTTTTATGTTTGTTTGCTTGTTTGTCTCTGTCCTTGCACACCTGCTTAAGGCATTCTTCTGATTTGTTTAATAAAGAACTGATGGCCTATAGCTGAGGCAGGAGAGGAAAGGTGAGGTTTCAGGCAGAGGCAGGAGCTCTGGGGAAAAATTGAGAGGCAAGAGATTGGCCAGCCAGACAGGACAAAATCAGATGTGCTGTAACTAAGTGAACAGTAATGGGCCACATTGCACACTTGGCCTAGAATAAATGGTTAATTAATTAAGTTATGCAAGCTAATCAGGAGGTAGTCAGCTAAAGCCTAAGCTTTAATAAATAATAAGTATATCATTATTCAGGAGCTGCCAAGTCTGATACAGTTCATAGTTCCTTCCTTCCTTCCTTCCTTCCTTCCTTCCTTCCTTCCTTCCTTCCTCCATCCCTTCTTCCCTCCCTCCCTTCTTCCTTCCCTTCCTTCTCTCCCTCCATCCCTTCCTCCCCTCCTCCCTCCCTCCTCTCCTCCCTCCCTCCCTCCCTCCCTCCCTCCCTCCCTCCCTTCATTCCTTCTGTCCTTCTCTTTTAAGGGCCGAGGCTAGGAGAGGTATATAGGATTTTCAGGGAAGAAAGGAAATGGACAAATGTAATTATGTTATAATACATGCATGCATATGCACACCATATGATATGATACACTTATAAAGATGTACAGGAGACATGAATGAACATATTTTGGTAAAACATTAGGATTTAGATCATATCTTCATATCAATTTATATGGAATTTTAAGGCATTTGAAAACTAATTAGAATTATGTACATATGAACATGTTTCACAAAGTTGTCTTCTTAGCACTGTTATCTATGCAGGAAATATTTAGATAAATGAGTTTGATAGATTTTATAAACAGTGTTATGCCATGTCTAGACCAGAACCAAGTTCAGAGATCACTTGTGATTCCCCAATCAGACTTGGAAGGGAAGTGTTTTTCTGTGTGACTCGGGTGGCTATTACAGACATGAGCCACCGAGCCTGGCTTAGAAAGGGTTCTTATTAAATCAGATATTTAGATACACAGGAAACTAGTTTCAAATTCAAAACTTCACGATTATGTTAAGTGCTATTTCCTTAGAGATCAGAATAACAAGTCTGTCTTTTCTTGGCTTTTAATGGGCTAATTTTTCTAGTTTGAATGAATTGAGTATATTAATATACATAATTTCAAGTAATGATTTATTTTGTAATTATTGGATTTATGAGCAAATGAAAATAATAGGTATTAGTATTATTTACAAATATGAATACACAATATACAAATTAGAAACTTGTCAAATAGGCTACTAATGGGAGGGTTTTTTTTTTCCCCTTTGTAATGAACAATAGCTCTTCTCCTAAGTTATCTGAATGCCTTCAGAAGAAAAAGGAAATCATTGAGCAGATGGAGATGAAGTTGGACACCGGCATTGACAGGCAGGTTAACTGTCTTTATCTCCTGCTTTTTAAAAGTGTAGAATCACATTTATATAGCAGCATAAACAGAGTCTTTAAAAAAGAAAGTTTGCTATTTTTATTCTCTTGCTGTAAAGTTGATACTTTAACATTACTGTACTTATCTCTAAGAGAATGTTTTTTTCTTGGAAATCAGTATGTTTAGATATATTTCAAATCAAATTTAGAGTTTAAGCCCCACTCATCTGCATCATACATGTACAAGCTACAAATTCCTTCAAAAACTGAGATACCAAACTGGAAAATAGTCCAGGGTAGAATGTTGGTAGCCTGTGGGAGCCCTGCACTCTCTCTTCAGTGCTACTGAAACGCACAGGCTTGTTTGTGGCTGCAGCCTTATCTATGAAGTATTATAATAATTGTACTGGTTTTGTAAATGTAACTTCTGTTAAATGAATTTTAAAACTTTTACTGAAGATAAAACTTTCCAGGTTTCTGTTGAGAATATAGTGTTCTTATACTGATTGAAATTGAGTAGAGCTCCCACTTGTCAAGGACTCGCCACATCTTACCATTTTATATCAGCCTACTATCATTTTGTAACTTGACCTCATTATTCTTGCGCTTAATTATGTGGCTGTCTCTTTAATTTACATAGAACTTAACTTTTGACTACTCTGTCTTGCCGCCCCTCAACTCTAAATTAGTGTAGTCTTTTTATTTGCATAAGATGAGTGATTGCTCACTATTGAGAAATCACATAGGTTACATATTATTGATGCCATATAACCAGTGCCTTCATGGCCAGCTGGACTCTCAGTTCTGTCTTCCTGATGCCCGTTGACTGTGTCAGCTGCCACACTGTGCTTCTCCAGCCGTTTATCCTTCCGCCTTGCTAAGTCTCCCCCTATGCACGGCTTTGCCTCAGAAGATCCTTAGTTGTGAAGTAAATGGTTACTGCTAGGTTATAAGATCTTTTCAAAGGAGAAAGATGATAAAACCAGAATATCAAGTTGATATTAAGTAACAGAATGACTTTTTTTCCCCAAAATCTACTTTGTCAATTCCAAAGTGGTTTTGTGATGATAGGCAATTAAATAATTTAACTTAATTCAATGTAATACGTTTGTAAAATTGAGTGAGTTGAATGAGTTATATATATTGTGCTCTCAATCTTTAGAACGTTGAATTGTATGATTGGACAGATGAAGCATGTCTTGGCAGCAGAACAAAAGAAAACAGATTTTAAGCCAGAAGATGAAAACAATGTTTTGATTCAGTATACTAATGTAAGTAGAACTAATATATTATCTTCTTTCTTAATTCTTGTGCACTCATTAGTGCACCTGGTTGTGTTATTTTTAAAAACAAAATACCCAATGTTCACTTTTACGAAATGAAGACCCTGCTAGTTCATAGAGGCACAGAAAGCACCCAGCTGACCTTCCTCCTCAGCCAAAAGAGCTCCTTCTTATTCTCCACTTCTTAAATCGTTCATTCCACGTCCCCCTCTCTTCCTCCTATGTGCTCACTCCCTACCAGCTGGTTGTTTGCCCTGCCTTTTGACCTGTTGTTGACTTTACTTATTTAGCCCTTGTTTACAAAAAATTCTGAGATTAAAGGTGATTGCTGGGACTGAGCTATACCACAACAACTTGTATATAGTAAACAGAAAGCTCTTGGGTTAAAAGTGTGTGCTAGGGCTGAGACACACCCCAATATAAAACAGATTTTTCCAGTTCAGTCTTAGGATTCACAGTGTGATCAAATATCCTGTAACATAATTGTGCTTTGAGGTTTTTTTCTTATACTTAGAAATTGAAAAACTGTATTTTTCTTTCCTAAGATGATATACATATCTGTATAATAACTGTAGAAAAACTTTTGCAGGCATGTGTAAAAGTTTGTGTTTATGTAAGAAAACAAGTTGAGAAGATTAAAAATTCCATGGATGGGAAGAATGTGGACACAGTTCTGATGGAACTTGGAGTGCGTTTTCATCGGCTTATTTATGAACATCTTCAGCAATATTCCTATAGTTGTATGGGAGGCATGCTTGCAATTTGCGACGTTGCTGAATATAGAAAATGTGCCAAAGACTTCAAGGTACATATAAACAAATATTAATTAAGCTTGCAAGTAAGATCAGAAACAGAAGCCATACCATTAAAAGTCTATGCTGCAAATGTGTGATTTCACTGGCATCATTAGGAGAAAGCTCTAAGATAGTCAGTCTACCTAAAGGCCTGTCCTTCCAGTTACATTTCAGTATGAACATTTTCCCCCTTGGGCTTCTTTTTTTAGATAAGGTCTTGTTTCAGCACATTATGACCAGATGGTCCTTTTAACATCCATGATGAAATGTTTATGTCACACATTAGGAAAATAATATTTTTTTCATGTATGTTTATCTAAAATCAATTTTTCCTAATGTTTAAATTATTTTTAAAGGTATTATACCACTGATAATTAATTCTAGGGTACCAAGTTACAAAGTATTGAGAAAGTTGAGTAATATGAATCATTTTAATCATTAAATCTTTTAACTATGTAAACTGGAGTTTTAGCTCTTTAGAAGCTTTAAGAAATTCTAACATATGGAACCCCCTGTATTATTAAGTTCTAATTAACAAGATGTGAGAAGACTTTTGTAAAACGATAGAAAAGTAAACTGCTTTGGTTCACTGCTTTCTTTTCTCTTCTCTCAATTTAGATTCCAATGGTATTACATCTTTTTGATACTCTGCATGCACTTTGCAATCTCCTGGTCGTTGCTCCAGATAATTTAAAGCAAGTCTGCTCAGGAGAACAACTTGCCAATCTGGACAAGAACATACTCCACTCCTTCGTACAACTTCGTGCTGACTATAGATCTGCCCGCCTAGCTCGACACTTCAGCTGAGTTGAATTTACAAAGGAAATGGATTGTGTTTTCAGAAGGCCTCGGATAAGGGGAAGCACAGGAGATTCCTTATGACACCGCCAATAATTTATGGGGAAAAATGACTGGAAGAAAACAGCAGCCATACTTACCCAGGAATTTTATTTGAAATTTGGGTACCTCTAGCTGTATTTTGCTTTTTATCTTTTCCCTGTTACTTTGAATTCTATAATTTATAAATTTCAAATTCTATAAACCTATATGACTGTTATAATCCTGAAAAAATGTTGGTGTCAGAAAATGAATGAAATTTACCAGTGTTCTGGTTCTTGGTTTTTAACATTCTATTTGGAAATGTTACCTTCCTGTTTTGCATTAAAAATAGGTGAAGTACAGTAAAACTATATTTCTTATTTATCAGTTTTTCAGTGAAATTTTTAGCACTGGTGATTATTAATCAATCTATTAGGTTTTCCTAAAGAACTTCTTACATCTCAAGAGGATCACAGTTGAGCATCACTTGTGTAGGTGGTGATGTGCTTTTCCTGAGGTGCAGCAACAGTGCTGGTCTAAGGAAAACCTCACGAGCTGAACTTGATGAACCATTTTAAGTAGACACTAGGAACAGATCAGGATGTATCTGCTTTCTGGGTAAAACTTAAAAGTTTACTATTTTTTATTTGATAAATAGATTTTAAGTCAATTAATTAGCAAGAAATTAATGAAACTACCTTATTTTATATTTAACTTAAGGTGGAAGACTTTAAAGGACCATGTTTGTTATTTTAATACTCTTTAGGGAGTAAAAAAATTGATGTGTAGTGTAAACGGTGTATATGAAAAATAGCACCATGTTTAGCAACAGTGCAGTCAGTCCCTTAAGACTAACCTTGAGTGAGATGGGATGGCTAAATATGCAGGAGTCTTCTATTTTAAGAGGAATTGAGAATTTTAGATAATGAATAGTATATATTCCAAGTTTGGAGGCAAGCTTGCACCAAAGCCTGCTTTTCAGACCTATAGTCTGTCACTCTCCATTCTCATTCTCAGTCTCAAGTCATTTCTGAAGTTAGTACTCCTTGAAGATTACTAATTGAATTGGCTTAATATGGCAACATAATAAGTCACTCACAAAATTTTAAATATCAAACAAAACTTTAGAAAGGCCGTTGCTCATAAACCTGTCAACTTACTCTGAGAATACAAACTAGGCTATATTCTAAGTTATGTGTAGCTCATAGCCTTCCAGGAACCAGGTAAACTGTAATCTTCAGTTCATTCATAGCATTTTGTTTTTCTTTCAGTGTAGGATTTTGGTCTATTTTGGAGGAACTGTTTTCTGAGAACCTGACTGAGTAGTTATCACCATTATCAAACGGCCTAGGTCCAGAGCTAACCACTCTACAGCGTACTCTTGACTGAATCTCACTTTCTGTTTAGCCCAGTGTTATGATGGTAAGCAGGGGCAGTGAGCATGCCAACTTTGTCTTTGTCACTTTTACAGGTCATAGTGGCAGTTTTAGAGGCTTTCCAGATAGCTGTCCTCAGAAAAGAGAGAGCCAGAACAGGTTCTTGGGCTAGAAAAGTTCTCTGCTTGTACTGTTGCCACTTAGAAAGTACTGGTGTGAACTCAAATTATACCTCTGTTACTTAAAGCCAACAGTTTAAGGCAGTAGTTTTACTGGCCATTTGAACTCTTTGTACAGTGTCAATTTGTAAAAAAAAAGAAAAAGAAAAATACCAAATAAAACATGAGATAACATTTTGAGACTTCCAAATCAGAGAAGCACTTCAAATTAATTTGTTTGGATTAATTTCTAAAATGTAAAGCATTTACTTATTGCTTAGGTATTTTGTTAATTATTATTTTCATGCTTGAGTTCTGTGCAATATTTTCCACTATGTCCATTGAGAGGACAAAGAAGATTCAAAGTGAATACCTTATCTAGATGTGTTAACTTTCATGCTCAATAAACAAATTCCCTGCAGTTGGTTTTTTTTTTTTTAATTTTTTTATTTCACCCTATTTTTACATTTTAAGGACATCTGTAATGAATTCTATAAATGATTTTTACTTTAAAATATTCCTTATTTTTCATAGCTTAGGTTTCCCCTTTTTTAGTAGAAAAGAATATGACTGTGTAATCAAGATTTAGAAATCTAGCTAGAATAGATGAGGTATTTCTTTAAAGAAATAAAAATGTTGCATTGTATAAACCAGTATTCATTCTTTGCATTTTACTTTTTAAATATTTACATGTAAAGATAACATAAAATTTAGTTCAAAATACATAACTCAAAAAAGTTGTCAGTAGATAAAATGCTTTTTATATGTAAATGGAAATTTTCAGTTAGACATAATGGACATAATGGAGCCTAATAACTTCTACCAAAACTTAAATAAGAACCTTTGTAATGTTCCACAGTTCTTTGTGAACTACATGTAATATTCAGCTATCAATATTTAGTTTAAAAAGTGCTCTAAAACACTGAAAATTGTTTATCTGAACTTGAGTGTCTTAATGTGACTCCTGAATGAAAATAGACTCAGAAGGAAGATCAGCCATTAAATTAAAATGATGAGAGCACATGACATGTCTTTATCCATAAGCTAAGAAGAAAGACTGGCCCCTCCATTACTGAAGATAAGAGTATATAATGAACCCTTATCAAGAATTGTTAGGTAACAGTTGAGTGTGTGGGTTTTTAGAATATGACCATGTAACCATTCCAAGACAGTTACTGGCTTCATTTAAGAGTGCCATTGTTGTGAATCCCTAGGGCCTTGTGCTAAAAAGTTAAAGTGCTGCTAACATAGGTTAAGGGAGGTTAAATTCAAATTTAGTTTAAAGCAGACAATTCGTGTTATATTTTCTTTGATCTTTCCATTATTCTTTCCTTCTAAATATTTCACTTTCTGAATACTATCTTACAGATACACAGTGAAATAATTATCAGCCAATTACTTTGAATATATTGATTCAAAGTAGAGGATTTACTGATTCCTTGAGATGCCTGTGTCTACATTAATACACAATCAGATGAAAAGATCTTAGCCTCTAAAATGCCACTGTACCTCAGAGTAGTCACATAAGGCTAAGACATGCTTGAATTGTTGGTGCAAGAGTAAGGGTCACTCAAATACATGCCTGGTTGGTGGCCAGAAAATCTTATATCTCCTGATTAACGTGGTTTTTTTTATACAAAAATATCCTGTCATTGCCTACTGATTTTTAAGGAATGTGAAATGTTTTTCAGAAGCCCCCGGACTCTCTTGATTGCTAATGGAGACTTTGGTATACAAAGCACTCTGATTTATCAAATTCATTTAATGACATTTAGTTTCTTTACTACTCTACTTCAAAAGGCTTATCTTATAATTTACTCCATATTTTGGGAAAAAGATCAATGCATATCATGCCAAATGATTTTACATGAAGTAAAAACAGCAATTTAAAATTTTAATGCATATTGGGCTTAAGTCTCATGTACTGTGCTAAGTCCTTCACATATATTTTTGATCCTAGAGTAACTCTAACAGTGCTACTGTTTCTATCTGGCAGGTGAGAAACCTAAGGCACAGAGCAGGTAAGGAGGCCTTTAAGGTCTGCAGTTGACACAGGCTCAGACTTAAATCTAGTATAATGGGAGGAAATAATGTCTTTTTTACAATGTATGTTGTATTTTTCTTATTTGTAGAACATTAAGTATATTTTTTATTTTGATAGCCTTGTTAGTTTTACCCAATTTTCTTTTCTCCCAGTGTTGGGCATCATTGTGAAATGTAGATATGAGGTTGGAATACAAGACCTCTATCAAGCTACTGTTTTAGATTTTTTTTTTTTTATAAATGTGATCAGTGTGTGATCATACTTTCTCAGTGGGTGTTTAAAGTTATGTAAGTCATCATGAACTTTTTAAAATAATATTGTATTTAATGGAAACCTGCCCATTTCTGATTTCCCATAGTGAATATATGAGACAATCATAATTTCTGCTTAGTAATTTTCACAATAGAAACAATAGGTATTTCATATAGTTTTTAAATTTTTTGATACTGTATTATATAACCTCCCCTTCCCTTTCTTCCCTCCTAACCCTCCCATATGCCCCTTCTTGCTCTTTTTCAAATTCTAGTCACCCCTGAAACCATACGTACAAGTAACATTACATAGACTGAATAGACTATAATTATGAATTTAGGAATATGTATATATACACATGCATATGTTCATATAGTTTATTATAACATGGGAAAAATAACTCCTTTAGAAGGTACAAAGAAATCAGTATTTTTATATTAAAAAATAGAATACTTTAAATATCATAGGCTTGCTAAATCTGTTAGCTGTAGTCTTGAAATGGCTATGTCTAGAATGAAAGTGTGGGGCAAAAAGTAGCTTATCGATATTTTGTAATCATTAGAATTTTCATTGGTGAGTAGAGCTGGTAACTGTGGGCTTGACTAAGTTTTTAGTTTAAACTAGGCACTGCTTAGTCTACCACTACTATTTGGTGATATTTGGTGTATCAATGAACTTGATCAGTCTTATGATTAAATATTCATTTGAGGCAAAAAGGACTAGCAGTTAAACACAGTTGCTCATTTTCTCAGTGGCTTAGAAGGTTGTCATTTGCCTTACTATACAAAGCCAATTTAAATAGGAATATATTGCATCATCCTCCATAAAGCAAACAACCTCAGAAGAAAGGCATTATTAGGAAGGCCTAGGTTTGTACTGGGCAGCAATGAGGCATTACAAATGAATAATTGTTTGCACTAATATTTGAGCAGATGGAATGGATTAGAATATGGTCAACATTATTCTGCTGACATGTATTTTTCTGTTAGTTTGTACTGTGCAACATGTGTTAAAGCTGTCAATAATTCATTTTAGTCAGCATACTAATATTTATATTACTGTGTTTAAGAGGCAGTATCCAACCAAGCCACTTTTAATTTAAAAGTCTGAGACCAGAATTATGTTTACATTTCAAAAAGCACTTAACTTACTTTATAGCTAAAAGGTCAGTAAAACAGACTTATCATATGCCTGCTACTTACTAGGAGTAAATACATATCTTTATATTAGTAAGCCAGGCAAAGATTGGATAGAACCTGTTCTAAAAAACTGATCTCCTATGGTGGGCTTCCAAACTGTAGGTTAAACTTACGAAGTGCGAAACCTTGGTGCCCTGTCATCTTAAAGTAGGCAGCTGCCCTTCAGGGAGGCCATCTTTGTGCCTGCCCGTTTTCTGTCTTGGTTCCATGGGAAATCTTAGTTTCTTTGAACTCGGGCTTTTTGTTGCAGCTCTGTCAGATGTGCAGTTTTTTACAATAGAGATATCCAGCTGGAAATCCAGACACAATACTGACCTAAAGAAGACTGAGGCTGCTGCCTCTGCATATATTGTCTGTAAACACTGTAGGGGACACACAGGAAAGTGAAGAAAATACTTTATAACTATTTTTCTAAGTGCCTATGAGGATTCTCCAGTAGAATGTATTTTCCGATTTTTACCACAAGGGGGTGATGTTATTTTTATAGTGATAACATTTTTATTTGAAAAATATAATTCATATAACTTTACTGAACAACATCTATGAACACTACTGTCAAGTGTTGCAGGGGTGGGCGTTTGTATGTGCATGTGAATCAGAAAGTCATCCATGAGGAAAATTCTGAGGAAATTAACACAAAACTCAAAACATGTTTGTGCACAGTAGATGGAGAACATGAACCAAATTCACAGCTAAAATTGTGCTTTTAGAGTTTTGTGTATTACATGGAATTCTATTTTCAGTTTTTTTAAAAAATAAGGACATTGATTCATTGTCTGCATTTCCTCTTTTGTGGGAAACTTTTGAAATAAGCTCAAGTGTAAAGAGAGAGCATTAACAACCTTACCAAAAAAAAAAAAAAAAAAAATCCTTTCCCCTTTAAGGGTAAGTTGTTCCCATGATGCTGTTGTCTTGCAGTTCTTTTGTGTTTTCCAGTAGAAGTCTGTCGGACCAGACAGTGGTCACACTCAAGGAGTGTACTTTGACATGTAACTGAGTCTCCTCCTCAGACCCCACTGCAGGTTTACTCATTTGTCTCAATAATGTCTTACTCTGGGATCCAGACGAAAATCCCGCAGCTGCAGGCTGTCCGCAGTTCATTTGCCTGGACATCCGCAACCTCTGGCTTTCCCAACCCTCCAGACTGTGTGCGTTGTCTGCTAGCTGTGTGTCCCTGAGTTTGGATTCCTATTTGTCCGTGGCTAGATCCCAGACGTACTTCTCAGTGCTCCCTCTTATATACCTACAGCTCTACCTCACCCACTTCTGAAGTGCTCGTTCTCCCGCTTGTTAGGGGGACGAGCCTCTGCACTGTGTGAAGCAATCATCTTCCCCTTTGAGATTATGTCGTAGGAAGTTGCTATGTGTATCTTAGACCTAATCATAATTTCAGTCTGTTACCAATTCTCTACTCAAGGTTCTCGGGGATTGTCTGGTTGGGTCAGTGGAAGCCTTTCCAGGTTGGCTCCGGTGCCCTTTTGGCATTGCCATCATTTTAAAAGCACTGTCCGGCACTCAGCACGGCAGAATTTTCTAAATTCATTTTGTACCTATCCACCCTAGCTCTCCCATCCAAGTACTTACTAACCAGGCCCAAGAGTGCTTCACTGCCAAGATGAGATGTGGTTGGGCATCTTCAGGGTGGTATGGTTGCAGACTTGCACCAGCTCTCAAATCAGTACCCTACGTTTTAGTGGAAATTGATACTTGGAAGCCAGGGGTTGTGCATTGGTTATACTTACAATGGAGATGCTGCTGCTTCTAGTGTGTGGTGCTTGGTATTTTATGTATATATACATTTTTAAAATTCATATTCACATGGATACACTCGTGTGTGCCCTTTCCCCTCTGTCATGCACAGCCCTGTGAGCTTTAATGCCCATTACTGGACTCCCCATACCTATGCAGAGGAGGGCACCCATCCTGCTTAGCTACTGAGTATTGACTCTAGGACCAAAATGGAAGAACAAGAACCATTTTAGAAACTATGTAAATTGAGTGTTGTTCAAGCATGCCTTTAATCCCAGCACTGGGGAGGCAGAGACTAGTGGATTTCTGAGTTCAAAGCCAGCCTGGTCTAAATAGTTCCAGGACAGCCAGAGAAACCCTGTCAAACAAACAAATGAAACCACACAAAGATTTTTAAATTCTAAATAAGTGACTTGTAACTTTACCACTCAACTCCATGGGAAGTGGGTGCATTATAGCGAGGGAAACAAAGCTGAAATGCACATAAAATGTTACGAACGCCAAAGGGGTTCACACTTGAAATGCATAGTATGTTTCTATCTCTTTACTACTATAATTGCTTATTTAATGATAGAGTACATCCTAGGAACTGTGAATGAACATTTAGCTGTTAAATACAGGATAAGATTTTTGCTAATAAATTTCAAAGGAAAAATGATTATAGAATTGTTGTTTTTGTAGGCCCTTAAAAAGTATGTGTTCAGATGAACTTCATGTGAAACAGGAGTCTGTTGGTGCTGATCTCATATGTACTGAGGTCAAGTTCATGTTAAGTGGTAGGCTGAAGCCCAGGGTGGTGACGCACACCTGTAATCCCAGCACTTGGGAGGCAGAGGCAGGCGGATTTCTGAGTTCAAGGCCAGCCTGGTCTACAGAGTGAGTTCCAGGACAGCTAGGGCTACACAGAGAAACAGCAGTCAGATGCTGTTTCTAACAAGACCAGCATTTTAAGCACTTGGTTCTGTTACCCATAGAAAGCATTTGTAGAGGTGCCCGTGTTTAACCTGGGCTTTTAAAATGCAAGCCGCATTTTACAAACTGATGCAGGGGAAGGAGCAGAGAATCCGAACCACTGCTGTGTTTACTAAATGGAAAGACATCTCGAGCATTGAGCTCAGTGTGCCTGGGTGTGCACTGAAGGCAAAGCTGGAAAGGTTCCGGCTAGCTTATTAAGTCTTTGGTGATGGGTCAGTTAATTTATTATATGAACAACAAGAAATCATTAAAGATAAAGTAGAGGACTTGATTTTAAACAATGCAATATAAACTATATGCAGGGAAAGAGAGAAGAGCAGAAGCCAGGCTCCTACATTAATGTGGTGAAGACCTGAACTTGGGCAGAGACCTAAACTACAGGAGTGAAGGGGTCTGGGGTTCAGAAGCCAGTAAAAGATTGAATTAGTAGGACCTGTGTCTTAATGTCCCAGATGTGGGAAATGAGTAAGACATCAGAAGTGATAGCTGCGTCACTATCTTGATAAACACCTAACTCTGGGCTCATTTGTGGATGTGGAAACATAGGCTTAGGAGGAACATCCATGTGTGCTGAGATCAGACCTTTCACCAGAACCTGGTTCAGATTTTGTGAAGAATTTAAACTTTTTAATATTCACTTTTCAGAGCAACAAAGTTCAAAACAAATTCATTGCTTTTGTAGCTTTGATAAGGGAATGAATTTGGAAATTTCATTGGATAGCTGTATATGTGTTTGAGATTTCCTGTACTTAAAAAGGAAAGTAAGTGGCCTAGTATTTTTGTATTTCACTGCTGGCTGTTGTAGAGAAACATCATTGGGTAGTATCATTGTGTTGAGTAGCTGCCCATACCCTTGGTATGTTTGACATCCTGATTCCTAATTCTAAGCCCAGATCTTCCACTTTTCCCAAGGACTCAGGCAGTACATTCTGGGAAGACACTCCAGATTTGAAATGCAAGCCTGACCCACTGTACTTTAGTTATAATCCCATTGGTTGCATCTGAGTAAGATCGGCAAAATGAGCCCTCGGCACCAGTCCGTAGAAAGTGTAACTACACAACTCATTGTCCCCAATGTTTCCAGACAGGTATTGTGATAGGTTTCCGGAAAGCACGCTTTGTGATTTACAAATTTGACATACTGAGTTATTTCTGTTGGACTGCTACTTATCCGTACAGTGCAGATACATTCTAATCTGCTGTGAGAATTTTATTAACACAATGAAATGAAATAGGTTTCATTCAGATTTCTAAAAGCTTGAACCAAAAGCTCATTAGCAGAATAGAGATTTATTTTAATGATTTATATAATTTTAATAATTATAAATACTTTTTTATTAACATGAAATTTCATTTAATAAGTAACTTAGTGTATATAACTTTCACTAGTGACTTGAAGACATTCTAAATTTTTTTCATGCAGGATATTGTAAAGCACTAAAAGTCAAATGTAACAGCTAAATGTTTGTTTCAAGTGCACATGGAAACTAACAAAATTACATGTGCTAAATAAACCATGACCCAATGTTTGCAAACATTTGAAAGTGTGCTTTGTGACTATAGTAGCACTAAGTGGGATATTTACAAAAAAATAATTTATGCTTTTGAGAAATAAAGAGCGAAGTTCTGTCTGATCCAAAGGTCAAGAAGGTTACAGTGAAAGAAAATATCTTAACTAAATGTTAAACATCATCTTACCTAACTGTGGGACGTATGCAGGTAGACTCAGCTGGTACAAAGGCTTGCCACAAAGCCTGACTCATTTCAGTCCTCAGAGCCCGTGTGCTGTGGGGAGAGAGCTGTGACATCCATGTATACAGTGGCTTGTGTCCCCCCCACACACACACATACGCATGTACACCTACAACTAAATCTTAATTAAAATTTAATAAACCTTATTACAAGAAATTTGCAGGTAAGAACCATTACATACCAAAATTAACCGGATTCAAAGTCATGCATCTCAAAGACAATAGCCAGCCTGGGTTAAATGTCAGACAGTATTTAAACAAACAAATCCAACAAAAGTTTAGATTCCAACGACATCCTTGAAAAGTTGCTACAAATGTTAGGAGAAATGATACCAATTTTGTACAGACTTTCCAAGTAGTAGGAAATTGAATATATAGCCCATATAACCTTTTTCTGTTGAAAACTAACAGAAGAAAGAGAAAAATAGAATATTTCTCATGTATGTGGAGAAAAAATCCCAAAGAACTAGCAACCCCAGTGATAGCTAAAAAAGAATCTACATTATATCCATATTGGATTATTTAAAAACTCAAATCTTCTGTTTATTGAACTAAGATGGATATCATCTCAAATCACAACCACAAAAGATTAATGAAATTAAGTATTTTCCTTCAGTTATTCAACCCTTTTTTTAACTTTTTATTGATCCTTTGTGAATTTCACATAATGCACTCTAATCCAACTCAATCAAAAAATAAAAATAAATAATAAACATCTCATCACAGAAACTGCAGTGTGTCCACAGTATCCCCCTTTCCCACACATCTTTACTTGGGAATGTTTGTTGCGGTGAATCTATGGTCTGGTTTGAGGCCTCTGGCTTCTGCAACATTTGTCAATACTGGATCCTCACCAAGACTGCTTCAGATATCTTGTTGTTGCTCTTGTCGGAGATCCTGAAGCTTTGGATTTGAAAGACCCACCTTTTCACAAACTCTACTACTTCAGTCTCTGTGAGTTCCTATGTGTGCTGATCCTGTTGAGTTGAGAAGGCCTTGTGGGTGTCTCCCATCCATCTCCTCTGACTCATTCGCTCTGCCTCCTCTTCCTCAGTGTTCTCTTAGCTCTTCCAACTGCTTGACCTCCAAGTCTCCAGGTGTCTCCCACCACCACTCCTAAGTCCAAAATTCATTCATTTTCTGTGCAGATAATGAATAGGGAAAAAAATACCTGCAATACTTAATAAAAGTTATTTATGCAAAACATGATGAACATCTGCATATGCTTAAGAAAGACTCAAATAGGAAAACAGGTGAAAAAATTTTGAAACAGCTACGAACATTAAACATTATGAAAACACTTAATAATAGAAATAGCAAAAACGTTCTCTAACTTACTGCTCACTAGAGACTTACCTTCTATGAGTTCCGCATGTAGAATCAAGATGCCCAGACAGCTCTGTCCTATGGCAATATGAAAAGAGAGAAAGGGATTCCTTTCTGATGGGGGAGGGTGTATCCTGATTTAGGTTATCTTTTCAGCTTCAAATGCATATGCAAAAATTCCATCCTTGCCTTTAAATAGGCAGACTAGTGTGCACGAACGGAAGAGAACGCTGAGCACAGTTAATGAAGGCATTTCTTTCTTCTTTTACGTTTTACTTTATTTTTTTTTTATTGAAAGTGGAGAGTTTTTTCATACAATATACACTACTTACGGTTTCCTCTTCCTCTGCTCTTCTCAATTCTTTCCCACCTCTCAGACCATCGGAGTCCAGCCCCTTTCTGTCTCATTAGAAAACAAACAGACATACTTACTGGGCAGGAGAGATACCATGATCATGAAGGTGGTTTTTCCAGGGTGAGGCTTATCCATTTCGCTCCAGATGTTCTGACCCCTGTGACACCCCCATCAAAAACAAAACAAGCGAATAAAACAAATAGGCAACTCAGGGATAGTAATAAAATAAGATAGAATAAAACCATTGGAATGGGACAAAACCAATACAGTAGGAAAGGAGCCCAAGACAAAAGAAACAGATACAAACTCAGAGCCACTCTGGCACAGTCAAGAATCCCCGTAAAAACATAAAACCAAAAACCATTGTTTATATTTATACACACACACACACACACACACACACACACAGAGAGAGAGGGGGGGGAGGGAGGAGACATAGGGTTAAAAAAAAGGAGAAATAAATTTTAAAACGTTAAAAATGTTTTGTTTTGTTTTGTTTTTTTAAGAAAATAGCTCTGGCAAGGGAAGCCCCAAAGACATTGAATTGGCCATCTGCTGGGCATGCAGCCCACCCTCAAGAATAATTTGTTTCCTCAATTGAGACTCCCTTAGAGGAAACTAACTTTTCATTTGCAAGTGGTTATCAATTGGAGATAACTTCCTGGTTAGAGTTGGGGGCATATGTCCTCTTCTTCGTGGAGTTCTAGGACCCCCAGTTGGCACAGACCCACACAGGGACTCTACCTACTACTTCAGTCTCTGTGAGTTCCTATGTGTGCTGATCCTGTTGAGTTGAGAAGGCCTTGTGGGTGTCTCCCATCCATCTCCTCTGACTCATTCGCTCTGCCTCCTCTTCCTCAGTGTTCTCTTAGCTCATAGGAAATAGGATTTGATGGACACAGCCCATTTAGGACGAGTGTCCCAAGGTCTCTCACTCTGCATGTTGTCCTTCTGTGGGTCTCTGTATTTGTTCCCACCCACTGCAGGAGGAAGCTCAGGATGGTGTCTGAGCAAGGCACTGACCTAAGACTACCACAGAATGTCATTAGGAGGCATTTTATTGCTACAATCCATTAGTAGAACAGTATTATTGGTTTTGCCCTAAGTCCCTGGGCTATCTAGTCTCAGGTTCTTGGTCACCCAAGAAGCACTGGGGATGGGTTCCATCTCATAGAGGGCCTTAAGTCAAATCACTTATTGTATTGGTTGGCTACTCCCACAATTTTGTGGCTACCATTGCACTGGCATATCTTGCAGTCAGGACATCATTGTAGATAAAGGTTTTTTGGCTGGCTTGGTGTTTGTGTTTCTCTTTTGGAAGTATGCAGAGTATATTCCAGTACCAAGAACATTAATCCGTAGGGGTGAAGCTCTAGGTAGACACCAGCTCAACTTCTCTGTGTTCAACGAGTTGTGTAGGTGTTGTCTTCAGAAATAAGGTCTTGCTGTCAGTTTGTAGAGAGCAATCTACAGCCTTGGCAACAGCATGGGTTGTTAGGGAATTCCCTGTGGAAGCCCTTTGGCCAACAATTTAATTAGATGTAACCCAAACCCAGCCCTGAAAGGTTCACTTGGTGACAAGAGAGAGCCAGTTGGAACTCTGTCTCCCCCATTATTTGGTGACTTCATCTAGATCACTTAGCATACATGTAATTATTTTAGGAAGCTTCCACTGTATCAGGTTACAATAACTACCCCTAAAATGGCCTCTTCATTTTAGTTGTCTCTCCCTGTATTCTCTTCACCTTCTTGCTTGATCCAGGAACTGCCTCATCAGTAACTATCTATCCAATTTCTCTTTCCTAGAAAGATCAATCTGCCTCCAGCCCTAGTAGAACATCTGTGATTCTATAGGTTATAATTTGGTCATCAAAAACTTAGCAGCAAATATCCACATATAAATCAATAGACACCATAGTTTTCTTTCTGGGTCACCAAGGTCATTTTTTTTTCTAGTTCCATCCATATTTATCTGTAAATTTCATGATTTTTTTTTAGCAGCTGAGTAATATTCCATTTGTAAATGCATCACATTTTCTTTATCCATTCATCTATTGAGGGACTTCTAGGTTACTTCCAATTTCTGGCTATTATGACTAGAACAGCAGTGAACACAGTTTAGCAAGTGTCTTTGTGGTAGGATGAGGCACCCTATCCTTTGGGTATGTCTAAGAGTGGTAGAGCTGGAACTTGAGGTAGATCGATTCCCATCCTCCTGACGAGCCACCACGCTGATTTCCATTAGTGGCTGTGCAAGTTTGCACTCTCCCTGTCAGTGGGCGAGTGTCCCTTTATTCCACGTCCTTGCCAGCATGAGCTATCACCTCTGCTACTGAATTTAGCCATTCTGACAGTTATAAGATAAAACCTCAAAGGATCTTGATTTGCATTTCCCTGGTAACTAACAGTGTTAAGCCAGGCAGTGGTGTCCCACTCCTTTAATCCCAGCAGAAGCAGGAGGATCTCGAGTTCAAGACCAGCCTGGTCCACATAGTGAATTACAGGATAGCCAGCATTACACAGAGAAACACTATCTTGAAAAAACAGAGAGAGAGAGAGAGAGAGAGAGAGAGAGAGAGAGAGAGAGAGAGAGAGAGAGAGAGAGAGAGAAGGAGGAGGAAGAGGAGGAAAAGGAAAGGAAAAGAACATTAAGCATTTTTTTTTTTTTTTTGGTTTTTTGGATTTGGTTTTTTCGAGACAGGGTTTCTCTGTATAGCCCTGGCTGTCCTGGAACTCACTGTGTAGACCAGGCTGGCCTCAAACTCAGAAATCCCTCTGCCTCTGCTTCCCAGAGTGCTGGGATTACAAGCCTGCACCACCACCGCCCGGCTAATCTGTACCCATTTTTAAAATTTGGTTATTTGTTTTCTTGGTGTCTAGCTTTTTTGGTTTGGTTTGGTTTGGTTTGGTTCTTTATAAATTTTCAATATTAGCCCTCTGTCAGATGTGTGGTTGGGGGGTGGGGGAACTTCTCCCATTCTGTAGGTGCCTGCTGTCTGAATGATTGGGTCCTCTGCCTTACAGAAGCTTTTCCGTGTCATGAGGTCCAACTTACAAGTTGTTGACCTTAGTGCCTGTGCTAACGGTGTTCTGTTCAGAAGGAGTTTTTCCTGTGCCAGTGAGTTCAAGGCAGATTCCCACTTGATCTTCTATCAGGCTCAGTGCATCTGATTTTATGTTGAGGTCTTTGATCCATTTGGAGCTGAGTTTTGTGCAAGGTGATCTGTATGGATCCATCCAGATTCTTTGTGCAGCCATCCAGTTTGACTAGCACAGCTTGAAGATGCTGTCTTTTCCCCTGACTTTGTATTCCTGGCCTCTTTATTAAAAATCAAGTGTCTATAGATGTGGGGATATATGTCTAGATCTTCAGTTAGATTCCATTAATCAACATGTCTGTTTCTGTGCAATAACATGCTGTTTTAGTCCTATAGCTCTGTATTGAGGTTAGAAATGGTGATGCCTCCAGCAGTTCTTTTACTACTCAACATTATTTTAGTTACCTTGGTATTTTTGTGTTTCCATATGAAGATGAGAATTGTCCTTTAAAGATCTTGTGAAAAATTGTGTTGGAATTTTGATTCGGATTGTGTTGAATCTCTAGATTGCTTTTGGTAGGATGGTCATTTTTATTGTGTTACTCCTACTGATCCATGAGCATAAGAGATCTTTTTATCTTCTTCAGTTTCTTTCTTCAACATCTTAAAGTTTTTTTTTTATCATATATGTTATTCACTTGCTTGGTTAGAGTTACCTGAAGATATTTCATATTATTTGAGGCTATTATGGAAAGTGTCATTCCCCTGACTTCTTTCTTGGTCAGTTATTTTTATATATGAAGGCCTCAGTTTTATGAGTTAACTTTGTATCCAGATACTTTGCTGAAAGTTTTTATCAGCTGTAAAAGTTTCCTAATAGAAATTTTGGGGCCATTTCTATATACTATTATATCATCTGTAAATAAATATACCTTGACTACTTTGACTTCTCCCTTCCCAATTTGTATCCCCTTGATCTCCTTCAGCTGTCTTATTTGCTAAGACATTAAGGTCCATATTGAATAGGTATACAGAAAATACACAACATTGTCTCATTCCTGATTTTAGAGGAAATGGGTTGAATTTCCATTTAGGTGATATTGGCTGAGGGCTCAATGTATATCACCTTTATTATGTTGAGGTATGTCCCTTGTTTCTCTAATCTCTCCAGGGCTTTTATTATGAAAGGGTGTTGAATTTTGTCAAAGGATTTTTCTACATCTAATGAGACAATCATGTGATTTTTGTCTTTCAGTTTACTTATTATGCTAGATTACTGATTTATGGATTACAAATGTTGAATCATCCCTGGATCTCTGGAATGAAGCCTATTTGATCATGTTCGATTATCTTTTTAATATGCTCTTAGATTTGGTTTGCTAATATTTTCTTGAGAACTTTTGCATCTATGTTCATAAGGAAAACTGGTCTTTAATTCTCTTTCTTGGGTCTTTATGTGATTTGGGTATCAGGGTAACTGTGGCATCATAAAATAAATTGAGCAATGTTCTTTCTGGTTTTGTTTGGTGGAATAATTTGAGGAGTATTTTTTTGATAGACTTTTAATTACTGCTTCTATTTCACTGGGGGCTATAGGTCTGTTTAAGTTGCTTATCTGGTCTTGATTTGATTTTGGTAGATGGTAAATATCAATAAAAATTACCCATTTCTTTCACATTTTCCAATTTGGTAGAGTACAGGATTTCAAAGTATATTAAGATTCTCTGGATTTCCTTGGTGTCTATTGTTATGCACCCTTTCATCTCTAAGGTTAGTTGGACCTTTCCTCCCTGACTTCCAGTTAATTTGGCTAAGGGTGTCAATTGTATTGCTTTTTCCCCCAAAGAACCACCTCTTTGTTTCACTGATTTTTTTTGGTATTGTTTTGTTGTTGTTGTCATTTCTATTTTATTGATTTCAGCCCTAAGTTTGATTATTTTTTGCCATCTACTCTCTTGGGGTGTTGTTTCCTCTTTTTGTTCTAGAGCTTTCAGATGTCCTATTAAGTCATTAGTGCGAGCTCTCCAATTCTTTTATGTAGTTACCTAGTGCCACGAACCCTCTTTTAGAGCAGCCTCCATCGTTCTCACAGGGCACGCCACCTTTTTGTTTCCATTCAGTTCTAGAAAGTCATTTCTCTCTTCCTTAATTTCTGTCTCAACCCACCTTTCATTCAGTTTTGATTTGTTCAGTTATGTGGGTTTGCAAGCTTTCAGTTGTTTCCACTGTTATCCTGTGGTGGTCAGACTGGGTACAGGGTGTTATTTCAATTTTCTTGCACCTGTTCAGGCTGGCTTTGTGTTGAGAATGTGGTCAATTTTGGAGAAGGTTCCATGAGCTACTGAAAAAAAAAACATATTATTTTGTGATTGACTGAAATGTTCTGTACATATTGTTAAGGTGCACTTGCTTTATAAAACTTCAGTTCACTCCAACATTTCTGTTTAGTTGGTGATCTGGATAACCTGCCTATTGGTGAGAGTGGGGCATTGAAGTCTCCCACTTCAGTGTTTCCTTTATGAACTGAAGATGCTGCTGTGTTTGGTGTAGAGATGGTAAGACTTGCAATATCTTTTTGGTTGATTTTTTTCCTTTGATGAGTATGTAGTGTCTTTCTCTATTTTTTTTGTGATGAGTTTTGAAGGCTGTTTCATCAAATATTAGAAAAGCTACACCGGCTTCCTTCTTAGGTCTATTTGCTTGCAAAAATATTTTTCTTCCTATTACCCTGAGGTGATATTATCTTTGATGTTAAGGTGTGTTTTTTGAATGCAGCAGAAAGATGGATCCTGTTTTTGCATTCATTCTGTTAGTATGTGTCTTTTCATTGCAGAATTAAGACCATCGATGTTTAGAGTTCTCAATGAGCAGCATTTGATGATTCCTGTCATTTTGTTGTGTGGCTTTCTTTTCCCCTCTCTTGATTTGTTGGTCTGGGATTATTTCTTTCTTGTAGAGTTGTTTTTTTTGTTGTTGTTGTTGTTGTTTGTTTGTTTTTGGTGTATGACGTTTTCTTTCTATTAAGGACTAGATTTGTAAATAGAAACTGCTTAAATTTAGTTTTATCGTGGAATCTCCACTCCCCACCCCCCCCCATCTATTGTGATTGAAAGTTTTGTTGGGTATAGTAGTCTGAGCTGGCATTTGTGGTCTTTTAGAGTTTGTAGAACATCTTTCTAGGCCCTTTCTAGGCCCCAATGGAGATTCCATCTCCATAGGGAGTCTCCTGGAGTCTCCATTGAGAAACCAGGTGTTATCTAATAGATCTGCTTTTTTTATAATACTTGGTCTTTTTCCCTTGATGCTTTTAATATTCCTTCTTTGTTCTACATATTTAGTGTTTTGATTATTATGTACCAGGAGAATTTCTTTCCTGGTCTAGTCTATTTTGTGTTCTGTATGCTTCTTGTACCTTGATAGGCACCTTCTTCTTTAGGTTAGAATTTTTTCTATAATTTTGTTGAAAATATTTTCTGTGGCTTTGACCTACTGTTTTGTTTTTCCTCCTTTCTCTGTTCCTATTATTTCTAGATTTGATCTTTCATGGTATCCCAGAATTCCTGGATGTTCTTTGCCAAAATGTTTTTTTTTTTTTTTTTTTTAGATTTAACATTTTCTTTCACTGAAGCATCCACTTCTTCTACCTTGTCTTCAGTACTTAGGATTCTCTCTTCCATCTCTTGTATTCTGTTGGTGAGGCTTGCCTCTGAGACTCCGTCCAAGTTCCTAAATTTTTCATTCCCAGATTTCCCTCAGTTTGGGTTTTCTTTATTGATTCTGTTTCTACTTCCAGGTCATGGACTGTTTTTCTCCTTTCCTCTTTCACTGCTCATTTGTGTTTCCATAGATGTCTTCCGGGGATTTATTCATTTCCTCTTTAGGGCCCTCTGTCATATTCATAAAGGCTAACAGTCCTTGTCGTGTGCTTGAGTCATGTCACACTTATCAGGACCTACGACTATATGTAGTAGGGCTGCTGTGCTCTATCTAGTAGGGACATATTGTCGCAGCTGTTATTGTGCTTTTTTTTTTTTTTGGATATATTCTATATTTACAATTCATTTCCCTTTTTCTGGTTCCCCACCCCCAAAGGTCCCACATGCCCTTTTCCCTCCCCCTGCTCTCTCATCCACCCCCTCCCACCTTACTGTTCTTGTACTCCCCCACAATGATGTTTTGGTCCATTCTAGCACCAGGGTCCACTCCTTTCTTCTTGTGAGACATCACTTGATTGTTATTGTGCTTTTACACTGGCATCAAGGCATGTGAGTTTGGGATCATTATAGTTCTAGGTGCTGATGCCTGTTCTTGTCATTCTTGGGTGGCTGTTTTCCTCCCTGGTTTTTGATGCCCTCTCTGGTTCTTAGCAGGCTGTGGATAGCTGTGTGTTGCCTTGTAGAGAATTATTCTGGGATCCTGTGATGCCACTGGGAGCTTTGTATAGAATATGTTTCTAGGTGTTGGCAGCTGACACTTAGGAATAGGGATGGGCTATGAGGGGACGGGGCACTGAAAGGAGTCCACAGGAAGGAGGAAAGCAAGGCGTGCCACTAGGATCTGCTTAGTACCTGTGGAATGGGGTTAGACAATGAGGAGAGGCTACAGTAGGTAGACTGTTCTGGAGCTGAGGATGAGAGTGAGGGTTGGGTATGGCAGAGAGGAAGGAGAGTGAGGGTGTGAAGCTCTCCTCCCTGCTTCCCCCAGCCTACTCTGGCAGGCTGGGCTGGTGGTTTTCCAAGAGATGCCCGCTGGAATTAGGGCTGGGACAGTAGAATGAGTCCAGAGAAGGTTGAAGGAGAAGTAGAGAGGGGTGGGGAGGCCACAGCAGGTGGTCCTGCTACAGAGCTGGGGATGACACTGGGAGACTGGATTGGAGACAGAAGAGAGTGAGGACCTGCAGGCAGCATGCATACTTCCCCGCCAGCATGATGTGCGGCTCCCAGGGTGCTTCTCTGAGTTCACTGTATCCCAATCAAAATGTTATTTAAAACAATAAGTGAAATGTAATTCCTCCCTTTTTTTAAATTCAGAATTCTTAATGGTGTTAGTGAAGATGCCATACAAGGCATAAGCCCATTCTTGGAACATCCTGGATATAATTCAACTGTAGGCTTATTAGGTTTGTTGAATAACTAACATAAAACAATTTGACATGAGAAGTTAAGATATATTATGACAATTTCTGTATATGTGAATCCACATGTGTATATGACCCATCCTGTTCTTTTTTTCAAATAACATAAACATGCTACAGATACCCGCAACAGAATTATATAATCTAGCATGAGCAAGAAAATAGTCTGTCATATATTACTTTGTATATTTGCTAGGCTAAAAAAAATGACCAACTTAAAAAATAATACAATACCTTGACTCTAACACCAGATCTAACTAAGGTCATAGAAGTTAATGAAGCTTTACTACATGCTTGGTACTTGGGCCCCACACATGATTTACTCTGACAATTGCAGCGGCTTTTCTCAAACTCATGAACCCAAAACTCAGTATCAACAATCCTGTGAGGTTTTTACCAGACTCCAGCTATTGAAGCCAATTTAACACCTCAACAAAACTCTCCAAGGATATTCATGCTCCAGATCAACTCTTGAAGATCCCCCTGCTCCACACCCTTACTACTGTCGCCAAGGCCTATGTACCTTTTCTGCCCTAAAATGGTTGAAAGTGGGAGCGGGTCAGTCACAGGTGAAGTGAATGTTCTAGTCCAAGGCTGGCCTGCTTTAACACCGTTCCTAGGAACATTGACGCTTCTCTAACTCTACACACAGGAGAGCACTTCACTAATGCATCAGTGGTCAGCGCAGCCAGCTCCTGTGGTAGATGCTGCTTTAATCTGTACATGAACTCTGCAACTGCTATTGCTGATATTTTATATATAAATGAATTGAGGCATGGAGAAAACCAATGGAATTTCACCCAAGTAAAGGAAGGCGGAACCTGGGTCAAACAGGGCAGTCCCCTGTTGGCATCTCTACAATGAAATAGCCATGGTACATTTCTTAACAAGCAGACAAAAGCCAGATGCTCAGATTATAATATCTAGATTTGTATTTTTGTATATCTTCACATCAGTAGATCAGTAGATGAACTGTTAGAGCCTTCTCCGGGGTTATTTTTTTTCCATAAGGACAGAATGCAAGAATGAAAAAAAAAATTTTTTTTTTCAATCTACCCCTCAGATCAAAAGCCCTGCTCAAAATCAAGCTGTAGGTTTTTATTAGCATAGCTTCAATTTGCTTGATCTCTGCCTGCCTTTCATGCTTTAATGGTGCAGCAAAGGACATCACTAGCATGGCCTCTCACTGCCTGAGTCAAGACCAGAAACGCCTCCATCAACACGTCAAACGTACGCAGTGTGCTGCTTTGTAATGCTGTTATGGTTTGTATATGCTCTTCCCGGGGAGTGGCACTATTAGGAGGTATGGCCTTGTTGGAGTAAGTGTGTCACTGTGGGTGTGGGCTTAAGACCTTCACCCTAGTTGCCTGGAAGTCAGTCTTCCACTAGCAGCCTTCAGATGAAGATGTAGAACTCTCAGCTCCTCCTGCACCATATCTGCCTGGATGCTGCCATGTTTCTGCCTTGATGACAATGGACTGAACCTCTGAACCTGTAAGCCAGTCCCAATTAAATGTTGTCTTTTATAAAACTTGCATTGGTCATAGTGTCTGTTCACAGCAGTAAAACCCTAAGACAGAAGTTGGTACTAGGAGTGGGGTATTGCTGTGATAGGCCTGATCATGCTTTTGTTTGGAAGAATGTGGATTTTAGGACTTTTGATTTGGAAAGCCATGACGGAATGCTTTAAGTGGGGCTTAATGGGCCAGCCTAGTAGGAATATGGAAAGCAGTGGTGCTGAGGGTCATTTGAACTGTGTAGGCCTGAAGGCCCAAGAGGTTTCAGTGGAGAAGAACTTTTATGGCTGAGAAACTGTTTTTGTGATGTTTTGGTGAAGAGCATGGCTGCTTTTTGCCATTGTCGAAGAGACCGCCCAGGACTAAGGGAAAGAGATTTATATTAATTGCATCTGCAAAGGAAGTCTCAAAGAAGCCCAACAAAGACTTTGTTCTCTGGTTAAGTCTGATAAAGAGAATTTTGAACAAACATAGCAAGCTGAGAAAGGAAAAGTACAAAATATATAGTTTGAGTATTAAAGGGACTCCAGGAAGTGAAATGGAGCTGAATTCAAGGATATTAAACTGAATTAAAGGAGTGGTGACCTTGGAGGCAAGATTCACCCAGTTAACTTTAGGTCCAGGCATGGTAGTACAAGTCTTTATTCCAAGGAGGCAAAGATAAGCAGATCTTTGAGTTCAAGGCCAGTCTAGAACAGAGCAAATTCTAGGTGAAGAAAAACTTTAATCCAGGCTTGGTGGACCACACCTTTAATCCCAGTGTTTAGGAGACAGGCATGCAGATCTCTTGAGTTCAAAGTCAGTCTAAGGAGCAAGATTCAGGACGGCCAACTTAGGCAGTGAAGGAGCTGGGAAAAAGGAAGCTAGTGATAATGTAATAGAACAAGGGGGGCAATGTTCCAGCTCCTGCAAGCAGCAGAACTCAGCAGCTTCAGTCATGTGTCTCTGGCTTTATATTCAAGAGAGGGAGACTACTGAAACAATTAATGCTGGTTAGCTGGAGCTAAGAAATTAGTGGTGATTAAGAAAAGACCAGCATCACTGAGGTAAAATATGGGAAGTGTTTTCTGAGAGCACAAAGAATGTATATATTCCAGAGATAGCCAAGTGTTCCTCATGCTGCAGCTGTACTTGGTAACATGTAAGAATCATCCAGGTGGTATTGGTTTTGAAGGCATGAAGGCATCATGAAGAACAGCTGAGGCTTGGTACTGTGAGAGGCCATGGAAGGCCATTGGTGAAAGTGTACCCTCAGTTGTAATTGACAGCCCAGGACTGAAGGGGTCATGCAAAGGAGTTGAGGCTTGGTACCATGAAGAGAGCCTATGAGAGGCTTTGGTGAAACATAGTTGCAGTGGAAGACCCTAGCATACTGGAGATGCCAGTACCATGGGATGATCACCAAGAACAGCAGTGGCAGTGAGTGGATCAATCTGAACTTAGAGTGCTACAGAGGGCAGAGCTGGAGAAGTGACACCAGCTCTTTGGAGATACACAGAAGATCATGTGTGGATCTCAGACATTGGAACAAGAAGCTGTGAAGCTGAAATTGACATGGGGTACCCAAGATGTTAAAGATGCCAGAGCCACAGGATGCCTGCCAAGGAAAGCTGCTAACAGGGAATGGAACAAGCTCAGGAGAAAGAACCTTGTTGAAGTCAACAAAGATGATAAAGGAGTTGGATATCTGAAGACTGTTTTGCCATCAGAAGTGGAGATGAAGAGTTTTGACTTTGCCCAGCTGGTTTCCTGTCTTGCTTGGAGGATTACATTTAAGTGATTGGATGAATCTCAAAAGAAACCTTGAACTTTGGACTTTTAACACTGTTGAGACTGCTATAGACTACAGGGACTTCTGAAGTTGGACTAAATGTATTTTACATTATGCTATGTTTAAGTCTGGCCCCCATAGACTAATGTTTGAACAAGCCTATGGAGACCAGGGAGTGGAATGTTATGGTTTGTATATGCTCTTCCCAGGGAGTGGCACTATTAGGAGGTGTGGCCTTGTTGGAGTAGGTGTGTCACTGTGGGTGTGGGCTTAAGACCTTCACCCTAGTTGCCTGGAAGTCAGTCTTCCACTAGCAGCCTTCAGATGAAGATGTAGAACTCTCAGCTCCTCCTGCACCATATCTGCCTGGATGCTACCATGTTTCTGCCTTGATGACAATGGACTGAACCTCTGAACCTGTAAGCCAGTCCCAATTAAATGTTGTCTTTTATAAAACTTGCATTGGTCATGGTGTCTGTTCACAGCAGTAAAACCCTAACTAAGACAAATGCTGAACAGATAGGTAAAATTTTAAGAGTCAGTGGATGCTCGGGGGGCTGGGCGAGGCCAGTCCCAGAGCCTGCTGCAGAGTGTTGCAGTAATAGGCTGCTAGATGGCAAGGCTTGACTCAGGTTCACTGATGAGTAATGACGATAACGTGAGTCCATCTCTAGGCTATGTGTGCCCAATTATGTAAGCCTACGGTAAGCGGAAACAGCGCCAGTGTGAGAGTGGCGAGTCTCCCGGTGTCTGCCGTGCTTTTCAGAAGAGCCTTATCTTCTCATTCATCATAAACAAGGAACACCCAGTAAGGACCAAGCACTGCAGGCCACACTGCAGAGGAGCTTGCATTCTAGCCACTAAAAGCCAAGCAACGGAATTAGAAAAGAAACTCTGTAAGACATTAAAAGCTGGTAAGAGACATAGAAAACTCCTGGATCTGACCATAGGGAGAAAGGAGAGTTAGTGAGGAAGAGCTTCAGTTTAAAAACCAGAGTTCGGCGTGGCATGCTGTTTTGTACACATTAGACCTGCACAGCTGCCCGGGACCTGCTCTCAAAAGAGCCTACACCTGGTTTAGTATTCTGTAGACATCGTATTGAAATTCTCCATAAGCTATCCCTTGAACTTGTGTTTCTAGAGCCAAAACAGGAACACACGTTCGAACAGAGGCAGTACTCACACCACGAGTGTCTAAGTTTGTTGAGATTCTAATTAAAAAGTAGCATTGGACAAGGTCAACTGTGGTCATGACAGATTGTCCTGAGTGGTCACTTATAGCCACGGATATCAGTCAAGCCAGTGAGAGGTAACCAGAGAGCTCATTGGCCTTGTGCACTTTCCAGTGGGCCAGTAAGGAACGAGTGCAAATGACAGCAGAGACGTGGGCCTCGAGAGCGGGTGCGATGGGCACTCCATTCCTGACTGTGCAAACCAGAGGAAATGAATCTCCTGCCAGATCCAAGCTTATAACCCTTACTGTAAACTACAGTGGATACATTAAGTCAGAACATACGACTTCCCAATGGCAGTATGAAACATGCCGAAGTCCAGAGATGGAGAAACTAGATGAGAACTAAGAACAACTGGGTGAAATGGCACACACGCATGCAGATGTCACGATGAAATCCACCACTTCACAAAATAACTTAAAACAGGAAAGACAAAGGTGATGCCGGGCGGTGGTGGCACATGTCTGTAATCCCAGCACTTGGGAGGCAGAGGCAGGCGGATATCTGAGTTGGAGGCCAGCCTGGTCTACAGAGAGTTCCAGGATAGCCAGGGATACACAGAGAAACCCTGTCTCGAAAAACCAAACCAAACAAACCAACCAAACAAACAAACAAAAAAAACCCCCAAAAAACCAAAAAAACCAATGCTCTACAATTCCCATTCGGAGCTGATGTTTTCTGCTTGAGAGTTCTTTACAGTAAAGGTTTTTGGGTTGTTGTTTGGGCCTTTTGTTTGTTTACTTGTTTTTGAGACAAGGTTTCTCTATGTAGCCCTGGCTGGCCTAGAACTCACTCTGTAGACCAGGCTGGTCTCAAACTCAGAGATCCACCTGCCTCTGCCTCTTGAGTGCTGAGATGAAAAGTGGGCACCACTACCTCCAGGCTATAATGAAGTTTTAATTATTTGTAACAACAACAACAACAACAACAACAATAATAATCAGAGCAATAGCTTGATGTCTGAAAGACATGGACAGAATTCTGGACTGAAATAGGGTGAGCACAAAGGTGTTTATGGTGCTACAACCCTTCAGCGTTCTGCTGGAGACACTGGCTTGTGAGGCTGTTCAGCTCAGCGAGGTCATTAATAGACCCAAGAGGAAAGAAGGCAGGGAGAAATGGCTCCTAGATCTGAGACTCTGGCTCTACCCCCCACTCTGTAGGAGTCCTTATCCGTAGGGGAAGTACAGTGAGTGTCAGGACCCTCAATGTACTGCTGTGCCTGTCTAAATCAGCCACTTTAGTGGCCCTGATGTCATTTGCTCATATACATGTCCCTTCCCAATTCATTTTTTTGATAGTGGCCAAGGAAATGTACACTCATTGTTAAAACAAACAAAGGAACCTACCTGACTTGTGAGTGACACTGAGCTCCCAGGGGGGCACAGGACCCTGGGGCTCAGTGGAGAAGATATCTGCCCTTTATTTGGTTTGTGGGGAGTAGGTAGGAGGCTATTGTTGGGATCCAGGAATGGTAATCTACACTGGAACATTCCTTCTCCACCTAAGCCCTGAGAGAACCGCAATCCAGGAAAGAGTTAAGTCAGAAAGAGGAAAATATCTTACCAGCATGGCTTTTAAACAAAAGACGTGAAAATGGAGGCTCCTCTGTGTATGGAAGAAATTTCCCTTTTCATATGGGTAAAGTTACTGCCAGTTTTTGCTGCTACTCGTGTTTAAAAAGAAACTATGGAAACCGAGAGAAGGAATATTAATTAAGTTCAAATTTGGAATGTCTGTGCCAGGCGTGGATGAATGAGTTCAATGAAGCAACCTGTTGGGTTGAAACTCAGTGTTTTGTTTGCAATTAAAAGAGTGCTGAACTTTTCATAGATTAACACTTTTTGCAGTAATCTTATTAAAAGGTTATTTCTTCATGAGATTAGTTCTGGAATGTGATTTTTTTTTCTATTTAAAGAACCAGTAGATATTTTCTCCCCCTCCTCCAATTGTAAGTAGCTGCATTACTAAGTATACCCCCCCAAATGTTTACCTTGCTTACAAATGTTAATGCGTTTACTTGTTAAAAATAACACCAAATGGCAAAGACTAGCAAATGTTCAAACACCCCCAGACTTGGAGCCTTCCCCGACCTCTAACTGTTACCAGTCTTGTGGGTCATTCAGAGATTTGATTTGCAAAAATTAACTTCTCTCACCTAGAAATCCAAGCGACCTACAAATTACTGGACCTGTTCTCTCTCTCTCTCTCTCTCTCTCTCTCTCTCTCTCTCTCTCTCTCTCTCAAAAGCTCCTGTGGTTTGAAAAAACTATAAACTATCCAAAGTCCTTGGACAGTTACATCTTCTAAGAGTTATTTATAGCCGGTGACTTTGCTAAGACTATTTCCAGTACTGAAAGACAGAGACCCAGTGTGGATGATTCTAATGAGCAAATCTGAAACAGAACAATTATCCACCTAAATAAATCTAGAATAGCTTCATTGGCCACTGCGGAGGTTTAAAGGGTGCTCCTACTTTACAACGTGAATAGGTTGTGGTCGTCTTAGTTCTCTGACTAATTTGCTCCTTTCTGGTAGGGGGACAGCAATGCTGAGGAAAACACTGACGAAACTGGAAATCAGCTCGGTTTAGTAAGTGGAAAGCTGCGTTCTAAACACAGACAGGTCCTAAGGGCTCTGCTTGCGCGTTAAGCCGCGTGCCTGGCTGATGGGCCGCCGCAGCTGCGAACAATGCACTTCTCATGGGCGGTAGGAGGGAGGCAGTCTTGTTTCAAGTAATACTATTTCTGGGCGGTAATCCAAAATGCGCAGTAGGCAGAAGTTAAAAGGAAGCGCTTGCTTTTAGGTTTTTAAAATATATCCCTTAATCCCGGGTGATGATTGACAATCATGATTTAGAGTATGAGGGGCCGCTCTTTAATCCAGTAAGTTTGATGTTATTTGTGTATCTAGTAGGGCTTTTATTCCACTAAAACTAAGTGGAAGCCTGTGCAATTGATGCCGCATTTCAGAATTGATTCTTGGCCTGTGCTCTATTTACAGATTAGTAAGCACACAGGATCCGGCCTCCTCATCTTTTTGAAATTTAAAGGTCTTGAAAGGCACATTTACAATTAAAATGTTTCTTGCTGTGTACAAGTGTGACCAGGAAGTGACGTTTTCCCCCCTGTGATTTAATTTTTTTTCTAAACCAGAAAAGAAGCAGTTTGTAAGATTTTCTAATATAATTATCAAAATGCAACCTTAACTATTTTGTTTACAGATGGCTGAAACATTGTCACTGATGCGTTTGTGTAGTTTGTTGGAAGCACAGTTGAGAGATTTTGCTGAACGCCCCCCCCACCCCCACCCCCAAGCCTTTTGTTCCTGCCCTAGAGCTCCACTGAAGCTTTTCTGGAGACTAGATCACTGTGCAGCCATTGTGCGCCTATTGTTTTCCCCGACTGTGGCAATACTCCTATTAAAAGGCCCACATGATTAAACCATCATCTCGGAATCAAGAAGTCCAAAACTAAGATATAAACAAACAGAGGGATCAGAGTGAGGGCTGAGCTCCGCAGTAGGAACCGGGCATGGCTCTCGGAGTCCCTTGCACGGTCCCTGCCGTCCTTTCCTCAGTCCTTCTGAGTAAAACAAACCGGCCTAAGAAATGAGAGGAGGCAACGAAAAGCCCGAGGGGCGGAGTCTTGCCTGCACCCTGAGCTTTCTAATCGGGAAATTCTTAAGACGGTTCACCTCGGAGCGTTCGTTCGGAAACTGTTGAAACGGAGAGAATGCTGTGATCCCGGCTTCAGAGCAGCCCCTGGGGCAGATACAGTCTTTGTTATAATTGTCTTGTTTCCTCGCAAGGTTTTGACTATAGGGCTAAAACACTTCCCAGGAGACGTCGCAGCCCTGGAGTGGGGACCTGGGCGAGACAAAGAGCCATGGGGTTTGCTTTGCGTGAGCAGAACTTTCTGTTATAAAAAAAAAAAAAAAGTAATGGGTCCTTTCTTGTTTAGAATATATTCTAACGTGGTAAGTAAATGTTTACAGTACTGCTTTCTGTTAACATTTCCAAAGGCTCTTCTGGGGCGGGGAGGGGGTGTTTAGGGAATTGTGTATTTGATATTTAAAGGTTAATAAAAAAAATCCAGTTGACAGGAAAATCATATCAGAATATCTGCTGGAAACCAGCTACCAGTCCATGTCCTTCTGGCGTTAGATTTCAGGCTCCTGTCATGAATGGCGGAGTCGCTATCATAAACTGCCACTTGCCGCAGCTCCGCCCAGTCGACTCATAAGAACTGCGCAGAAAAGTCCTCAGATCTTAGCGAGGATCTGAGACCTGTGATAGGTGGAGCTAAATCTAAGCTCCACCTTAAATCCGGTCGCCTTAGCCTGCCAGGAAAAAGACAATGATGGCCTTCATACTAGGAACCAGACTAGACAAGTGGCTTTTCCTTTGCTCAAAGGATACTTTCTCCCTTGCCTTATACTCTCACCGCATCTTCCTTGAAGGTGTCTTAAGTGTCACCTTTGGCTGCTAGCTGTAGCCATTGAATCCTCCAAGTTCACAATCTCTCTCCCTCTGCATATAACACACACACACACCACACACAACACACATACACAACACACACATAACACAATACACAACACACACACAACACACACAACACACACAACACATAATATACACATATATTCACATACTTACACACGCATGCACATACTCATAGACATACACTCACGCATATATACTCACACACATACTCATGCATATACATATACACACACTCACACATACTCATACACATACACACATACATACACTCACACAATATACTCATATACACATACACACATACACTCACAGACATACATAGTCACACACATATACACTCACACATATGCACATACTCACACAAATACATACACATACATAAATATACATATATACTCACACATATACACTCACACACTCACACATAAAACACACTCATATACACATTCACACAGGCACACACAGACACACATACACTCACACACATACATACACACTCACACACACAGACATACACACACACACACAGACATACACACACACACTCACACACCACTCACCCCCTCAGCTGTCATCACCTCCGGTTTCATTATTTGCTACTGCCTGCCCTTCCGCTTACCTGCGGGCTCTCACAGCCTAGCACAACATTATGAAATGATTTACTGACTATGGGAGTTGCTAACCAGATTAATAAATAAGTGCATGGATTTTCTTAATGAGATAATGGCACTAAGTACTCAGAACCCAGCACTCATCTAACACACAGTACTTGCTGGAGAAGTACCAATCCAAACGTTTCTGAACGCCTGCTGACGACCCGTGAAGTTTGTGTTCAGTGTTCTCATGGACTCCTTGCCTATGGCGACCTTACTTTTACCCACATCTTACAGAGGCAACAACTCTGAAGCTTGGAAAGAATGAGCACTTGTCTAAAGACACATGATCAACACCCACTGGGCAGGCATTCGAACTTAGACCACCTCGTGCTACACCTATGTGTTTACCAAACCCAGACACTGCCCTTCTCTGGCAGAAAGCTCACGGTCGGTCGTTATGTGAACAATTGGGTGAGTGTGCTCCTTACATGAAAGGAATGATAATAAACGGTAACAGTAAGTGCTAGATGTATGGAAAATGCTCAACGAACAGTGATGCTGTTGGCATATGTGTGTGTATACATATATATCATATAGCCTGCCCAGAAGCAACCAGCCCTGATGGCATCAGTAGAAACCTGACTTATACAGGAGCTTGGTTGGGAAGGTTGCTGAGAAGTTTAATATCTACTTAGCAGGGATGGGTCAATCTCGCAAGGATGCTGTTTCCTTCTTTCTTTTACATTTTCCCTGAAGCCAGATGTGGTGATGCATGTCCTTAATCCCAGCACACAGGAGGTAGAGGCAGGCAGATTCCTCTGAGTTCAAGGCTAGCCTGGTCTACAGAGTAAGTTCCAGGACAGCCAGAGATACAAGGTGCTACCCTATCTCAAACTAAAATAAAAAGAGGCAAATAAGTAAGTAAATAAATAAATACATTTTATTGTTTCTAATAAACTTATGCCATAGGCATTTGTCTAACTTTTCTGCCTAGAACCTGCCCCTATGTTATTATAAAAGTCCTGAGATATCACCAGCACAAGATGGGTCACATGTCCCAGCAGCCCTCCGCCTCAGCTTTGAATCCATTTATTAAACTGCTACCCTGAGGTCCATCCTGAAAGGGAGAACCAGCTTCTCCTTAACTCTTGTACGGGGTAACCTGGGAACCTCCGCCAGGTCCCTCTTAATCCCTTAGCAGAAGGCTGAAAGTCATGGACAGCTGTCTGAGTCAGGTCTCAAGGAAAACAGTCTGACAAGAGGAAAATCAAACTGGACCGACTGGAGGACTGAGTGCTGGCAACAGAAATGCCAGACAGAGCCACAGAGGGCTAAGAGAAAATCAAACTCAGGGTCTGAAGAACGCTCCAATAATTGGGCCCACAGAGATCATTGATGATGATGATGATGATGATGATGATGATGATGATGATGATGATGATGATGATCTCAGGATCAGGAGTTCAAAGTCACTCTCAGCTACACAGCAAATCTGAGGTAAAGCTACTTGGGTTAATACCTCCAAGCCCTGCAAAAGGAATCTCCCTCCCCAGGGAGCAATTCCAACACAGGGTTCTTTCCTTGCTTGCTGCTCCCATTATGCTGCATCAAGCTCATAAACTGCCTGAAAATCCCGCTGTTCATTATTTAAAAACAAACAAACAAACAAACAAACAAAAAACCCAAAAGAACAAGTATTTCCAGAAAGGTTAACATAATGAGTCTTTCCACAAATGGATATATTATAGCTTTCAGCCCTGACTGCAGGTTGGAAATGCAGGGAGTATTGCTCTGTTGGTTTTATTCTCTACATACTTATCCGCTCTGTCAGAGACTCAGGCAGCTGGTCAAGGATGTGTGTGTGTGTGTGTGTGTGTGTGTGTGTGTGTGTTTAAATGAAAGGTGTCTTTAGTGTGCAGCTCAAGTTGTGCTCCACCGGTTTGAGTGTGAAAATTTGATCATCTCCTTTCTGGAGGGCAAGTTTTGATTGGGAGGGCCAGAAAATGGAGTTTGGCTGAGGGGACGGAGGGAGAAGCACCTGGGGTGTCATGGGGAAGTGGGGGAGTGCAGATTAGGATGAGGAGGTGCTGAAAATAAACTATTTGTCAGCTTTGCCTCGGGCTGGCTCTGACCCAGGACGTGAGGGAGATAAGAGGCAAGGGGGAGACTGAGCTTAGGAGGGACGTGCATCTTCATAAATACATATTTAACGCGCTCTCCCGGCACTCCTGACGCCACCGGGTCCGGGAAGCTGACCACCTTTAACAAAGCCGGTTTAGTTCCTGCAGTAATGGTTCTTCCTGCCTTAACCCTACAGTAAAAACTTCAGCCAAAGTGAGGGTTTAAATCTATCTATGGGACCTGGTGAACAAGGGGTCTGCTTACGGATCCTGTGGGGGTGGTTTAGAAGGAAATAAATTTCACTGTGTTACTGGGAAATCAACTGTACGAATGTTTGTTGTTTGTTTTTTCAAATCCAGTTTCTTTATATTGTTTTTGTTTGCTCCTCCATGTTTGTGGGGACAGCTTGGCCCTTGCTCTGTTTTTCTGTTGTTTCATTTGGCAGGAATGTTGACAGGCTGTGTCCGGGCTTCGCTGTACCTCTGCTCTGCTGCCTCCGAGAGGCACTGTGGCACTGCGCACGGAGCTCCCACAGCTGGGTTTGGAAGCCAGCTCTCCACCTCGGGTGCAGCCCATGCGATTCCCATGTCCCATCTGTAAAATGGGAACCATATCACCTCTAAGGCGGACCTGGGACCTCAGTGGCGACCCAGGTGAAATTGCTTTGTCAACGTTAGTGGCATGACAAGGAAAGGCGTGGGATATTTGGTGATGATCCAAGTTGCTCTTCGTTTGTGCACCACTTTCAAATAGACGTGCTGATCTGACCGGAGGCCCAACTGAGGTCACAGCCTGGGGTCCTCATCATGGTCCTGGGAGCATCGTTCATTGGACGTTCTGCCTGTCTGGACCAGATGGATTGAAGTGATGGGTAGCTGAGTTTGTGTTTCCATCCTTGAGTGTCAGACCAGAGTTCCCTCTCAAGAGCATCATCATAGCTGTAGGTCCACCAATCTCTCAGCCCTTTAGGGAACAGTTTCCTGATTCCTTGCTCTTGGAGAGTGTGAGAGTCTCCCAGTGCAAACAATCAATGCAACATCTGGGTAAAGCAGAGCTCCGTTGGTGGGTTTAGGGTTGTCTGTGAGAATTGTGTGAGGATTCTAACCTGTAAAAAGAAAGAAAAATAAATAAATAGGAAACATGTTTCTTCATTGTCTCCTGCCTCAAGATTACCTACTCTTGTACTCTTGATCTGGGACAATGGTTCTCAGGGTGGGACCTCCAGACACAGGCATCAACATCGCCAAGGAAAGTTGTTTAAATGCTAAGTCACCAGTAGCTACACCCTAGAACTCCTCAACTAGAAGCTCTGGGGCTAGGGCCTAGCAGGGTGCCTTAAGCAAGCCTCCCGGGAAGCTGTGATGTTCCTAACATGGGAGAATCATTATTTCACAAGTAAACTACCCAGAAAGCCATGCTCAAGTTTCCTTTGGCTCCATGAGAAACACAATGATACAGGCTGGGGGTGACCCAATGGAAGAGTACATTCTTGACAGTATACAAAGATATGAATTCAATCTCCAACACCACACACACACACACACACACACACACACACACACACACACACGGCAGAGAGGATGGCCTTCAGACACTTCTCGCAGGCGTTGCCAGTTTAGTCATCCCTTGTGAGGAGAGGGCTTTATTGGTACGTGTTGGTTACTATCAACTGTACTGAAGAAAGTTCAAACTGTTTGCACTCCCAAGCCTGGTCTCTTCTTAGAGTGTGCCTCTAAATTAATGAATTTAGGGCAAAATTCTTGGCCTAGTGAGTATTAATGAGGAAAAAGGAGACAGGTTTTGAAGGAAAAACTGAGGCAGCCTTTGGAATTCTATAGTCCATAGGCTGAATTGACTCCGGGATGATGGCTTGTAAACATGGCAAACTCACTTCTAGTCTGAAGGCTACTTCATTTCTTCCCTTTGGGAACCAGAGAGTGCAGTTCAGGTGAAAGAGGACAGACCTGGGGTTGGGGAGCGGGGAAGAATGACCTTTTTTTTTTTTTTCTCGGCCCACCTCAAAACCAACCTGCTATGTCTTGAGCAAGTCAAGATCTCATGTGTTCCCATGAGCATAAAAGTAGAGGGAAGGCATTGTAAGGTGACAGCATGATTCTGTAGGACTCTCATAAACCGACCCCATAAGAACTCCTAAGTTGACCTCCCATCCCAAGAGCATTGCATTCTCTGAGTTATCTGCTCCTTCCTAACGGGTGCCGCCTCATCTCACTGAGGCCATTTCTCTTGCAAGGAAGGAATCGAGTTTGCTGTAGAGTGAACCGAGCCTTTCCCAGCACCGTGAGTCTCCCAGGGTTGGTTTTGCCATGGCAGCCCTCCATGGCTACGGCAGCCCAAATAGCCAGTAAGAGTTTCACCGGCCTGGGCCTTGTGTGCTAAAGGAGAGAGCAGCTGTCTCGGGCTTCTGCCCCAAACTGTGGGTCTCTCAGAGCTTGACTTCACCCGGCGCTTGGACTCTGTGGCTTCTACTTTCAAGACTCACAACCTTGGGAAGAAAAGCTTGCGATTTCTCTTCCTGGGTAAATGTGCATTTTGTTATCTGACCTCAAGAAATAGCATGAAATTAACTTATTTCCCCTACCCTTGGTTAAAAGAAATGTAATTTTTTTCTGTGGCTCTCCCCACATTTGGTAATATCTGACCATAAATAGTTTTAGGACTAGAGAGGGCCAAGCAAATAAAACAGCCTTGCCCATGGGCTGGAGGGGAAAAAAATCCTGCCCAACAAATTTAAATTGCCTCTCCTTTGATCATAACGCTTATTGGTGGCCTGGAGGAGGGTGGCACCAGTGGGCTGAGGGCTGAAATTTCCTTTTCTATCACTTTTCTTTACCCACTGGCGTGGCTATCTGGACTGTTGGTCGTGTTCTCTCAGTGGGCTGTGTCGCTTGCTGCTTCCGATTTGTCCAGGAGAGCTGTGCAGGCCAGCACTTACGAACCGACCGTAGTGAGTCCTGGCTTGTTTCCCATAAGATCGCCATTCTGGTACTAACACCTGAGAAGTCACGTGCAGAAGCATGGAGGAAAACACACTGCCCTTACCTTTTAGTGATTCTGAACCTGAAAAGATGATGTCTTAGGTTCGACATCTAAGACAAGAAAGAGACTTGCAGCCCTACAAATTCTGTAAACCCAGAACTAACGAACTCCTCTCCGGCTCATCCCATGGTTAGCCCTGTACTTGGAGGCAGTTAGCCCTTTCCCAAGTGTGAATGGGGCTGGCCCCTCCTTACCATAGAGGACTTTGCAGGAAGACAGTGATGGTTCCCCACGTTGTAAGTCTTTCTTAATCTGCATGGTGGGCGGGGGGTGGGGGGGCGTAAAGAAATTACATGGTTAACATAAAGAATGAAGTTAGGTCATTCGCAAGAAGATGGAAATAATGACGTCGAGCCTTCAAGAGGCCATGTCATCTCTCATATGTGAATATGAGTATATAAAGGCCATGTATGTATATATGGCATGAATCAGAATCAAAACCATCTAGGGAAACAAAGGGGATTAATGAAAGGGTGGAGGGGCTGGGAGAGGCAAGGTGGGGAATACGAGAGGAAGCCATTGCTCAATGTACAAGATACAGTTGTGTGAAAATGTCCTTATACAACACGGCACCATGAGTGTAGACAACGAAAAGCGATAACGATTGCAATAAAGTTAAAATGAAACAAGATATAGAGAATGACAATACAGCAGCCTTAGGAAATTAGCTGGCCAAGATATGAGTCACAGACTGTAAGAAAGAGCCACACAGCCACAGGAGGCGGGAGGTGGGGGGTGGGGGGGTGGGGGGGCACCCAAGCCCATTCCTTTGCCCCCTCTTGCTTGTTCTCCAGTGACAATAATTCCAAAATCCCCCCTGATAATTGCCTGTCCTCTCTGACCCAATGAAGACAGACACCTGGGGAGAGATGGCTTGTGGGAAGTTCCCTCTGCACCCCAGTGTTTCTCCTGAAGTCTTACCCCCTCACACCCAGCTCCACCAGAGAACCAAGCTAAAGAAGGCCTTTCCGGTCTCGACAGCTCTAGATTATTGGGGGTGTTCTGTAATGAGACTGATTCTACACTCGAAGTAGGAAAATAATCTATAATTGATTAATTAAATAAAACAGAAGTGACACACATACCCTAGGAGAAAAAAATGCTAATTTTAATTAAATTTTTAACTTTATCCTCAGCCTCATTTTATCGGTGAAGCTTTTATGTCGTGGTCCATTGGGCCGTGTGTGTGTGTGTGTGTGTGTGTGTGTGTGTGTGTGTTTTCTAGTGAGAGATAGAGGCACAGAGTAGTCAATGATTTACCTAAGATCACATAATGCAACAACAGTAGATATGAGGCCTGGTTGCAAGTTGGGATGCCCAGCTCAGAACTGTTTCCTCCTGTCTCTGGAAGCACTAGCGGCCAGCTGGTGTGCAGTTCCATTCAGAGATGCTTGGAGCCTCATTCTCCTTCCCCAACACCAGCGCAGAAATAGCAGTTTAGGAATTGTAGCTTAGTTGATAGATCAGATCCCTTACCTGACACAAATGAGGTGCTGGGTTCAATCCTCAGCCACATACAAAAACATATAGCATTAGTAAAAACAGAGACACCTTTTAAAAAGAGAATAAAAGTAAGCAAAATGATTCCCGGACTCATGAGAGGACAGACCCTTTCCGTTACTCCTGTTTTAGAGGCACTTTTACTCATAGGGATGTGCCGGGGTCTTTCTTTGTTAACTTTCCAAGCTGTGGTTCAGTGTTGGTTTGGTGTGGCCTGGGAAGTTCCCTTGTGTATCCTCCTTAAACTCACGAGCAGTCACGTACTTTCTTTTGCTGATGGTACATATTTTGAAATTAATTTCTCTGTCTGCATTTTAGAGAAGCAGAGACCACTTTTAGATTCCTCCCATTATCCAGCCAAATGCCATTTATATGAGCAAGTGCTTACATTCGCAGTGTATTTTTTTCCCCCTGAAGATACATAACATTTATTTTTGATATGGAATCTCATATGGCCCTGAACTCCATATGTAGCATACTTTAAAAGGCACACTGCTCCTCCCTCCACCTGCCTTGTGCAAAGATTATGAGTTCAGCACACACGGCCTGCTTAGCAATTCTGGGTTTGAACTTGGGGCTCCTTCATGTATGCCAAGCAGGCACTCTGACACTCACCCTCTAACCCTAGATTCTTAAGGATAAAGGAATTCCTTTTTTAAAATTTATTTTTTTTCTTGGATATTTTCTTTATTTTCATTACAAATGTTTTCCCCTTTCCAGGTCTCCCCTTTGGAAACCCCCTTTCCCATCCCCCTCCCCCTGCCTCCGTGAAGGTGCTCCCCCACTCACCCACCCACTCCCATCCTCCCGCCCTGGCATTCCCCTACACTGGGGCATCGAACACCCTCAGACCCAAGGGCCTCTCCTCCCACTGATGTCCAACAAAGCCATCCTCTACCACATATGTGGCTGGAGCCATGGGTCCCTCCATGTGTATTCTTTAGTTGGTGGTCCAGTCCTCAGGAGCTTTGGGGGTTCTGGCCTGTTGACACTGTTGCTCCCTCCATGGGGCAGCAAAGTCCCTCAGCTCCTTCTCCATCTCCTCCCTTGGGACCCTGAGCTCAGTCCAGGTTGGCTGCTAGCATCTGCCTCTGTATTTGCCAGGCTCTGGAAGAGCCTCTCAGGAGACAGACATATCAGGCTTCTATCAGCAAGCACTTCCTGGCAGCCACAATAACGTCTGGGTTTGGTGGCTGTGTATGGGATGGATCACCAGGTGGGGCTGTCTCTGGGTGGCCTTTCCTTCAGTCTCTGCCCCACACTTTGTCTACATACTTCCTCCTGTGGGTATCTTGTTCCCCCTTCTAAAAAGCATCCACACTTTGGTCTTCCTTCTTCTTAGGCTTCATATGGTCAGTGAATTGGATCTTGGGTATTCCGAACTTTTGGGCTAACAACTGCTTACCAGTAAATACGCTTTCCCTGACTCGCTTGTCCCTGCCTCCTCGGAAACTGAGACTGTGCTGTCCTTCATTTTATGACTTACTCCCCCTCCCCGCCCCTTAGTCTTCGTTAAAATCAGCCAGGTAGATGCATATTCTGGCTGGTCTCAGATGAGGGGAGTGAAGAATGATGTTTTCATCCCGTAACTTCAACCTCTGCTGGGGAAAGCTAACCGGTAAACATGTCTTGGCATTTGAGTTCAAGGGTTCTCTCCACAGTCAAACCATGAAGCATGGTTACAGGAAGTGGCGTGTTGAGAGAGGGCTACTCTGCAGCCTTTACAGCACATGTGTTCTCTTTCCCAGCTTCTGGGCAGATCTGAACGCAGGCTTCTTTTAGGAAGTAAAATAGCTATGGTGCAGGAGCAAGGAAGGGCGTGGCCGCTCACCCTGAGAGAGTTGTAGCCCCAGAGTCAGAGACAGGGGTGTCCTGGAATTAGCTTGCTAGCAAGAGTAGCCAAATGGACACTGTCTGTCTGGGTTTGGATTGTCACAGACGCTGCCGCTGGCTCGCCCTGGGTGGGTAAAGCTTTGCGTGCGCCATCTCACGGTCCCTGGTGTGACACTGTTTGGCAGCGATTGATCGTCAAAGTTAGTTTGCCAAGAACGTTTACTAAATGAGGCCCTCTCCTTAAAAAATAAATAAATAAATAAATAAATAAATAAATAAATAGAGATCTCAGCTCCAAAGGCCAGGGAGACTCTTGCTCTGAGGGAGCGCTAACTTCAATCTTCAGTAGCCAGCTTAGAACTCGGGCTACCGAGACAGAACTCTACAGACATACAGCTAAGGCATTCACTGAGAAAAAAGATGAGTTTCTCATGTGGCAAGGCTCTTCCCTGGTTTTATCATCACTCCAGATGCAATTAAGAAGAGCGAGCTAAGTCCTGATTAGAGGCTTCTCTGGGCATAGGGCAGACTCAGATTTGCAATTGGTTTGCAATAGATTTACACAGGAAATAAGGCGGAGAGTGATGGAGCCTGATTTCCCACATCAACCTCTGGCCTTCACATGTGCACATACAAATACACCGTACATGTACAAGTATGAACATTCATACACATGTACATGAAAAGAGAAAAAAATCATACACTGCAAGCTGTGGCCCATATTATTTATGCAGCTAGGATGGGACCTGCTAGTGTGTTCTAAGAAAGGTCAGAGGGTAAGTGGAATGTTTCTCAGACCATAACATATGCCAAAATACTCAGCTCATGTGCTGTATCAGGAACTGTAGACAAAATGTACACACACACACACACACACACACACACATGAGCATACATGGCTCTGTTCCAATAAAACTTTATTTACAAAGACAGCCATGTGGGCCATGGTTTGTTGACTTCTTGTCTGAAAGTTTCCTGAAATAAATTTACTGCCATGGGCAGAAAAAGTGGGAGGAGGCAGTCAGCTGGACACAAGCGCTCTCACCCATGATATCCACTCCTGTGACACATTGTCTAGATCCATGCTTTAAAAAGATGACTCTTGTCTTCCAATTGGGAATCAGAGTGCATTAGTTAGGGAACTTGTAGTGCCTCATGCTAAAGCTCAATTTTTAAATGAGATCTGCTTCTCAGGGAAAAATATGCCTAACATGTACATGGTTCCTGAATATGGTGTGTCTATAACTCTAAGTACTTCTGTAGCAGTGGCATGGTTCCATGAGGATGGCTTCCCAATCTGTGGATGCTCAGGTCTCTTCTATAAAGGAGCAGTGTTTGCACATAACCCACTACAGCCACTTTTATGCCTTTCATCCTCTCTAGCTTACATAAAGTGTTCGTGCTGATATAAATATTTGTTATACTATAATATTTAGGAAATAATAACAAAACCACCCATGTATTAAATTGAAGGCATATACATTATATATGTATCTGTGTATATGTAGAGCAGTGTGCTGGAGATTGAACACAAGGCCTCACGTACACTAGGCAAGCACTTTACCACTAAGCTGTAGAACCAGCCCTCATGTGTTTTTCTAAGTTGGTTAAACCCACAGATATAGAACCCAAAGATGCAGAGACTCAAATGTATGCTATGAAATCCATTCATTCTCAGTAGTTACTTTCACAAATTATAAAACTGACTCTCTTTGTCCAGTGGAAATGGGCATCCCAGGTCTACACTGTATCTCTTTGCAATTCAGGGTTGGTTTATCCTAGGTAAGAGTGAGCACATGGGCAGGGAGGGACAATGGCCCCCTGGCTGCCTCCCTCAGAGGGACCGTCTGTCAGGCTAGTAGAACACGGCAGAGGGAAGGCCATGGAGCCCAGGCAGTGAAGACAAGGGCTGGAATCTGAGACTGCCATCATCTTGATGGGCTTGGTGGGTGGAAGGGAGATGTTTAGTGAGTTGAAAGAGAGAGAACAAGCGGTACAGCAGACAAGAGAGCAGCTCAGAGGTGAGGTCTGCAAACCTGGGACTTCACACTTGTCAGGGTGCCCTTTCCAAAGGCCATGTGACCCCACCTCTCAGGGGCAGGCAGCCTCTCGCACCGATGACATTCTGTGTGTTGTATAGTGATTCATTCTGGGGAATCTTTGGACTGCTCAACTCACCTTGAATCCCACGGCATAAAGTAGACTGGCCAGGAGGGTCAGTAAGGCTGCCACCACGCCAGTGTGAGACATAAAGACGACTCTTCAAGTGCCTCTCAGCACTATTTCCAATGTGAGGTGGGGGTTGATCCTTGCAGGAAGCCAAAGTTGAAAGACAGGGCTTTGAAGTTCATCTGTCAAGTACAAATGTCTGCTACCTCATTTGTGACTATGTAATGGCACTGTGTAAAAGGACCCAATCTTTATAAAAATCATTTGAGAAGATCATCTATTCTTCCTTCTGGAAGACTGCAGGCAGCCGCCTGCCTGCCCCACCTCCCCATTCCCCCGCCCTAAATATTTTCCACTGGCTGTCATAAATGGTGGGTGGATGGAGTCAGATGAATTCTAAATTACTTTTAAAAATTGACATTACTTTGCTGCAAGCCAACTACTTTGTAAGCTGTGTCAGCTAAAGGTCTCCCACCAGTTACTCTGAAGAAGTTACTGCTGTCATATCTGTCCTGCTAATTTAAGCAGAAACTGTAATTAGATTTAAGTGGTCCTGTTTCCACAGAAATGAATGGCAGCATCTGTGGAGAGAGCCAACTCCTCCAAACCCCTTTGGCTACCGGCACTCTACAAGTTAGCAGTGTGGAGTGAGGCCCAGTTCCAGACTCTGTCGGCCTAATTTCATATCTGTGGATGCACAACACTAAATCCAATCTTCTAAGGCCGTGCTAGGATGGCTGCAAAGCCAAGCACATTCCAACTTTTATGCTGGTGGTGTCTCCTGAGAAGGGCACTGTGTGTGTGTGTGTGTGTGTGTGTGTGTGTGTGTGTTCTCAAACCTTAGCATTAAGAGGAAAAAATAAGGATAAATCTGAGCAGAAAAATCAGAAAAAGTAGAAAGCTATGCTAATAACCAAACAATGGAAATGCAAGATGGTTTTGATAAAGCTTTTGTTGTTTCTTTGTTTACTACTCTGAGAAAGGAGTACGTGCTTGTGTCTTGGAAATCTGATTAATGATAGTGCGCTGTTTGAGGGTCTCCTGATAGGAGGGGTGGCTGTGGGGCATGAGGGGGGCTGTCTAGGCTCGTCTGTTTCCAGATAAGGAGCTAAAGACGTTGATTTGGGGCCTGAGAAGTTGTCCTGTGGGCAAAGTACTTGCAGCAACAGCCTAAAGATCTGAATTTGATCCCTTGATCCACATAATGTTGGGAGGAGAGAGTCAACTCTACAAATTTGTCTTCTGACCACTACATGTATGCATGTATGAATAATAATAATAATAATAATTATTATTATTATTATAATAACTTTTAAAAGATATAAATATTGAGATATCCCATCCTGTGTTGTAGCTTGAACAATAGAACTGGAAGTCCTTGAGTATCAACGCCTCATGTCTGTCCTGTAGACACTGTGGGAGGGACATACATAAATTGTAGATGACTCAGTTTCCCCAAGAACTTGCAATATGGCTGGAACACTAAACTATGCAAATTCAAAAACAATGTTGAATATGCATAGCAACATACTGGAGATTATCAGGTTATCTTATTGAGACCAATAAAGAGTAAAACTTGCTCAAAATGGGAAAAGTGTGATCTAAAACCTTCACTTACTACAAACCCGGAGACACGCTGAAAGATGATGGCATGACCAGATTGAGGTTACCCACCTAGTTAGCCATCTGAGAACTCGGCAGTCTATGCCATCTTAATCCATCCTGGTCAGTGTTCTATTGCTGTGACGAGACATCAGGACCAAGACAACTTTTGCAAAGAAAACTCTTCTAAAAGAAAGCATTTCATTGGGGCTTGCTTGCTTGCAGTCTTGGAGGGTTAGTCCATGGTCATCATGGCAGTAAGCAGACAGGCATGGTGCTAGAGCAGTAGCTGAGAGTTTTACATCCTAATCCATAAATAGCAAAGGGAGGGAGAGGGAGGGAGAGGGGGAAAGGGTGAGGGGGAGGAGGGAGAAGGGAAATGGGGAGAGGGAGAGAGGGAGTGAGGAAGAGAGGGAGAGAGGGAGAGAGGGAGAGAGGGAGAGAGGGAGAGAGGGAGAAAGGGAGAGAGGGAGAGAGGGAGAGAGGGAGAGAGGGGAACAGAGGAGAGGGGGAGAGGGAGAGAGGGAGAGGTGGAGAGAACGAGCACTGGACTGGCATGGACTTTTGAAGCCTCAAAGCTCACCTGAAGTGACGTACTTCCTTCAATAAGGCCACACCTTCTAAACCATCTCTAACAGTTCTCAGTTCTGCCACCTGAGGATCAAGCCTTTAAATATATGAGCCTGGGGCGGGGGAATGTCATTCTTATTCAAACCACCAAACCCTGGAAGGAATGAGAACATTCTAAAGACACATTTGTGTCCCTAACTCAGGTTATTTGATCTATTGAAACAAGGCACCCCAGGTAATAGCATTTCTCCCCTTGAACATCTTGCTGGGAGAAGAAAAAGATTAAAGCCTGGTGCTACCCACTGGGGCCACTTGTCTCTCAGAAAGGAACTTACATGGTGCTGAAAATGTGTCACATCACCTAAATGGTGAGAACTCACCTTGACCAGAACTAAATGATGCACGGCTCTTGACTTCTATTTAAACCTTATTTCATATCAGGAATTTGAGGATGGACTGGCGTGTGTGTGTGTGTGTGTGTGTGTGTGTGTGTGTGTGTGTAACTGGTTCTCTTTGTCCCTCTTTCCAATATGGCTATATCGAATAAATCTCCCTTTTCTGACTTTTACTATTAATTTGCTATTTTTAAATGGACTTTAGAATTTGTGTGTGTGTGTGTGTGTGTGTGTGTGTGTGTGTGTGTATAAGAGAGAAAGAGAGTGTATGTGTGTGTGAGAGGGAGTGTGTGTGTGTCTGTGTGTAAGAGAGAGAGTGTGTATGTGTGTGTGAGGGGGAGTGTGTGTGTGTGTGTGTGTGTGTGTGTGTGTGTGACTGCCATGGCCAGGGGATTCAGGAGGCAGTTCTTGTCTTCCATCTTGCTGAGGCAGGCTCTCTTGCAGTTTCTTTTATACAGTGTACTCTGGGCGTCTTGGATTGTGAGTTTCTGGTAGGTTCTTCTGTCCATCCTCCCGTCTCACTGTAACATGCTGGGATTATAGCGATGCACGGTGGGTACCACACTGGCTTTTATGAGTATTAGGAGACGGAACCCGGGTGTCAAGCTTGCGTGGCAAGTACTTTTCCCCACTGAGCCGTCTCCTGACCGCTAATCTGGCTCTCATGATGAGCTGATCGAGGACAAGTTACTAACTCCAGTACCAACAGTCTGCTACCACCTGGCGGGCAGCCAGTCTGTCTCTAAAAGGACGCTGGGGCCTCTGGGGTGGTGGTGGTGGGACTGGGAAAGATGTGGTGAGTTTCAGGAATCACCTAATGATTTGGTATTGGCTAGCTAATGAGCTACATCCCAATACTATTGGAATTGGGGCCAGCCTCTTGTCTCCTGCCTTTGATGATGTTACTTGCACTGGTCCCCTCTCACAGCCAAACACATCTTCACCAACCACTCTCTTTAAGAACTACACTTGTGATCAGCCACTGGGGTTTATAATAAACAAGCATACTTTAAAAAATATTTTTGTTCTTTGAAATTTTACGAGTTTAGAGGGGAGACCAAGTGTGGTGGCACATACATTTAATCACAGCACTTGAGAAGCAGATGTAGGTGGATCTCTGAGTTTGAAGTCAGCCTGGTCTACATAGTGAGTTTCAGGACAGTTAGGAAACAAGCAAACAAGCCAACAAACCAACAAACCAAAAGAAAGAAAAAGAACTTTAAAAAGTGGGGAGTTGTTTGTTATAAATTGTAACAGCAAAGGTTTCTTGGAGGATGTCAACCTTAGGCTCATTTTCCGCAAGGCGTTCTTGCCTTCTGGTGCGGTCACTTGCCATTACCTCTTCTCTTGGTGGTTTTCCGAGTCTTCACTGAACTTAAATCTTTGGTTCTTTTAGTGCAGCCGCCTTAATCTTCAAAGTGTCATGTAGGCAAGATTGATTTCTGGTGGATTTTTTCCATTTGGACGAGATGGCAGAGGAGATGTAGACAGAACACCTTTTTGCAACTCTGAAGTGTTAACAACAACAGCAAAAACAACAACAACAAGTCATTGTAATGAATTCCTGTGTCTAAAAATGTCGTATTCCATCACAGCCCCTTTGAATCACTGGGAAAGACTGAGAAAGACCTGGGATTTGGTGCGAATCCCCAGCCCTAGAAATCTTGAACAGGATTTAATAGTTCTAATTGCTCCTGTAGTATAGATCCTCCTGAACCAAGTTTCTCTGTGTGTTTATATGGTGATGGAGAAAGGGGGGTGAAAAATAAGCAAGGGATAGAGTTAGAATGATGTATTCTCGCTTGGTGCAATTAAAACCAAGGAGACTCTAATATAAACAGTGCTGACAACATCTGGCAAGAAGAAAGGATGCTGGGAAACCCCTCTACTTCTTCGGACGTGATAACCCATGGAGAGAAACAGAAACAAGACAGACCTACGCACTGTATTACTACTGCGCTTTGTCGGGAGCTGAGGTGGGCATCAGGGATGAGACCCCGTGAGTCACTGTCTCATAAGCGACTGCTGACCTAAGAGGTTCTGGTTTGCTGTGATGTTGTGAGATCTCATTATGTTTAAGAAGGGACAGCTCAATGAGTCCAAGTAAAACCTAGGGAAGGATTAAAATTCGGATCCTGGGGCCAGTGAGGTGGCTCAGTGGGTGACGGTACTTGCCACCAAGCCTGATGACTTGAGTTTGGTCCCCAGAACCTGCATGGTTGAAGGAGAGAAGTGACTCCTGCAAATTGTCCTTTGACCTCTGTACATGACCCCCCAATATATATTATTTGAGATAGGGTCTTACTGTGTAGCTCTGGCTGTCTGAGAATTCACTATGTAGAGCAGGCTGGCCTTGAATTCACAGAAATTCTGCCTCTGCCTCCCAAGCACTGGGATAAACACACACACACACACACACACACACACACACACACACAGAGAGAGAGAGAGAGAGAGAGAGAGAGAGAGAGAGAGAGAGAGAGAGAGAGAGAGAGAGAGCACATATATAACATACATACACACACAATGCAGATCTTCAGATCTTTGCAGGAAATGTTATGCCAAGTAAAGATAGGTTCTTAATTTAGATTCCACATCAGATACATTGCCTGGGGAAGACTGTCTTGATGCTTCAAGTAGTCTCCAGACACAATTGAGTGAGGGAGAAAGGCCATTAGTACAATCTTTTTCAATATTTCCCATTCATTCCAAAGGGCCAGCATAGACTATAACAGCCCTAGGTGCATGAATCCATGCCAATGAACTTTCTTTTGGAAAGTTGGTTCATATACCCAACTTTCCATCATCCACATCTCTTCTGTTTTCACTCTTGCAAGTCAAGGGGAGGAGAGACATGCTGGGGCTCCCTTGCCATTTACAACAGGGTGGCTGCTATTGGGGTGGGGAAGAGGGACAATTAATAACAACAGGCATAAACAACAAATGTTGGCAACAGGTTTGGTCCTGACAAAGACTTAGTGATGCATGATCATGACATGCCAAAACATTAGGCAGGAGACTTCTCACGCACGACTGCCTCAGATCACTTTGCTAGCAGATAGCAGCAGGCTCTTGGGAGTAGCTTCCACAGAAAGCAGTGTCTCAAACAGGACATTGTGGCTTTACTTTGTGGAAAGAAACAGAATCGATATGCAATGTCAAAACATTCCCATGTTCAGAATGACCTGACGCCATATGGGATTCTATGAGCTAGAAATGGTTGATTAAAATGTCAGTACCTTAAAAAAAAGGCTTATCCTCAAATCTGGCTACCTCTGGAGTTGGGTTATATCCTCATGGAAAATGACAAGGTCTTGGTCTGTGTCAGGCTCTCTACTTTGGAATTTGATCTCATCCTCTCGGGAATATGGGAGTAATGGGTAGCCCCATAGAATTGTAGGCAAATATCCAGACCATGATATGGCTGAAATACAAATTTGCATTTTCAATAGTAATGAAGCAAGAGAGGCTGAGTAATATTTGGTAATTTCTATGGTTTTCATATGCTATACATATGCAAAGAGTCAGTCTTTTTTGGATATTCTTAACTGGGTGAGAGAATTAGTGCATGTGAAAAGCCAGCTGTTTCCAAATTGAGACTGGATTGCCAATAAAACAACTCGGCAGTAGAAAGAGATGTTTAATTGTATACACATATATAATGGAAAAATCAAAATAAATAAAATACTAGATTCAATGATCTGCCATAAAAAACATTGTGGATCTGCCTCTAGGACAGGAAGTGAAGTGTTATAAACTTTTTGTGTTAGTTGGTTTTTTGTTGCTGTGACAAAATGCCTGAGGAAGTCAACTTAAAAGGAGGAAAGGTTTATTTGGGCTCATGGTTTTAATCTACAGTCCCTTGGTTCTGTCACTCCTGGGCCTGTGGTGAGGAAGAACACCATGGTGGTAGGAGTGTGGTGGAGTACAGTGGGTTCCCTCGTGTACAGAAGGTAGAAGGGTGGAGTAGGAAGGGACAGGGGACAAAATGCACCCTAGGAAGACACATCACCCCCAATGTCTTACTTACTGCAACGAGGCCCCATTTCCTGAAGCCCTTAGTAATACCAGAAGTAAAGACTACGCCTTCAACAAATAAATCTCTGAAGGACATGACACATCTAAAATGTAGACTATTCCTAGAAAAATTTAAGATTGGCAGAGGCTAGAAAGATTGCCCAGGACATTCTGGGGACATACTTTCTATTCAGTGACAACGATTCCCACACTCCTTGCCTCTTCCATGGTCGGCAGCCAATCTGTGGGCCTGCACTGTATAAGAATGTGAGTCTGGGAGCAAGACTGTAGCATTCCTCTGTGGTCTCTACTTCAGTTCCTGTCACCAGGTCCCTCCCTTGAGTTTCTGCCTTGCTTTCCCTTGATGATGTACTGGAATGTATTCATCAAATAAGCCCATTCCCCCAAAGTTGATTTTAGTCTGTATGCTATCTCAGTAACAAAAGCAAACTGGGACCCCAAGCTCATTTCCCCACTTCAAGGACCAAAGCTTAAAGGTAAGAGTCAGCTCTTACGGTGGCCTCTTCTAGATCTCCCAAAGGAACCCAAAGGTCTCCATTGATTCTTCTAAACCTACAGACACTTTAAATTCCAGGAATGACAGATCCTTGCAGGACAAATGATTTCCTCCACCCACTCAAATGAGGGCAAGGCTCTGATTGGAAAGGACAACCCTCCCCAAGAGGCAGCTTGTCTTTCCAGACAAATAGGACTACAGGACCACACTGGAGAAGATCTGAGATGGTGCTCAACCAGACCACACTTTGACTTCTTGCTCCTTGCCCCAATTCTCCTTCTGTTTAAAACCTAGAGATAGACTCACAGACACTTCACCAGCTCCTATTCCCAGGCTGCACATTAATTAAATCTCCTGTCTCTGTCTTTCATCATTACTTGTCTCTTTAGTTGGGGTATTATGACAGCTGCTGGGTCTAGCTTGTAGGGACCATCAAAGCCAGGGCTTTTCCTGCTCAGACTCCAATCACAATGGTAGTGATTCTCAATGTGTATTTCCTTTAGGCTTGTGGGTATTAGAGTGACTCATGACTATCCAGCTTTGTACAGGAGAAGAGGGCAAGACACCTTCTCCCAATATCCCTCCTGTCGGGAGGGTCGCCAGATTCGTGATCATGGTTATCCTTGTCATGTCTATTTCCTTTCTCCTCACCTCAAATGTCCTAAGCAGCTTTGGTTGGATGCCTCTTGAATCCAGAGTTGTCTGTGTCCCTTAAGAGGATGGAGCAAAAAGGAAAGAGGAAGGTGGTAGTCCATGGGCATTGCAGCCTAAAAATTGCACTGTTGCAAGAATTCAAACCTATTAAACCACTGAATAAATTACATTCTTTTTTGCCCTGAAAAATAATACTTTAGAATAATATCATATAACATGACAGAGTCTGGGCAAAGTGATGGTTTATAGAGAACTGAAAGTTGACAAAATGTTAAAGACAGCTGATTTTAATCACATTACACAGGTCTGGGTGTCGTGTTAGTGGGTTGATAAGCAAGAAAGGTGTGTGTATGCACGTATGTGTGTGTGCATGTACACTCATGTGTGTATGTGTGTGTGTGCTTGTACATTTGTGTGCACATGTGAGTGCCTGTGTGTATCTGTGTGTGTCTGTGTGTGTATATGTGTGTGTGTGTTTGTGTCTCTTAACAACAGCAATTTAAAAGATTAAAAAATAAAATGTTTTGTATTCAGTAATGGAAAGTAAGCATACTTTGATCAAAATGTAACAAAGTAAAACTAAACATTAAAAAAAAATCTGGGGCTGGTGAGATGGCTCAGTGGGTAAGAGCACTGACTGCTCTCCCAAAGGTCCTGAGTTCAAATCCCAGCAACCACATGGTGGCTTACAACCATCCGTAATGATGCCCTCTTCTGGTGTGTCTGAGGACATCTACAGTGTACTTACATATAATAATAAATAAATCTTTAGGCTGGAGCAAGCAGGGACTGAGTTAACAAGGTTAACCAGAGTGAGAGGGGCTGACCAGAGCGAACAGAGGTCCTAAATTCAATCCCCAGCAACCACATGAAGGCTCACAACCACCTGTACAGCTACAGTGTACTCATATACATAAAATAAAAAATCTTTAAAAAAATAAAATTAAATAAAAAAAATCTGAGACAAAATGTTATGTAGCACATTCTGGCCTCAAACTCTCCATGTAACTGAGGCTGACCTTACACTGCTGTTCCGCTCTGAGTGCTGGGATTACAAGCCTTTACCATTTCTCAGTGCTGGGGATTGAGCCCAGGGCTATGAACTTACAAGACAAGCACTCTACCAATTAACTATCACCACAGCCCTTCAAAATTAAAAGTGTTGATAAATATGAAAATGACATTCAATGTATCTTCAAAAATCACTCTCCAAAATTACATTTATATTGCATAGTTAAAATACATATAATGTTGAATATCAGAATTTCAAAGCAAACTTATTTACACAAAAGTTAAAAGAATGAAACTTTGCAATTGTTTATGTCGAATATATGGTGTATGCTATCGAGTAGAGGTCAGAGGATATCGTCCAGGAGTAGATTTTCTCCTTTTACCATGTGGGCTCCCGATATCAAACTCAGATGTCTGGTTTGGTATTGGATACTTAAAAAAACCTTTAACTTTTAATTTAATTTTATTTTATTTATGCTTTTATAAGGAAGATTTTTTCTTTTTATTTATTCTTTTCTTATATATTACATCCCTACTGCAGTTTCTCCACTCTCCCCTGCCCCAGTCTCTCTCCCCACACCCCCTTCCCCCCAGATCCACCCCCATTTCACCTCTCCTCAGAAAAAAGCAGACTTTCCAGGCACATCAATCAAATATGGCATAATAAGCTACCAAAAGACCAGGCACACATTCTTACATCAAGGCTGGATGAAACAACCCAGTAGGACGAAAAGGGTCCCAAAGGCAGGCAAAGAGTCAGAGATGCCCCTGCTCCCACACAACAAAAATATACATGAAGAGGACCTAGGTCAGACCCATACAGGCTCCCTGATCTCTGCGCGTCCCCATGAGTCCCTGTCAGTTGACTCTGTCGGCCATGTTCTCGTGGTGTCCTGATCCCTCTATTCCTTCCATCCTTCCTCCCCTCCTCTTCAGGAGTCCTCCGAGCTCCACCTACCATTTGGCTGTGGGACTCTGCATCTGCTCCCATCAGTTCCTGGGTCAAGTGTCTCTGATGACAATTACACTAGGCTCTGGTGCCAGCACATCCTGCAGGCATGGCAAACTCTAGGTTGGAGGCTTTGTGGCTGGGCTGGTGTCCACATTTCTCTCCCTGAGGCCTTGTCTGGTCACAGAGGATGGCCAGCTAAGGCTCCACGACCCCTCTACTGGGAGCCACTTTGAAATGAATATAGCAGTTTCTCAGAAAATTAGGAATCAGTCTACCTCAAGCCCCAGACATACCACTCTGGGCATACACCCAGAGGATGCTCCATCCTACCACAGGGACACACTCCACTATTTTCATGGCAACTTTATTTAATAACAGCCAGAAGTTGGAAACAACCTAGATGACCCTCAACTGAAGAATGGATAAGAATAATGTAGTACATTACACAAGGGGGAATTATACACTCAGCTGTTGAAAAAAAAAAAAGACATCATAACAAACATTTTCATTCAATTTTGATCTAATTTTCTAAGCATTTATTCAGTTTCATTATATAGTTTTATTAAAAATTAAACTGTATAAAGATGTTTACTACTTAGATATTATATCTAGATCCTCAACTGTAGTGCAAGGCTAACTGATTAATATCACAAAGTGTTCTTCGGGTCCCATTAATTCACGAGGTCGTGAAACCATGAAGAGAAATACAAAAAGAAACAAGAAAATGAGTTCTCCATGCTGTACAGGAAAACATTTTTCCTTGTTATGCAAGAATCACTTCTGTGCAGAGAGAACGGCTTTGTTGGGTGTTGTTAAATGGATTGTTGATATTCTAAACGTTTGTAACTTTTCACTGTAACCCCTCTGCTCAAACCTACCAGCACTCCAAAGCAATGTCTGTCACATAGGCCGCAGCACTGACAACACACCTTCATATTCAGGTAGTTGGTGTCTGGGTGAGGTAGAGGCAGGAGGACCCAAAGGCCAAGTCCAAGGTCTTGGCTCTACTGCTACTTGAGGGTCAGCCTGGGCTACATAAGACCCTGTCTCTAAAACAAAAAAGAGCATAAGACAAAAAAGTGTGAAAATGTGTTCTTGTAGGGCCTAAGAGGTGGATGTAGTCTGCTGTAACCTCAACCCTAACCTTAACATTGGACCTAGAGACACTCCAGCTCTTCATGGAATACAGCTGTTTTTAGGGTCTCAGGCCTTCTTGCCAAGTTTTTTTAAAAATCGTTTTAAATACATCTCTCAATTTATACATTCATTTATACTAACTTGGAAAAAGTACTGATGTACTCTTTCCTCTGCTCTCCCCACATTTGATCTTAAGTCCTGGCTCTTATTTTGTACTTGACATTAAAATAGTCCTGACTGTCTGTAGGTTTCTTCCCGCCATCCCATCTAAATTGCTTGAAGGCGAGTTTTTCCAACACTGTGCCCTACCATACTCCCCTTGAGTCTGTGGTGGGTATCTGCCCCCATGAGCAATTGTTTTCAGCAGAGCTGGGCTCCAGGCCCTCCTCTCCTTGACTGATCACCTTGTTGGGTTTACCTCCCTTCCTGTAAACGTGCTCCCGGTGCTGGACTGGTCGGCTCTCTTTGGACTCTTTCAAACTCACAGCTCTCATTTTTCACTTCAGTCAAACACGGACCCACAGTTCTACGACCTAGCATTATCTAATATAATTGCAACCATCTGTACTCTTGCAAGTTCACTTTCTGTTGGGTGCTTTGCAGATCTTTCTCTAGCTTAGTTATATTTTATATTCTTGCACAAAGATAAGCTAATTTTGTTTCTCACAATTCCATCAAAATAATATTTTAATTACACAAGTCTGTAAAAAGTTACACGTGTATGAAGGAAAATGTGAATTTGTTTTCTCTGTATCATTTCAACCCTCATCCCCCTGACCAAAATTTTACTTAACTGGTTTTATATCTTTTTTTCTATGTATACACATTTACAAATGCTGTTTTGTTTTGTTTTGTTTTGTTTGAGACAGTGTTTCTCTGTGTAGTCCTAGCTGTCCTAAAACTTACTCTGTAGACCAGCCTGTCCGTGAACTTACAGAGATCCACCTGCCTCTGCCTCCTGAGTGCTGGGATAAAAGGTGTACACCACCACAACAGCTGCAAAAGCTTTTGTAAACATTTTTGTTTCTTTTCCTGAGACATGATCTTTCAATATAGCCCAGGCTGGCCTAAAACTCAATATGTATCCAAGGCTAGCCTCAAACTTGAGGTCCTACTGCTTGTCACTCAAATTCTGGAATTACAGGCTATGTACCACCACATGTGGTGTTAAAGCATTTTTTCCCAGAGTACTGGCCATTGAACACAGCCTTATACATGCTTGTCAAGTGCTCTACCACGGAGCTTTATCCTGAGCCTTAGTACATTTTTAAACATACACAAAGCATGACTTTTCTCGACACCCTCCTTGTGGTTTTGCTTTGCCTGCGACACAGTGTACCACGGGTTCCATACCTGCACAACAGAACACCTCACTCTGAGTATAAACACGAGTAAGACGAATACAACCAACAATTACATTGATGCAAAATCAACGAAAGCTAGACGCAAGGAGCGTTACGTGTGTGCAATCGCTCTGCTGGGAACAGTATCACAATAGTGAATCCAGCCAACCTGCCTGGACTGAGAGATGCCTAGAAAATTAGTAAAACGCCCTGCTGGGTGTATCTACGAGGGTGTTTCAGGAGGCGGCTGATGGCTAGGTCAGCTAGCTGAGTGAGGAACACACCCCGTGGCATTAGTGGCGCTGTCCAACAATGTACAATGTACCGATGTCCACTGGCACCGATGGCTGTCTAGAGCAACTGCCTCATTACTCCATCGTGATCTCCCCAGCCCTGGGCTCTGACTGTCCAGCCTGCCGTATTCCAGGGTGGTCAGCTAGGCTGGTCTCACTACTCCTCTCATGAACATCTTTGTTCCACGACTCTGGAGAGCCCTGACTGACATGAATAGAACTTCAAATAATGCTTGAAAAGTTCCGAAGCTTGAAGCTCTCTGAAATGGATCCCTCTATTGTGTAAGGTTCAAAGGATATAAGTGACTTAATAATAGCAACAACCATTATTATTATTATTATTATTATTATTATTACTTGTCACAATTGCTAATTTATCCATCTATTTCCCTACATGTGTTATTTTTTCTAAATTTTTACTTTCTCTAAAAAATGCTATGATGACAGTCCTTACATAGCGTGCATTTTACCAGATGATGCTGGCCACGGATTGATCTCTCCATCAACAGCATAAAAAGATCTACATGACAATTTTAAAGGTGTTTCTGATTATGCAGGAAAAATATATATATACCTATTACAAAGAATTTGAAAAATGTCAGAAACAACTAAAATGTTTAACACTCATAACTTTACAGTAATTCAAAGACAAAACCATTGGTTATAATTTAGTGTATTGAGTTAGGAATATTTTAATTAATACATTTATTTTCTCTCTTTTTTCATGTGATATTGCAAGCACATGCAAACATATTGTTACCTATGACATTAAATATGTAACCACATGCACACCATCTCTTACCTAAATTTCCCAGTTATTGAACATTTATGCCAGTTCTAGTTTTTTACTATATACACACATCTTCAGCTAGCTCTTTTAGAGGATTTATTCATTTTTTTATGTGAATGTGTGTGTGCACAGGTGTTTGTACAGACCACAAGAGGGTGCCTGCATGTATGTCTGTGTACCACATGTGTGCAGAGCATGGAGACCAGAAGACTCTCATGGAGAACATAGACTCTCCTAGAACTGGAGTTACGGATAGCTGTGAGCCACCAGGTGGATGCTGGGAATGGAGCTTGGGTCCTCTGGAAGAGCAGCCAGGGCTCCTAACTGCTGAGCCATCTCTCCAGCCCCACAGTTAGCGTTTGAATTTAAGTTTTTGTCCATATTTCTGTTTCCTTCAAGCAGGAAAAAGTATAAACTTCTGATTGACGTGGAGCATCCAGAGACAGTTGTCAGTGATGTCACTGACACCCATGGCAGGAGCACTGTGCAGAAGGGATCCTCTATTTCCACCTGGAAACATCTAACTGATGGCGGTTTCTCTCCTTTCTCCAGCACAGATCCCAGCCACACATTCACTCTCATAGGACTCCATCATCTTAACACCGGAGTCTTGCTCTGTGCACCCGGCTTGCCAATGGAATACCAGTCCTTCCTTTTTTACAATCTTTCTCCTTCCAAATTCTTTATGGCAACTCTCGAGCTTCACGTGTGTGCATGTGCCTCTGAGAGTGTGAGTGCGTGTGAGTAGGAGAGTGTGTGTTTATGTGAGGGAGTGTGTGTGAGTATGTGTGCGAGCTTATGAGTGCACATTTGTCAGTGTGAACATGTGTGTGTCAATGTGTGTTAATGAGTATATGTGAGTATGAATATGTGTGTGTATACTCGAGTGTGTGAGTATGTAAATGTATGTGTATTGTATGAGTGGGTGTGAGAATGTGTATGAGTATGAATGTATGCATCAGAGTGTGTGCATGTGTGCATATATATGTAAATATGTGTGCGTGTGTGTATATAGTGAATGACTGTATGAGTATGTTTGTCAATGCTTGTGTGTGTGTGTTTCTGTGTGTGTGAGAGAGATGGGGATAGGGAGCTATCCGTGTAAGACTGGGCTGTCCATTAATCTGAATTCTGTTTTTTTGCTTAGGTAGGTGTTGTCTGACACTGGATAAGTGAAGAGTCAGTCCCCTCTGTGTCTCAGGGTCCTAACCAGAAAACCAGAGATGTATATAACAGGCCTCCTCACAATGTGGCTTTTAGTAGCAACACACTGAATGAAATCACTGCAAAATAATTCATTCATCATAGAAAGTCATCTGCAAGCATGCCTAGGGTGATGCTGTGTGGCTGGTATGTTGACCTGGTTAAAGAAGAAATCTCATTTGTTGGGCAAGCTGACCTTAGCATTTCCTTCTGCTCTGGGGCGACAACCAACATTGAGTTTATTCTATAATGCAACTTCAGAATAAAAGGCAGCAGTGTGTGTGTGTGTGTGTGTGTGTGTGTGTGTGTGTGTGTGTAAAGGTGACTGTGGGAGGCAATGGCTAGGAGCCAGAAGCACCATCTACCTATCAAGGTTGTCCATAGGTTTGGTCAAGAATTTGCATCAAGGAACGCCTGCACAAACCGCCTCCGTTTCTTTAGCCACAGGCAGAGAGTTCACGTCAGTTTTTCTTGCTTTCATCCATATGCAAGCGAGCGATAACATGTACTAAGTTAAATAATGCGTGCTACTCCAACTATTCTTACTTCTTATCCTTTGGTTATTGTAATTACATGTAATTTTGCGATGGGTTTTCTATTTTTTAAGAAATCGCACTTTTGTACTTGATCCAGCTAACAGGATTTTCTTACATTACTTCCTAAAGAGGCCATCTTTTAAACTTCTAATGTTATTCCCTATTCATTAGTACACTTGCCTGTGGGGTATGTTCATAAATGGGTTAAAGTTACAAAGTTATGCTTATAAAAGCTCATGGTAATTGGAGTATCAGGAGGGTTTATTAATTTTGAAATCTTAAAAGAGCAAAAGCTGAAATGAGATTGGATTAAGTATATTCTTGCATGCAGTTATTCTAAACACCCTTAAGGACCAAAGACTAACTTACAGAGGACATTATGCAAATGTGAATATATCTCTAAGTGCCTTGTAGGCTTGCTGATGTAATATTTTACATGGTTAGTTAAGTACATCAAGAAAAAGGGTTGACCTTGATAGGGTATAAAGGTGCTTATTTCAAAACAACTGCTTTATTTAATAGGCCACTGCTGTCCAATCAAGAAGGCACATGGAATCAAGAGCCTTCTCATTAGCATCGTAGGCAGCCAAGTATCTGCCGCTCCGTAGGAAACCAAGTGTATTCTTTATAACATAACCAAGTCTCCTATCATTTGTGCTTGTCATCTTAATATCACATGTGCGCAGATGACCCTCAGAGACCACAGTGTTGCAATACGCAGAGATTACTTCCTTGTCATGACTGATCCCAAGAATTCTCTGTGGGAAGTTCGTCTTTGAATACAGGTCACCAGGTCTTTTAGAAATTTATTTTAGCAGAGTTTGTTTTTTTTTTTTTTTTTTTTTTAATGGTAGGGCTAAGAACTACAAGTTTAAAAATATGTATTTTTAACTGTGTCTTTGGGGGGGGTGAGGAGAGCGTGGGCATGTGTGCGCAGGTGCCCTCGGAAGCCACGGATCCTGGATCTTCCTGGAGACCGAGCTACCGTTGGTTGTGAGCAGTCACTGTGGGTGCTGGGAGACAAACTAGAGTCTTCCAAAGAGCAGCGCAAGCTCAACCACCACTGAGCCATCTATCCAGGCCACAGAACCACAAGCTTTTACAGTGTCTTCCCCTGATACACCTCCCCCCCCAAACCCCCCCCATCTCTTCAGGACCCACAGAGGCCATGTAAACCGTAATTTAAACAGACTTCTGAACAGACTTCTGCAATCTACTGAATCTTTCCCAACAGCCGCCTGATCATCTCGGATGAGTGGGAGACAGGGTTTCCTGTAATTTGCTATTTCTCTGTTAAGATGAATACAGTGTTAATGGCTATGTTGTTACTCTGATTGTAGAGGCTCAGAGCAGACAGGCAATCTGGTACTCACTGGCTCACTTGTTCTGTTGGGTTTTTGTTGTTTTTTAATTAATTAATTTTGTGTGTGTCGTGTTAGTGTTTGTTTTGTTTTCGACGGGGTCTCTCTATGTAGATTCCGCTCTCCTAAAACTTGATATGTAGATCTGGCTATGTCAGAGATCTGCCTGCCTCTATCTCCAGAGTACAGGGATTAAAGGCATGTGCCACCACGCCAGAGCCTAATTAATTTTTTTTAAGTTAGCATACAAAGGGACAGGTTTCATTAGAATATGCTCCCGTTCATACGGTGGCCTGCTTTTTCCTGTTTCATCACTCTCCCGATCAGGATATTCTCTTCCCTTCCAAGTAGTCCTTGCTTCTGCTTTCACATCTCAAGAAGTCTGTCACTCTCTTTTTCCCCTCCTCACCTTCTCTTAAAATCCTCTTCCTCCGCAGGAACTAGAGAGGTGGCTCAGGGGTGGCTCAGGGCACCTACTGCTCTGTCAGAGCACCGAGGTTTGGTTCCCAGCACCCACACGGCAACTTCAGTTCCGGGTGAGCCAGCATTCTTTTCTGACCTCTACAGATAGCAAATATATACATTCATTCAGGCAAAATGAGCGCGCGCGCGCGCGTGCACACACACACACACACACACACACACACACACACACTTAAATCTAGAGTTCACATATGAAAAAAAAAATTCAGCGTTTATGTAGCACCTTTTCCCGTCCATTCATCTGTTGATGGATATCTGGACTAATCCTCGTCCCCAGCTCTTAGGAACAATATGGTAGTAAAGATGAACGCACACGTTTCTCTGTGGTGTGCTGACCAAGAGTGGTATAGCTGGGTCATAGAAGATCTATTTTTTTTTATTGGATATATTCTATATTTACAATTCATTTCCCTTTTTCTGGCTCCCCACCCCCAAAAGGTCCCACATGCCCTTTTCCCTCCCCCTGCTCCCTCATCCACCCCCTCCCACCTCCCTGTTCTTGTACTCCCCCACAATGATGCTTTGGTCCATTCTAGCACCAGTGTCTACTCCTTTCTTCTTGTCAGACATCACTTGGTATGTGATTTGTGTCTTTGGTGTTCCAAGATTCTAGGCTAATATCCACTTATCAGTGACTGCATACCATGGGTATTCTTTTGAGACTGGGTCACCTCACTTAGTATGATGTTCTCCAGCTCCATCCATTTCTCTAAGAATTTCATGAATTCATTGTTTCTAATGGCTGAATAGTACTCCATTGTGTATAAGGATAAATCGGCAACCAACAAATTGGGAAAAGATCTTCACCAACCCCACATCCAACAGAGGGCTAATATCCAATGTATACAAAGAACTCAAGAGGTTAGACCCCAGAAAACCAAATAACCCTATCCAAAAATGGGGTACAGAGCTAAACAGAGACTTTTCACCTGAAGAAATTCAGACGGCTGAGAAACACCTTAAAAAATGTTCAACATCATTAGTCATTAGGGAAATGCAAATCAAAACAACCCTGAGATTTCACCTCACACCAGTCAGAATGGCTAAGATTAAAAACTCAGAAGACATCAGGTGTTGGCAAGGATGTGGAGAAAGAGGAACACTCCTCCACTGCTGGTGGGACTGCAAGCTGGTACAACCACTCTGGAAATCAGTCTGGCAGTTCCTCAGAAAACTGGACGTGATACTTCCGGAGGACCCAGCCATACCACTCCTGGGAATATACCCAGAAGATTCCCCAGCATGCAATAAGGATACATGCTCCACTATGTTCATAGCAGCCTTATATATAATAGCCAGAAGCTGGAAAGAACCCAGATATCCCTCAACGGAGGAATGGATACAAAAAATGTGGTATATATACATAATGGAGTACTATTCAGCCATTAGAAGATCTATTTTTAGTGTTACAGAAATGCTCACGTGGGCTTCTGGCGTGGACCGCTTTGTATTTCTACAACGCTCCCCTTTGCCCACCTCTTTACCTCCTTGCCAACACTCGCTGCTTGGCTCCACCCCCACCTCCACCTCCACCCAGAGATTGAACTAGGGCCTGCGCATCCACTCTACCATCAAAATACATCCCCATCCTCGCTGCCCTTTGTTTCCTGATGACCGTAGCCATTCTGACTAGCGGGAGATACAATCTCACGCAGCTTGTAATTTGCATTCTCCCATTTGCTAAGGGTTTTTGAGTTCTTTTCCAAATATTTACATTCTGTCCTTTGTAATTGTATATTAAATTTGTTGGATGATTTGAGGTGTTTTGGTGTTTAATTTATAGGTTCTTTATATATCCTATATATTAATTCCCTGTCTGATGTAGAGTTGTCCAAGATTTATTCCATTTTTGTAGACAACCTCTTCATTCTGGATTGTTTCCTTTACCATGCAGATTTTTACTTTTATCTAATTCCATTTCTAAATTCTTGGGATTGGTTCCTATGTAAGCAGATTCCTTTCCAGAAAGTTCTTGCCCCTTCCTAGATTTAGACCTCTGCTTCCCTCTAGCCGTTTCAAAATGTTAGGTCTTATGTGAAGGTCTCTGATGCATGTTGGGCTGATTTTTGTGGGGATGAGAGACATGGATTGGGTGTCAACTTTCTGCATGTGGGAGCCCCGTTCTCACAGCATCAGGACAGCTCTTCCCCAGTGTGTGCTTCTGACACATTTGTCAAAACTTGGGTAGTTGTAGTTGGGAAGGTTACTCTTGGGTCCTGGGTCTTATTCCAACAGCCTATAAGTTCACTTTATAATAACATCGTTACTATAGCTTGATAGTGTGGTTTGAGATTGGGCACTGTGACCCCTCCAGAGCTGGTGTACCACCACACCAGGGCCTGATTAGGATTGTCTTGGTTCCAGTTCTTTTGTCCTTCCATATGAATCTTAGAACTGTTTTTTTTCCTAGTTCTGTGAAGAATGTAATTGAAATTTTGAGGAGAGTTGTACTGAATTCATCAAGCACTTTCAGGGATATAGGCATTTTACCATATTAATTTCACCAATCTCTGATTATGGAAGATCTTTCCATCTTCTACAGTCTTCTTCACTTTTTTCCCCTTGGTGTCTTAAAGTTTTCATTATAGAAGTCTTTCCCTTGCTTTGTTAAGTTTATTGTCACATATTTTATGTCTTTGGTATTATCATAAATGAAATTTTTTTCTGATTTTCCCCCTCAGGGGGTAAAAATAAGTATGGAGTTTCTAAAATAAAAATAAGATAGTCAAAAATACCACATGAGTTATAACAGAGACGAAGCTGCAGAGATGGCTCAGAGGAGAGCTGTGTTAATTAGTCTGTCGGTTGTGTTCGATTGGTCTGTGGGTTTTGTTCACTAGTGGAACAAAACTAATAAATTGATACATATTAAGGGGTGATTTATTAGATTGGCTTACATAATATGAACTGGGTAGTACAACAGTGACCATCTTCACACCAGAGAGTCTGAGAACCAGCTCACTGCTCAGGTCCTGAGGCTGAAATTCTTAGCAGAGCCAATCTGGAATTTAAAGCTTAGAGAATTCCTGGAAAGCCGTTCATTTTCAATCTATTTTGGAAGGGGGAGAAACTGGGTTTTGACATCAGCAGGAAAATGGTGCTGGTGATAGCAGTAGAAGCAGCAACTATGTGTTCGCCAGCAGGAAGGAGATCGAAGGTAAGCAGGTAAGAAAGCAATTGCTTTGTGTCCTGACCTTCTTGTATCTGAGACCTCAGAAAGTACTATCCATGCTAGAAGAGGGTTTTCCCACTCAGTTCATTTATTCAGGAAATACCTTTTCAGACCCACCCAGAGGCATGTCTCTTAGTTGATTCCAGATCTGGTCAAGTTGCTAGCCAAGATTAACCATCCAAAGTCTACCCTTTCACATTGCCTTATGTCACTCTTAATTTCCAAATAAAAATTGTAGTGAGATCATAATTCTACTTAACATGATATAATCACCCATGAACAACCATAAACTGTTATTTCCCTCAAATAGGTGGCAAAGTCCCTTGAGGAGTATTTAGTCTTTTAGTGTCCTATAACTTAAGTATGATAATATAGGCTTATAGGACTTACCTACTGATATTACCTCAACTGATGTTGAATTACATGGTCAAGACTTAAAGAAAATATAAATATCAATATCTGCTTTATATATATACACATTCTTAACAAAGTAGGACAGAAGCACTTAGGACATATAATCTACATTTCTGTGACTAATTAAATGGCCTTAGCTGGTATTTATACCTACTCTTTCTACCACCCATTCCACATTCTCCCCTCTCTTAGCAAGCACTTCAGCAGGGCTTGGAGGTTTAACTGGAGGGATAACTAATACCTTCATCTATAAAGGGTCTGGCCCTTTGTCATCCTTTACAGATAGGCAATCTCTCTCTCTCTCTCTCTCTCTCTCTCTCTCTCTCTCTCTCTCTCTCTCTCTTTCACACACACACACACACACACACACACACACACACACACACACACACCCTGGTAGACTGGACCAATTGTTCCTCTTAATACTGTGAATCCTTTCATAGCTTGTTGACTTGGGGCATCAGGAGACTGAAGTTGCCAGGAAGAAGTCTCCACTTCCAGTTCAATGTAATACGTATTGTGCCTCCTGGAAGAAACACCTACCTCTCTTCTGAAACCAAAACGTATAGGTTAATGGAGCCTAAGGTTACAGGATCAGGAAGTAGGACTTCTGCTATAGCCTCATTTTGGATGATGGTAAGTGGTACCAACCTCAGTTCTACCAATTGCATTCTGGACCCATGAACTTTAACATTGGACAGACAGGAACCATATATGCTGGTTTGAAGAATATTCAGCCTTCTGGAGACCTATGTCTTAGCCATCAAATCTAATGCCACCTAGTTGACTCTGTAACTGCATCTTAAAAGGCCACCCCCCCCCCAGCGGCCATACCATCTGAATCTATTTGATCTCAGACCCCTGAGAACACTGAGTGCTGTAGAAGACAGACAGAGATAGATATGTAGATAGATAAATGATAGATAAACAGACTCAGCAAAACACAGAGAGACAGAGAAAGAGGTAGAAGAAGGAAAAGGAGGAAAAAGAGGAGAGGAGGAGGAGAGGAAATCCTTAAAATTTCCTTAAAGGGCCATTCTACCATCCTATCAAAGCAGCTCCTTCAGGAAGGTGAGGGATATGGTGAGACTAGAGAATGCCATGGGCTTGAGTCTACTGTCTTACGTCTTTGGTTATGAAATAAGTTCCTTGGTCAGAAGCAGCACTGTGTGGAATCTTGTGGCAGTGGATAAGGCATTCTATACGTCCATGAGTGCTAGCTTTGGCAGAAGTATTTTGTACAGAAAAGGCAAATCCATGACCAGAACAAGTACCTATCCCAGGGAGGACAAAGAGGCACTGTTTACAGGATGCAAATGGTCCAACACAGTCAACCTGCCACCGGGTTGAAGCTGGTCACCCCAGGGAATGGTGCCATTGTCGGGGCTCAGGGCTGGTTTCTGCTGCAGGCAGATCCGTCACTCAGCAGCGGCTGTAGCCAGGTCAGCCTTGGTGGGTGGAAGTCTGCCTTGCCCAGCTCCATCTCAGCCACTCTAGGCACTTTGTGGGCCCATTGGGCCATGACAGGGAGGTAGGGGCAAAGGTTAGTTGTCCACAGAATGGTTTATCTTACCTGCCTTGTTATTGAACTCCTCCCCAGCCAAGATTACTCTTTGGTGATCACAAAACACAAATATCTTTGTTTCCTTCACCCAATTGTGGAGATCTAGCCACATACTTCTTCCTCAAATATTTTTATCTTCAATTTCCCAACTGTGTTCCTTCTGAGTCCTTGAATATCCGTCTAAACCATGGCCCGTGAATTAGTACCCCACATCTGGCCACTTCTGCTTCCAAGCAAAAGGTATGACACTGTGTCCTGCCCATTGGGAAGATTTTCTTTCGGGGTTGTCCCAGAGAGGAGCTGTAATGCTTCAGTTGTCCTCTTCTGGATGGCGCCTGCATAGCAGTGAAGAGCAGTCTGCACACCAGGCCCTTGCCTTTGCTTATTTAGTGAATGGCAGATACGTGGAGGTTGGTCCACTTGTGGACCGAGCCTCTGGGTGATCTAACTCCAATACTCACCTCAGCTGGTGAGATCTGCTGAACACCAACAGCGCTTGAACCAAGCCTCCTGGGGTCTGAACTTCTAAGCCTGGATACATGGAACCCTCCCGCACTACAAAACTATCTTCTGAGGCTGTCTGTTGCCCCAGATTGTGGTAGGCTAAATTCAAGTTTCCTAACTTGTAGTCATTTCCTGTTCTCAGAGCCTCAGGCTCACTGTTCTAAACATGACACTCTTTCTTAACCATTGTCTTCTGGGTCATTCAGAGTGTCAAAATGGGACTCCTCTCATTGCTGACCCAACTGTCTCGCCCAAAGCACAGCTGCTTTCGAGGCTTGTGAGAGCCATGATTTGCCCTGAGGGGTTTATTGCCAGTCTTATTTTACCAGGGCCACCTGGCTTACCTTTGGGTGGGGCTTCTGCTTCATCACCAACACCACCATCAGGAGCTCTGTGGCTGGAGCTGCTGTTCATCTTGGCTTTAGGTTTGCCATCCCCTTTCCTAGCTACTCTGCTCCAGCCTACTTCTCTCTGGAACGGCAACATTCTTACTTCCATTGATTCTTCTCCATTACCAGGTGGCTTGGAGACAATTTCTAGTCCTGGCTTAGCAGTTATTAATTAGCTTCTACTATGTAAGCCCTTTTATGAAGGACTCAAAGAGACAAAGAATGCTCCAAGGAAAACTAGAAATTCATTACCACATCTCACCTCAAGAACATAAGTATACATCCATTAACTGATCAGGAGTGACAAATTGATCATTAACTGGTATAACTATCTTTTTAAAAAATCTACTCTACAAATATTTTATAGGGAACATAGTTCTGTGTTTCCCAAGAGCATGGCAATTCCCTGACTCTCTCTCTCTCTCCCCCTCCCCTCTCTCTGTGATAAGTCCTCTGCACTGGGCCAGGAGCAAACATAAATCATGTTTTTAAAGAAACTCTTCTGAATGAGGGAGATCAGGAAGAGGGTACACATTGTTTGGGGCCATTGCATCTTTCTTGTCCTAATAGGAGACGTTGGCATCGTCTTCTGATTGTTTTAAGTACCACCGAGGCCCCAGCAGCTCAGAAATGGGGATGTTTGGCAGGTGGGAAAATGATGATGAGAAGCAAAATGTAATTTCTTCCACTATAGCTCTCCACGAGTGGCACAGGCTCTGCAGTTAAATAAACACGTTTAAAGACAAAGATTTTGCATTTTCATTTATGCACCGTGGCTGCTCACTTTCGTTCTTTTGGAGCCTGCCCAAACAGCCAGTGATTTGCATTTTCTCAAATAATCTCAGCAGTGTGCATCCTTCTGAAACACAGAGAGATGAAACCGTTTCTGAGTGCTGAGTAAAACTACACAAATACATACATACATAATACATACATGCATAGGTACCTATACATACGCACATACATACCTATACATACATACATACATACATACATACATACATATGTTCTAGGTATCCTCATGGATGATATGCAAACTGATATTTATTTTTACTTTTGTGTGTGTGTGCACATGTAAACATGCACATATATGTGCATTTGGGATTGTGAGTGCACACATATCTGTTTACATGTGAAGACCAGAGGCCTTCTTTGATTGTTCTCCATGTTACCTTTGACACAGGGTCTCTCACTGCTGCTCACCAATTTGCTAGGCCAGCTTGTCAGTAGCCCTGAGGACCTACCTGTCCCCATCACCTCATGCTAGGGTTGCAAAGATGTGTAATGACAGTGCCTGGCTTTTTTACATGGATGCTAACTCAGTCCCTCCCGCTTGTGTGGCAACACTTTAATGACTTAGCCACTTCTCCCACCCCCTAATGTTGTTTAAAACACTATTGTATGCAGCAAACTTTCCAAACACTTGAACTTCACACACTTTCTACAAATATGACATCATTCCTGCCTTCTCAATTGAAGAGTTGATTCTTCATGACATGTGCTTCAAATAGCACCCCTCCTTTTTACTTTTCTTTTCTTTTTTCTTTTGAGAAAGAATCGCATGTAGCTTAGGCTGGCCTCAAATTCACTCTATAGCCAATGATGATGACTTTGTGCTACTGATCTTCCTGTTTCCACTCGGGATTACAGATGCATGTCCCCGTGTTGGGTTTAGATTTGTAAGAATATATGAAGAGACCGAGAGAAATATTTAATTGATAAAGGGTGATCTAAAGTGGTGGAGATTTAAAAGAGAAAAATTAATTACAAGTAACTATAAGGATAATTATATCATTCCAACATGTTAGTGAGGATCCCATGGAGTCTACTGTATGCTCTGACAAGGCACTAAACACCTCTTTATTTTCCCCGTTTAAAGATGAGGATAGGGCTGAGGGTACAGCTCAGTGGTAGAGTGCTTGCCTTGCCTGGTCAAGGCCATGGGTTCAATTCCTCCAGCACTATGAAAAAAAAGAGACAAGGTAGGATTTATTTCACAGAGTCTCTGAGAAGAATACTATGTATAGGCCATAGAACAACAGAGTGCATTTAAGGGGCCCGAATTAACACATCACTCTCAGAGAGTCTAACTTCATACTCATTTTAAAGAACCCTCTGCAAACAATTCTAACAGTTTTGAGAAGCATATGGCTCTAACTTACCTTTCCTGGGCTTTTTCCTGGGTTGGATGTTTGGCGCACCAGTTCCCTCCCACAGATCCTCTCTACCGCCCGCTCCATCCTCAGTAGGAAGCTCCCTTGCTCTGAGCTTGCTGTGTGGCAGTCCTCTAGGTTTAGGTCATGAGTTCTTTTTCTCTCAGTAATTCACACTCCTGGGTTTCCATGCCAACCGTCACCGTGGACATGTCTGCATCTCTACTCTTCTATGTCTTTCCTATTCCTTCCCCGAGAGCCACCCTGGACAAGGTGCTGGAAATATATGAGAGCCCCAGTCTATTATAACCGACTGGACTGATTTTGTATGATTAAGGAAAAGAAAACCGAGACAAAACCACCAGGTGAAGTCTCCATAGTAAGTATAACTCTGAAGAACAGCATGGCCTCCAGAAGGCCGGGTGGCTTCCAAGTCACCACAGTGTCAGACTTCTTCTGTCTCCACGACCACAGAGTCTCAGAGATCTCATTGGAAGTGTTACAGGAAGCCCATCAGAGATGACCAGTCAGACACAGTTTGTAGTCGATTGAAAGTCTTTCTTCCAGCTGGCTGGGACTATACTTGCATACTCTGAACCCAAGGGTAGCCCACAGCATTTAGACCAAGGGGCATTTAAAGACAAACCCCACATCTTGGTGTTTGATTCAGCAGCTGCAGGGGAAGGTTTGCACAAGCAAGCAGCTTACCAGAAGCTAAGACAACTAAGGCTTCGTGACTCGGGGCCTAGAATAGAGTTGGGCCATTTTTCATGGGATTCTCCATTAAGGGGAACAAATTCTAGTCAAACCTAAAATGTCTTCAGTGAGAATACAAGAAGGAGGACCCTCTGCACTCTCTGGCCTGATCACAGGAGGACCCTTCACTCAGTTCACAACACACCCTGGTTCGAGTTGCCTTACACTTGGCCTCAATTTTCACTATGGCAGTAAGTTTTACTTATTTATTTTGTAACATTTTAAGGGTGCAACATTTTAGTTTTAATTTTTGTTTGCAGTAAAATAAACAAAGCCTAAAGTCTACCACTTTGCCCAAGTGTGGGGTTCTGTGGCATTAAGCACATCCATCTTTCCTGCACAGGTCTCCAGAGCACTTCCGTCTTCTGGGACTGGGAGCTCCACACTTCCTCTTCCCAGTCCCTGGCGGTCACCCCTAGGCTTCTTCCTCTACGCAATTGCCTAGTTCAGAGAATCCCGTGGGAATGGCCTCATACTCACACTGCATCTGTGCTTTTGTGTCCGGCTTATTTCACTAAGTGTAATGTTCTAGATATCCATTCATTAGTGTGGGTCAAAGTTCTTGCCTCTTTAAGGCTGAGTGGCATTGCCCTGTGTGTGTTTGCCATGTTTTGTCTACCTGCTCATTCACAGAAGTATGCTTGGGTTGTTTCCACGTCTTGGCTATTGGAAATGACATACTATTGCTAGGAATGTGTCTATATAGACATTCCCTCTGAGACCCTGCTTTTCAGTTCTTCAGCCACACATACTTAGATGCCGAATGAAGGAACCCCACACTAATTCTCTTGGAAGTGTTTTTCAGAGAAAATGCATATCAGTAAATTTTACATCTGTGGACAATGGATAGTGATGAGATCATTGATTCGACCCCATACAGTCCAACATGTGCCACTTAAAGCTTTCAGCGGCAAGTTCACTCTTCTGTGAAAAGAAATTAAAGGTTTAAAAGTTAATTCAGGGAACTAGAGCGGTGACTCGGTGGCTAAGAGAGCCTATTGCTCTCCCAGAGGTTCTAGGTTTTGTTCCAAATGCCCATAGCAAGTGACTCTAACTACCTACAATTCTAGTTCTAGGGGACCCCATGCCCTCTGGCTTTTGGCTGCATGTGTACACACACGAGTCACAGCAACTCACGCAGGCACACAGGCATACACATAAATAAAAATTAAAAACCAGTTGAGGAAAATTAGAGGGGCAGGGGCACTCAATAGAGACTAAATGGTTCAGCATCACCATGGCAGTCAGGGCAGGATCCACATACTGCATCCTGTAGAGAGGCTCTCCCCACCCCAGCCCCCTACAGTCAGTAAGCAATCCACACTCTTGTTTGTAATGGTAATTCCCTAGATGTAAGATGGGGCCAGATATTCAGAGGAGGCAGGAATGGGTTTCTGGAATATGCCTTGTTGGATGTGACCCCTCCTGACATAAAAGGGGACCTCTCCTGTGAATACAGAATGCTAAAAAAAAAATTATTGAACAATTCAAATTGGCATAATTTTGTGTTTCAACAAATGTTGGGGACTGGAAATATGAAAATTAGTAACGCGTAATGACTATTTTCAAACCTCACACAGTCGAGCAAAGGAGAAGCCGGCGTGAACGAATGGCAGGTGCCAGGCACAGAGGCCTGGGTGCTGGGATTGTATCGCTGAGGACCAGGGCCCATGTTCCCCACAGACTGGTGCACCGCCGCCGAATCCACATGGCGGCGGTGTTAGGAGGAAGACCTTTGGGGAGGTCATCAGATCATGGGGCAGCGCTCCAGTGAATGAGGTTCATGTCCTTAAAGACCAGACGCACAAAAGCTAGATTCCTGTCCTCCATACCCCCTGAGGATCCACTGAAGGTGGCCACTTTCTAGATTCAGGAGAAGAGCGGCTGACAAACCCAGGAGGCTTTAAAAACAAGTTCCGTGCTGAGTGCCTCTTCTGAGAGTAAAACCAAGAGGTCAGAAGTGAGTGTGGTGCCTTTCCAAAGCTTTCAGGGAAAAGGAAAGGAGCTGTCCAGCAATTACAGGAAGGCCCAGAGCAAGGGAAGGATTATGGTGTGTCTGAAGATAACTACAGTGGAGTTATATAATAATAATAAACCTAAAATTTTTATTTAAAAAAAAAGAAAGTAGAAAGATTAAACCTACGAATGCCATGGAAACTCATCCTGAGATACAGCTAAAATTGACACCCTGGCGTTCCTATTTTCCATGAAGCCGATGCCTATGGCAGACTGCTCCCGTTCTAGGGCTCTAGAGCACGATGCAGAGTCAGGGGGAGAGACTGATGATCACGCTGGTTGCAAGCAACAGAGGCTCAACTTCAGTTACCTTAAGCAAAGATGCAAATTCACTGGGTCTCGTTACCTAGAAGTCAGGCACTGCTGGACCCAGGATCTCACAAGTGAGATCAATTTCTCTCTGCCTTTCAAGGTTGTATATTTCTTCTTCTCTTTGTGTATTGGTCCCACTCTCTCTTGCTGCAGAAATTGTTACTCTGTGGGGGAAAAGGGGTCCACCAAAACTCTCAGTTTCACAGTTTTGCACTTCCTGATCCAAAAGGAAGAGAGACACTTTCAGTACTGGTGGAGCTTGAGTTCTTCGGGTTGGCCCGCCAGCTGACCCAGCTCACACTACCTGCTTGTCTCCTGGACCTGTGTATCTGGTCTGGGCGCAGGATAGCGTGATTGGCCAAATCTGAGTCACATGTTAGCCCTGGAGCCAAAAGAGGAACGGCGTGAGAAGTCTACTGACAGTCTCATGGATCAAACAACCGACAAATGAAGGGGGCAGAAAGACCTTCCCAGGAGGAGTAGAGAAAGCAAACACTGAGCAGGCTAAGACAGCAGCGCCACAGCTGCTCAGAACACGCTTCGGTGCAAAGCTGGAGCCCAGGGCTGGGGGCGGGGGGATGCCCCGACCCACTAACAGGAAGTAAAGCTGCTGGTTTGGGTCTATCTTTGACCCGGTGACCCATATGACAGCTGGTGCTGGGCGTCTGGTGGCACGAAACACCTTTCTTCCTAACCCAGAACAATTCTTCTGATGACGCCTGGTGGTCCCCTTCCCGGCCTCTCCCTCACACCGGAATGTGGATATACGGGTGAGCCGCCTCCTCCTTACACCTCAGTCCCTGAGCCTGCTGTAGGAAACAGAGGAAGGCCCAAGTGAAGGTGTGCTGTTGACACGGGCGTGACCATGTCAAGCATCAATGCAATGAGAGTGACAAAGCCTTCCCTGGGTGAGACTCAAAGGGAAAAGACAAAGCCATCTTTAGGGGTCCCAACATGGGTGCTGACAGTGAGTACAGAAAATGCCCACTAAAGCTTCACACACACACACACACACACACACACACACACACACACACCCCAACCCTGGATGTTTACAGTCTGGAGGCTGCACCCCTACAGAGACTGCTCCTGCGGAGGTTAGCTAAACCTGCCTCCTCTACCAGCTGTATACCATAAACCCGCCTCCTCTATCCAGCTGTATACCATAAACCCGCCTCCTCTATCCAGCTGTATACCATAAACCCGCCTCCTCTACCCAGCTGTATACCATAAACCCGCCGCCTTGTTTATCCATGCACGATGACAATAACTCCTTAATTCAGCTCTGTGCAATAATTCTGCCTTCCTGTTCAACTCTAAATAATAAACACACTAAGTGTCTGGGGTGCTGAAGTTTCTCCAGCAAAGATCCAAGTCTACCTGACCCTAGCTTCTGTCTGTGTGTCCATCTGACTGTCGGTTTTGGTTGTTTTTGTTTTGTTTTGTTTTTCATTTCCATGCCACTCCAGTCAGGCCCATCCCCTAAGCCATTTAAGGACCTGGCAGCCAGCTGCTTACATCCCCCTGTGTTTTCATTCCCCTGAGAATAAAATCTCTCATTTAATTTGACCTTCAGGTCCTCCCTCAAGCCCCAACTCCAGAGGGACTCACTGGGCTCCTCGCTCACTCCAGCCCCTCCCAGGCCCGGCCCCGGATCTGCCTTTAGTTTTGTGAATGTCAAGCCCCGTGTCATCCTTTGGGTCTCAACTCAGATGTCACTTTTGCAGAGAGGGCCACTTAAGGGTTCCTCCTGCCCCGTGACACTCCAGACTCCCTCCTCACCACACTCTGAAATGACCTCTTTCTCCGTTTTCTGCCCTAACATCAGCCTCTTCCTAAAGAAATGAATCAGGGGCGGCGGGGTGGGGGGAGGGGTGACCCTACTGGTTTTACCTAGGGCTTTAAAGGTGGTCAGTCTATGGATTAATGAGCTCTTGGGATTGAGAGGTGAAGGCCTCCTTGCTTCCCCGCGAGACCAGCTCCACCTCGAGCAGAACTGATGTCTGCCTCCACTGTGTAACCAAGGTATATTACCTTGCGTACCACACCACACCGTTCTGGCGCTTGCTTTGCTACGCGGCTACCGCTTACCTGGTCTCCGAGCTAGTCTGCAAGCCCTATGAGATGGGGCCAATCAGACTTGCAACTTATCTCTGTACACCCCAAGCTGAGCGAAAGGTACCCAGGACACGGCAGGGGCTCTCATGCTTATTAATAGAATGAAACAACACCACATCAGTGAGCGAGCCATAGCCAGGCTTATGTGGTCACAGGAAGGGGAGGGCTGGAGAACCCCAGACAAGATATTGGTCCTTGCAGCTGGGTTTGTTAGACTGGCAAGAGGTGCCGGAGCGAAGGCAGGGCTTCCTGAGCAGGAGATGAGAAATCACCTGACAGACAGCGAGCATGTTTCCAAGCATTTCAGTTTCAATTAATAGCTTCTGGTGGGTTTAAAAAAAAAAAAAAAAAGACAATCCTGTTTTGGAGAAGCAAAAGACAGGTACTTGACAGTGTCCTTTTAATGCTTCTCTGGTTCCTTGATGTATTGTCTTCTCGAGCAAGTATCAATATTGTGTGTATGCGGGGCAAAAAGCACCATCTTCAGATTGTAATGAATCTAAAATGAAAACGAGCCACGCAGTTGGCCAATGCTGCTTTAAAATTGCACATCAAGAACAGTCCTAGTGACAAACACTTTCAAGGCAAACAAACCAAACAGAAATTAAAAAATCTCTGTGGGGTATAAATATGTAATTACACTCACACAGGGAGCATTTTATCAGGTAAACCATCCCACTTGGTTAATTGAAATGCTCCAGCACTAAGCTTTTTTTTTTTTTTTTTTTTGACAAAGCGTCTGAATATGTATGTGTGCAGTGTAGACACACTGTTTTGCTGCGGCTAACAGTTTTTCCTAGCTGGGGTTAACCGCCTCAAAGCCATTTTTCCTTGCAGCTGCGAGGTGGCTTCTCTAAGCCTTCCTTTTGTTTGTTTCCATCAAGCTAAATTCATTGGACTGCAGACCAGTTCGGAATGCTAAAGATGTGTCCCTGAACACAGTTGTTTTAAAAAAAAATCTAATAACTTGATTTTTTAAGTATCTCATTTGAAATACATCCATAAGCCATTCTTCTTCTGGTAATTTAGAGACGTTTAGATGGCCAGAATGGGATGCTCCAATAGTGTACACTAGCTGAGCAAGAGAAGGGACTCGCCTGTGTTCTCAATAGGTGGCCTTTAAGCCATCTAAATATAATTGCTTCCAGTTTCTTGTCTAAAATAAAAGTTGGTACATAATTTCTTTTAAAAACTTTTTTTCTATCCCAGAATCTCCTGTGACTCATTGCATTTTGCTGAGAGTTTTTGAGCAGCTGGATTATTCATTCAAGCTAAGTTTATGGCACGCTGAGCATTTGCTGTGAGGAAGACCTGTCTTCCTCCTCTGGTATGTCTGAGGCTCTGGCACGTCTTCATGTCCTGGTGGGGGTCTGTCCTGTGCCATAGCTCCAGTGACGTTTGGGTGACCTCAAAGCTCTATCTATGAAAATCACTGAGCTTATCCACAAGGAGAGATATAAAGGGACCTGTGACTTGTGGCCTGGGCCCCAGGGTATGGCTTTCACGATATGGGCAGAACCAGCCCTCAGAAGGTGTAATGTGTAAGTTTCCCAGGGTCACTGCTGGAATGAGAGCAAACTAAGGAGCAGAGAAAACAGGGACTTCCCCACACTTCCGGGGGCAGAAGACTTGCTTCCTAAAGGCTCGGAGGAAACCGGCCCTCTCTCGCGGCTTCAGACCCTCCTTGACTTGCAGCTCTGTTGTCCTAATCTCTGTGGGCGGGGTCACCTCCTTTCTGTTTCCTTGAGTCTTACTGCCTGTCCCATCCAAGGACACTTGCCATTGGAGATTTATGAAAACAGTATATACGTCCTTGGAAACACCTCCCTCCCTCCCTCCCTCCCTCCCTCCCTCCCTCCTTTCCTTCTTCCCTCCTTTCTTCCTCTCCCTCCCTCCTCTCCCTCCCTCCCTCCCTTCCTTCATGCCTCTCTTCCTCCCTTTCTTCTTTCCTTCCTTCTTCCTTGTCTTTCTTATAGCCTAGCCTCTCAGGGCTGGAGAGATGGCTCAGTGGTCAGAGCACTTGCCACCCTTGCAGAGGACCTGGGTTTGGTTCCCATGTCCCACGTCTGGCACCTCACAACCACTTCCAGCTTCAGGGGATCCGATGCCCTCTTCTGGCCTCTGTGGGCTCTTTCTCTCTCTCTCTCTCTCTCTCTCTCTCTCTCTCTCTCTCTCTCTCTTTCTCTCTCTCACATACACACACACACACACACACACACACACACACACACACAGAGGCATGCAAAGAAGCAAAATAAGATAATTAAAATTCATTCTGTCTTTCCCCTCTTGCATTTTACTCCACGTCACAAGGGTAACCCAAGCTGCCCCTCTCAGTAATCACCAACACCATCCACTTTCCCAAATACCAGAGCACAGCACGGCCAAAGCCTGTCCACTCTAGATGATCTTCTCTTCAGTCTCAGTCACGTTGTTTTTCAGACAGAAGCCTCACCAGAGTGTCCTTAGCATCTGTAGTCCTAAGGACAACTGGCACACTTTGTGTCCCCTAAGACAACAACGGAGTTCTGTGAAGCCCTGGGTAGACTCTTAGCCCCAGGGTTCACAGCAGGCACACTGATCTCTCCTTTAACACAGATCCCACAACTCCTGGCCTGTGGAAATACCCGGTTCCCAACTACTTTGGCACCACGGTGTGGTGTTTGCGACAGCAGCCCCTCCCCAAGAGAGAACCACAGTCCCATGTTTCTCTACTATTCTTTGATAACAAAACAAAAACAAAAACAAAAACAAAAACAAAAAAAAAACACAGGATGGAGGACCTAGTTGACAGAAATTTATTTTCTGACATTTTCTAAAGCTAGAAGCCAAGGCGCCAGAAATGATGGTTTCTGCTGGCGATTCCCTTCCTGACTTCCAGATGGCCACCTTCTACCAAGTCCTCTACACACATGGAGAAGGGGTAAATAATCCTCCTCCTTTCTTCGAATAAGGACTCTAATCCTATTGATTAGGTTCTTATTCTCATGACCCAACTTAACTTTAATTACTTTCTTACTGGCCCTACCTCCACATAAGTGACTTTGGAGTTTGGGGCCTTCAACATAACAGTTGAATTCATCAGCTATCATTAGTATTGCCGTAGAAAACACTAACCCACATTTAAGCCATTGACCCAGCATTTCCAGAATGGCAATGCCCTAGAGTACTCTGTCCCATTTGATCAATGGGTACCTCACTTTGAGGGGAAATACACATGGACAGAGCATGCACATGTATAAGTTGGGGACTAGGATTTGAACCCAAAACAGAATGATAAAAGTAAAGTTTCATAAAGAGAAAGTCTGAGAAAAAGATGGCGACATTCTGGATGGTTGTCATGAGAAAAGGGATTTCACTCACTGTGCTCAAATGATAGCTCAAGTCTGGCATGGAGAAATTGCAGGGGAGAAGTCACTGAATTTGGAGATATGCATACATATACATATACATATACAGAGCCCAGGACATACTTCTTCAAAACAGTTTATTTTACAGGGTAGATCATGTTCCTCCTTGTTGAGGGTGTCTGAAAGCTGCAAACCTAGGGTCACCATAAGGCATGTCCAGATAATGAATGGATTTTAATGGAAAATGTGGTTAAATGTCTTCTATTAGTCCAAGTTTTGGGATATTTTCTGTTATCATAGAGATAATTTAAAATGAGAACAGCGGTTGGGTCATGAAGTTATGACTACTTTAGGCAAGAGAGTAGAGCAAGAGTCTTATTTAGTACACAGTTGTTGCAAATGGCATTTAAATGCTTTCTGATAGGAAAATACAGTCAATATAGCAGGGATCTATCTGAATTAAGTTTTAAGAAAAATTTAAACACCCATGAGAGCCATTTCCATTGATGACAGCTGGAAACCATCTCCCACGTACACCCTAATAATTACACTTGGAGGATCTAGGGCACATCAAAGAATTAGGTGGAAGTGGTCATCACATTAATGAAACGCTTATCTGCGTCTGCTTGTCATAAAGAGCTTATAGGAATGTCTGATACTGGACTTTTCTTCCACTACTAATTAATTGAATGGGCATCAGGGACTCTATGATCTATTAAACAAAGGGTGAAACCCAGATGAAGTCACACGAATTTCTAATACAATACATGTGCTTGAAAGCTAACAGAACAATATTCACACTAGCCATAGGTATAACAGAGTTGGTGTATACAGTCAGCAGCACTCAGTCCTGCTAACAAGGACTTTCCTCTGTGGAAAGTCGCAGTTTTTAAAAGGCCTTGAGATTCTGTTTTCTCAAAGAATCTGAAATTAAAGTTGAATGGTTGTCCTATGCAGTGATATCTCATAGGCGTATATGACATACGTAGATTGTTACCATTCTCCGTGTGTGCTTGCGCTCCAAGGAGAACTCTAAGTGTGCTTGGCCAGACAGCTCTGTTAAAACCTTAGATGGATGCATTCACTCCGTCTCAACTCCTCCCTTTTCCACTCAAACGCTTCTGGCAAAGGAGCTCAACTGGGCAAAAGCTCAATCTCCTAGGAGCTCCAGGCCCAGGAAACTTGTCAAACCCTTCTTTATCTTTACAACCAAAATAAAGACTGGGTAAGAGAGATCTGCAGCAAGCTTGCCCAACTGGGGAGCCCTGGCACAGAAAACAAAATTCTCAGTGGAGGTGGAAGGTGGAAGGTGGAAGATGGAAGATGGGCCACGAAAAGAAGTCTGACGAAGGGAAAACCAATTACCCAGAGGGGCTTCCGCCTTCATGTGGCCTTCAGTATGTGCAGACTCCAGGCTGGCTTCTGCTTTTGTTTAGTTGCATTAGTTACTTTTCTTATTGATAAGAAGCAACTTAGAGGAAGAAGGTTTCTTCTGGCTCACAGTTCATGGATAGCCCATCATGGCAGATGGGCATGGTGGTGACGTCATAGGGTGTTTGGTTATATGGCCTTGGAGGTCAGGAAGCAGAGTGTTTTGGCCAGAACTTGGTCTAGCCCATAACCCACCACTACATCTTTAGTACTACCAGTCGGTTCCCATGTCCAAACGTTCTGAGAACCTCCCCCAAAGAGTGCTACAAACTGGGAACTTAGTGTTCAAACACTTGAGACAGGAAAGGCATTTTACATTCAAACCCTTAATACTATCCATGCTTCATAATATGCCTAGAGAGTCCTTTCTTAACCTGCTCTCTGGTCCTCATTCATTTCTTCATGTACAAGAAAACTTTCAAGGCTGAGAAGGTGGTTTAGTGGGAAAAGTGTTTATTTGTGACCATGAGGACTGAAGTTTAGATTCCCAGCATCCATGTAAATGCTGGGTGGCATCACAGCCTGCCTTCAATCCTAGCACATGCCATGGAAGGCAGAGACAGGGGTCTGTGAAGCAAACTGGCTTCCTAAGCTAGCTGGATTGAAGAGTTAGTCAAGTCAGAAAACCTACTTCATTATATAAGGTGTTCAAAGGTTTCTGATGTCAACTTCAAGCATACAACATACAACACAACACAAATGTATGCCCACACACATGCAAACATACTACCTGTACACACACATGCACACACACACACACACACACACACACACTACATATACATACAAATAAATAAATTAATAGCTAGTGAAGGCTCGCACTCTGCAGGGCTGGCTCTGCTCTGCATGGGTACTGATTATTCTAAGACATTTTTTTGTTGTTGTTGGTTTGTTAGTTTTTAACCTGCTGAGTGAGCCTCACTTCCTTTGCAAGCTGCCACAGGCTAGCTTTTGCTTAGAATTCAAACATGTGTTGATCTCCCCATGACACGAAGACTTAGTGGAAGGGCACCTTTGTACGTTTTGTGTTACAACAGCATTGCAAAACAAACACGATGTCAGGTTTTGACAGCCTGCTTTGAAGAAGTTAACCTTTGACTGAACTTAAAGGAAAAAAATTATAGTCAACTGAGTAACTTGATGCAGTCTACAGTGGTGAGAGTGTCCTTGACATGGGGATGATTTGGGGGATGCTGGAGGGCTCTGACTTCAGAAAAATCTTGGACTGGGGAAGTGTACAAGATGATTACTACCTAGTCAGAGTTATACCTGCAACTGGATAGGATGACTCCATGAACAATCTTGAAGCAAATTGCTTCTTAAGAACTGCATGAAATGACTTTTAACTACATTTTTTTTACACTAAGAGAGGGGGCGTGGTTTGGGGGTTAGGGTGGGGTCAGGGGGACACTGAACAATATATGTCAATAGCCACAGTGCTCTGGCCAGAAGGCCTGTGAACCAAGTCTATAAAGTCCCAGATACATTGTAACTTCTGAGAGGATCTGAAGCTTTCTTCTCTTGTGGAGATGGACATACAGCTGAGCATAACAGCACTTGCTGCTCTTCTCGAGGACCCAAGTTCAGTTCCCAGCACCTACATTAAGTGACTCAGAACTGTCTTTAACTCCAGTTCCAGAGGACCCAACACCTTGAGCCTCCATGGACACTGCACACACGTTCAGATACCCATATACCCACATACCAACACATAATCTCTCTCTCTCTCTCTCTCTCTCTCTCTCTCTCTCTCTCTCACACACACACACACACACACACACACACACACACCCTTAAGCAAACAAAATAGCTGTGTTTCTAACCTTGTGAGATCTAGAAACCCCTTGGCTTCTGACTCTAAGGATTGGACAAAGCCTCCAGCGTCGTGGACTTCCACTTTCTCCTCAGTAGAAGTAACCATCCCACATCTTCATGCAGTTACTTAAACTTCTGATGCTAACGTCTAGAAGAGGAGTCATCTCCAAGGATGTCAAAGGGTCCCCAGCATTTGCCTAGAGCAGACATGATTGGATTTGGACCCCCTCCCCACTGAGCACAGACCTAGGGTCTTCCAGTTCATTCCAGGACTGCGCCTTCTGCAGCCACCCTCCCTATTCCGTAGCTCTGGAACAAAAAGATATTCATTTGTATTCTTCTTTTAAGGGATCCATTTCTTCGTGGCTGTTCAATGGGCCCTGCATCTGGTAGTGCCAGAGAGGCACCTCCCAGGGTATAAACACTTTCCCTCTGGTCCTATCTCATTTTTTGTCTTTTCACAAGTGGTATACTTTTAGTTTTTATTTATTTAATTTTAGAATAGCTTAATTTATTCGTTGACAGCATGTCCTGATCACACCTCCCCCAACTTCTCCTCTCATTCCTCTGCTCCCTCCCACCTCCATGTCTCTCTCGTAACCCATGGAATCCAGTGGGTGCTTCCTGCATACGCGTGGATATAGAGCCAACCATTGGAGGACAGGTCGCTAAAACTATCAGTGGACAAAACCCCAAACAAAATGTGCATATGCTAATTGCACATCTAAAGGTTCAATAATGGTTATGTGAAATTAAGATGATTTGTAATTTAGAACCATAGCTACTTAAAAGAGAAGCAAGGGCTGGTGAGGCTGGATCTTGGTGGGCAGCAGCTTTGGCCGCTCCTTTCATCCCGATGCCTCTTTTCTAGCTCAGCTGTCGGCTGCTCAATATCTCTTGTGTACCCCCAAATTCCTCCCCACCCTCAGATCCATCATCTTTAATCAACTTTAATATCTAGAACATTTCCCATACCTGAGATCGCTTCCTAAGGTTAGATTTTGGAAGTGTATTCATTAGGACACGAGCATTTTAAGAGACTTGATAGCTTACCTAACCACTTTCCAAAGCACTGACGAGTTCATCTAGGTTACCAAAATTTTTCTAGGTGACAGGTGATAGTCTGTGTAGTGACCATTTTAAAAAAAAAAATGTCTGAAGTTATTTAATAGACGCTATGGTGTCCTGCCCAAATCCCTCGCCCAGGGCCAAGCGTCTGCTGCACATGGATGCTTAGCGAGGGCTGCGGGAGAACTAGGACCGGGAGAATCCTAATGAGGAAGTCTAGGGAAGAGGCATGTGTAGAGGCAATGGAAGTGGCTGACAGCACACACTCTCAAGGCACATGGACATGACATAGAGGACACCTGCCAGAGAGGAGGCTCCGAGACAGGGAGACAGCCCAATCCACCGGACACATGTCAGGCAGCCTTCCTCCCTAACTGTACTTTTCCTCGGTAGGTCCACTGGCATAGAAACCATGCTGGAAGACTCGGAGGCCAAGCCTGGCCCAGTAGTGTGGGTCCTTTCATCAAATCTGACCTAACTTCAACCTATAGGAGTAGAGCTGGGTACTGAGCCCCCTGGCAGCCATTATCCCGCAGGGAAACCAGCCAGCCGTGTACTGGGAGAGCAATAGCATCTGATCTTTCTGAGAGGAAATAGTTCCCACAAATGACCCTTGTGATGAGCACATCTGCAAGAGAGATATGAAGACAGCTCATAATAAAACGTCTATCACAAGCTTCGTCATTCATCAACACCAAGTCAAACATCCAGTCAAATTAAGTACTAGAACAACCCATTGAAAGTTCATCTAGGATGTTGTGGTGGGTAAGCTTATGTGACCACGTGGGAAATATCTTTTGGGAAATGACACATATAATACATTAGTGGCTGGTATTTATTTTCTTTTCAAAAACATTTATTTTCGTTTTTTAACTATGCATATGAGTGTGTGCCTTTGTTTGTATGTGAGCATTAGTAAAGGTGCTTTAAGAGGCCAATGCTGTCCGATACCCTGGAGTTAGAGCTGTGGGTGGTTGTGTGTCATCTGACATGAGCGCAAGAAACCAAACTCTGGTCCTCTGCAAGGACAGTGCACAGACTATGTACTTCTTTGTCCTCAAAAGCTAGGATATAGAGGAAGTAAGGCAAACCCTGGGCATCTCCCGATGCATCCAATAACTGACTTGTGGGACTTATACTTGTTACTAAATATATAACATACACACGTATATCACGTGTGTGTGTGTGTGTGTGTGTGTGTGTGTGTGTGCCACTGACCCAGCTGCATCTGCTTTGTAGCCTGAGACTATAGCTGGAACCTTGGTCACTGAGTAAAAATTCATACATACATGTGTGTTTTTGATGGATAGTTATGCTGTAAAGCATACATTAAAGATCCCAGAGATTGGAACTATGCCTTCCGTCTAAAGCAATGTGCCGCATCTATAGCATTTAATTACTAACATCCGTAAGAGGCCAATTATGCCGTTCAAGAGCAAGACGTTTTATTTGAAAAAAACGACAAAAAGATACATGCAATCATTACAGTGCGAGCAACCATCATATGGCATAGGCAGTAATCCCTCCAGCAAGCTTAAGCTTTACATATTAATGGCGATATCAGAGAGCAGGAAGATGCCTTTATAGCACTGGCCGGCGAGGCTTTCACAGCACAGAAGTGCCCCTGCTACTTGGAGCACCGTGGTTCAGTTCCTTGTGTGTGCTGGGAGGGACCGCTCTGGTTTGTGGGCTCTGTTCTGGGGCTGGGGTTGTTCCTTTTGTAGTGAGCAGCTATGTTCAGAGATTAATAAGTGAGGAAGAGAATGTTTATTCAGATGTTTGGCAACATCGTTGTGGCACTCTGTGTGGATCTCCTGTGGAGTAGATACGCCCTGCAGGGAAACACTGCGGATGCTTTATTCTTGAACATGTGATTAGCCAGCTGTCAGAGACAATGAGAGCCTTGGAATTCTTACTCAGTGACCAAGGTTCCATCTGCAGTCTCAGGCTACAAAGCAGATGTAGCTGGGTCGGTGAAGTGTGACCCAGGTGAGTTGGTAAAACATACACAGACCCTGGGTTCCAGGTCTTGCTGTCCATTCACCAGGCATGGTAATACACACTTGTAATTTTAATACTCGGGAGATAAAGGCAGGAGGATCAGAAGCTCACGGTCATCCTTGACTATACAGTGGGGATTGAGGCTAGCCTGGGTTATATGAGACCTTGCCAGATAGATAAATAAATAGATAGGTAGATAGATAGACAGACAGACAGACAGACAGACAGACAGATAGATAGAGAGATAAATAGAGAGATAGAAAGATAGGTGAATGTATGGATGTATAGAAAAAGGTGGGTAGGTATGTAGATAGGTAGGTAGATAGATAGATAGATAGATAGATAGATAGATAGATATGTGAATGGATAAAATAATTTTAAAAAACCCAAATCTTAACTTTAAAATCACAGGTTTTATATTGTGCAAGACAGAAAATGTGTATTTCTTGAAGTGTTAGTGTGAGGACTGGATGAGGGCCTCCTTGACCACTAGTCTACAATTCTTCGCTATGGAAAGCTAAAGAAAAAAAAAAAAAAGCAACTTGTGCACCAAAGGAGGATTACAGGGGAGTCTCGAGAGTGGAAATTCCCGAGGAAGAGTGGAAATTCCCGAGGAAGGCTTCTTTCTTGCCTCGTCCTTTCCGGAGGATGACTGGGCAACTACCAAGAGACTTGGTTGGTCAAGCATCTGCCTCGCCCCCTCCCTGCCCCTCAAAGCTTCAAAAACTCAGAGAAGACAACTTGAATATCAAAAACAAGAAAACCCATTCTTCAACGAAAACTAAGAAAGAGTCGCAGGGCCGCCACGCACACACACCGCTGAACTGAGAGACGGCAGACCGCGCCCGCTTCATCCTGCACGTTGTGGTTCAGAAATCTGGACAAGTGCACCCATCTAAATGGAAGTACAAGCAGATGCATTGCAGGGACTAATCGGTGATGAGTATCACAGCACTCGGGGTGGGGCTCGCCTCTGGAGAAGGGGAGGAAGGAGGTTCTGATGGACAGGATTGGCCGAACGTCCAATCACAGCGTTTCGGTCTCATTTCTGCTGACCAGTGAACTCACTTCTTATCCAGCTCCTTAAAGCCCTCTTCTCCACTCAGCTTCTGCTCTCTGGAGACAGCCGGTTCCAGCAAGGTTTTCAAGGCCATTGTCTGTACTTGTGATCTGAAGAAGACCTGATCTTTTTATAGTTCTGTTTCCAAAACAGCTAATAAAAAAATTGAAGAGCAAGAAAAAAAAATGGCTTAACTGTTCACTTAAGAGGTCATGCATATGTTAATGAGCTTGGCATAGCTGTACAACAATGTATGAACATTTCAAAACATTTTGCTGTACAGTTTACATCATAAAAGGACAACATTATTATGTGTTCATTAAAATAAAAATCAATATAATTTAGTACCCCTCTCCGGAAAGAGCATAGATACAGCTGCCCTGGGGCAGGCATGTCCTAGATAATGACAGTAGGTGCTGATGTTACTTTATCAGACAAAAATATATCTTCACTCACATTCCCATAAAATAAAACCTTAAAATCAATTGACCTCAGACAGAAGAATAAGAAAGGCTGGCCAAATCAACCCAGATGATCTGCGGCTTTGAGCAGGAGAAGGCCCAAGGTGGCCACGGTCCAACAGGATCTCCATCCAGATGACCTCAGGCCTACAACAGCATCTTTGCCTAACTGCATTTTGCAATAGTCCAAATGGTACCGGGGTTTTTGGATAGGGGTGTGGAGCGAGAGAAGTGGGGTGGGAAAACCGAGGTGGATCTGCTACAGAGATGATTATTGCAAGTTGACAGCTGCCAAACACACGGTGTCCCTGGCAACACCTGTTGAGTGTCCATGGTGGCAGAGAGTCAGATGAAGAAAGACAGCTGCACACATGCCAACAGCAGCAGGACGCTGCTCTGGACTCGTGCTCTGCCAGCCGAAGATGTGCCAAACTCGCTGGCCCAGGTTCAGATGGCTGGGTGTCCACTGGCTGTGCCAGCTAGTAAGCCCGGGAATACATTTGCATTAACACCACTTGGCCACCTCCCCCTGCTCCTTCCTCCCGCGCTGCACACAACATCGGCCTCCATCACGGGATGTCATCTTCAGGCTGCCTTTCAGAACCAGTATTTCAGCGAAACATGAGGTAAGCCTGATGCTGTGCCGAATTGCCTTGAAGGAAGCCAGCATCAGCTGAGAGCAAAACAAAAAAGGTCCCAGCTCAGGTTCTTGGCAGCAAGTTAGAAAAATATGGTAGGTGGCTTCATTGTGTGTGGGGGGGGGAGGGTGTGCGCGCGCGCGTGTGCGCGCACGCGCACACACACACACACAGACAGACAGACACACACACACAATGAAGAATAAATGAGGTTTTTGCATTTTATCTTCTGCAAGCGTTGTTCTTATCCAGACACCCTTTTATTCAAATTCCTTGAATTTTGAGGAAATGTTCTTCTTGACTGGGAGAGTGTATTAGTCTGGGTTCTCTAGAGTCACAGATCGTATGGGCAGTCTCTATGTAGTTAGGGAATTTGTCGATGACTTACAGTCTGTAGTCCAGCTCCCCAACAGTAGTCAGCAGCAGCTGTGGATGGAAGTCCAAGGATCTTGCGGTTGCTCAGTCCCACGAAGCAAGCCGGCAAGGAAGAATCCGTCTTCCTTCTTTCAATGTCCTTATATATGTCTCCAGTAGAAGGTGTAGCCCAGATTAACGGTGTATGTCTCCACACCTTTAATCCCAGATGACCTTGAACTGGAATCCATGCTTCAAGATCTCCACGCTAAGTCCAGGTCAGAAACTTATATCTCTGAGCCTCCAGATTAGGATCATAGGTGAGCCTTCCAATTCTAGATTGTAGTTCATTCCACATATAGTCAAGTTGACAACCAGGAATAGCCACTACAGAGAGTTTCACAAAGACAGTGGGTATTGTAGGGAAAGTTTGGTTCTGCCTCCAAATTTGCTTCCTAAGCTGGAGTAGTGTCCAACACACCTGCCTAACTTCTCACCTTTTTCAAGGCTGTAGGGAGAATGCGAAAGGATGAGAAGTTTCAGATCTAAGTGGAGAGGTCTTTCTTGGCACAGGCCACCGTGTGTGGTTTAGAATAGAATGGTTAGAATCCCGCTGTGGCAGCAGGAAGGTGGCAGGAGATGGAGCCTGGGGAGCAGAGGGGCTCTGTTGATCACTGGTCTCCAGAAATCGCCTCTCCTGGAATTTCCCTCCTTTTTTTTTTTCTTTTTTCAGGTTATAATTACAATATTTCTCCTTCTCTTTCCTTCCTCCAAACACTCCCATATACCTCTCCTTGCTCTCTTTCAAATTTATGGCCTCTTTTCATTAGTTGTTCGTGTGTGTGTGTGTGTGTGTGTGTGTGTGTGTGTGTGCCTGTGTGTCTGTGTATACATACACACACACACAGACACACAGGCACACACACACACATATATATAAACACTAAATACAGCCTGCTCAGAAGGGACTCAGTTCCTCATGGTAGAGAAGGCATGGTAGCAGCAATGGGTGGTAGGGAAGTCTCTTTGCCTCATGGTGGAGTAGAGAAGGGTAGTGGGAGTTCCGATACACTCTTTGAGACAGACCCGAGGGCCTGTCTTCTACTGGGTCCTAGTTCCTAAAGGCTCCAATTGCCTCCCAGTAGCATCATCACCTGGGGCACAAAGCCCTTAATACTTGAACCTTTGAAGCCACATAGGATCTAAAACTTAACATTTAAATGTGTGTGTGTGTGTGGGGGGGAGCAAGTTATGGCGGCCCAAGCTTTTAATTCCAGCAGTTGGGAGACAGTGGCAGGTGGATCTCTGAGACACCCAGGGCTACAAAGTAAGAACTTGCTACAAAACCAACAGACAAAAAAGTGCCAGTGTGTATGGAATGTAAGGCACTGACCTGAGATGCGGTTAGCCTCAGCTATCTAGAGAAACCAATGGAATGTTGACTTCACAAAGAGAAGCCAAGAGCCCTTGATTCACTGTTCCTGCTTGTTAAAAAGGAAAGCAGTGTTCATTGGTGTAGCTACTGATTAAAAACCATGTTTCTTAACAAAACTGACATGAAGACATTATCAACTACCACTTTCTTTTCTTTCTTTCTTTCTTTCTTTCTTTCTTTCTTTTTCTTTCTTTTTTTTGTAGTTTTTCAAGACAGAGTTTCTCTGTGTAGCCCTAGCTGTCCTGGAACTCACTCTGTAGACCAGGCTGGCCTTGAACTCAGAAATCTGCCTGCCTCTGCCTACCAAGTGCTGGGATTAAAGGCGTGCGCCACCACTGCCCGGCAACCACCAATTTCTATTTAACTTAGTCTAGAGCAGTAGCTTTCAAGCTTTCTAATGCTGTGACTCTTTAATAAATTTCTTCTTGTTGTGGTGGCCCCAAAGCACCATACCATTTTCATTGACGCTTCATAATTGTAACTTTGTTACTTGTATGAATAATAATGTAAATATCTGTGTTTTTTGGTGGTCTTAGGTGTCTCTGTATAAGTCAGTTGTATTCACCTGATGTGATTGTCCACTCAGAGACTTACTGCTGCATAAGCTCACCCTTTCTGAGCTCTGACTGGCTGGTTCAGCTCAGCTGTTCTAGCTCAAACTCCTCTCCAAGCTGACTGATTTCAATCCGGCTTCTCTCAGCTTCTCACTGAATTGCTCTACTTGGCCTCAACCTAACTGGAAATTTGTTCTAGTCTCCTGGCTCCTTTGTGTTCTCTGGCTTTAACTGCCTCTGCGGACCTGCCTTGAACTGCATGAACGCCACTCACTGAACTGCCGTCCAATTAGATGTCACTTTAGACATTGCTGCTTCCGCCTATAAACTAACCCTGCTTTCATTGTTTGGTATTAAAGGTGCATAGTAAGGGCATGTCTGTCTTCCAGCTAGATCACACAGGCCTAGAAAGTCTTTGGATGTGATCCCTTGACAGAGCAGCCATGTTGATGGTTTAAAATTCCTCTACAAGGATCCTTTGATTCCCCAAAGGGATCTCAACCCACAGGTTGAGAACTGCTGGTCTAGATCTTAGATATCTAGATATTAAAATACTTAGCATACCAGTTTCATTTTTACAGTAAGGATTCTGTGTTTTGCATACCCTGGGAGGTTTGCATCGGATTATATTTTGCACCTTTCTAGTTCACCTGAAGTGCCAGTGAGGCAAAAACAGGATTCCTAGGGGTAGCTGACTCGATTTGACTGATTTGACTAACTTACAGCTCACTGAATCAGTGAGTTTGAAGTTCAGAAAGTGATTCTGCTCAACAAATACAGTAGTGAGCAGTCAATGAGGGACACCTTATATCAAACTCTGGCCTCTACACTTATACACACATATGTGTATTTGCACCTGCATATACATGCCTGCATGTGCATATGCATGAGCATATACATACCACACACATACACACACACATATACATAAAATATAAGATAACTTATATAAGTATGTTCTAATACAGTATTAATTCCATGGTGATGGGGACTTCTTCCACACTCCAGAAGTAGAATACCAAGCTCCTGGGCTGCACTCGGTAGCCAGTGGAGGAAACGCAGCTCTATTACCATTTGGCACAGTGTTTTCCTTTGTAAATACCTGATTACTTGATTCCCAGTGACTTCTAGTCTGGAAAAGCAACTGGCTTTACTCATCTGGATAAGCAGCATTCAATACAAAGACAAATTTGCTGCCCCCTAAAAGGACAAAATGTACATTAAAGCAAACTGTGCACACTGTGAAGAAGCAGTATTTCCAAACAGATGCCAAGCACTTAGCCTTAAAGTTCTATTCCATGAAGAACTTCATTCGTTTTATGGTTTTTTTGTTTGTTTGTTTGTTTGTTTGATTGGTTGGGTGTTTTTTGTTTGTTTGTTTTTTGTTTTTTGTTTTGTTTTGTTTTTTCGAGACATGGTTTCTCTGTGTAGCCCGGGCTGGCCTCGAACTCAGAAATCCACCTACCTCTGCCTCCCAAGTGCTGGGATTACAGGCGTGCACCACCACGCCCGGCTGTTTTTTTTTGTTTTTTGTTTGTTTGTTTGTTTTTTAAAATATGTGTGGCAGTTGTTCTTTTCTTTGCCGTCTGGCAAATCCAGAAATTTTCAGAGTGTCTAGATGTGGAGTCATCACAGTCATTGTCTCTTGTTATTTTTATTCTCCATTTCACTTTTGACATTATTGTATTTGACTATAATAGAGAAAGGAAGTTGTCCTGGTGTTTGAAACCAGGAGAGGGTCTGCCTTCCTTTCTAAATGTTATGAACTCTGTGTCCCCCTTTCCCACAAATTTGAGTAGCCTCCTTACCTGCAGCAATTTATTAACATGGATGTACAATGTAAGAAACAGTCATCCCCTAGACTTCGATTCCTTCCCGTCCAGATATATAGCCATGTGACCTTGAATAGGTTTTTTGATTTTTGCAATCCTCAATGTCTTTATTTGTAAAATTAATATAATGGAGATCAGGAGGAATGATCGAGATAATAAATGTCAAATATTTAGCACAGTTCCAGGTCTACATTAAGTACTCAATAAATGTTAGCTGTTTTGATTAATAGATATTCCTCTAAGCCATGACTGGATTCCTAGAAAGAATCCCCTGCTCTCCTGCTCAACCCATTAATTAACTTAGATGCAGGTCATGGAAGGTATATCTTACAGGCCACACCTTGGATTCTCTCTATAGATACTTAAATGGGAGGATCCATGACTGTCTACAAGTCAATTAAAAGCCAGGGCCTTTGGAAGTATTTTCAAGAAGCAAATCTCACTGCAGGCTGCATGTGAGTAGCTGTGGCACCGACCAGGATACACACTGCGATGGGAGGCTCACGTTCCAAGGGTTCCAAGCACTTTATACTTAGGGCTACAAGAAGATGAGTGCTCGCACGTCCTGCCTTCTACTGCTCTGGTGAAACCATGGCGAGAATCAAGTTGGGGGAAGGAAGGGTTTATTTAGCTTATACTTCCATATTATTATTCATCATTGAGGGAAGTCAGGACAGGAACTCAAACAGGGCAGGGATCTTGAGGCAGTAGCTAATGTAGAGGTCATGGAGGAGTGTTGCTTACTGGCTTGATCCTCATGGCCTACTCAGCTTGCTTTTTTATAGAACTTAGCACCATCAGCCTAGGAATAACATCACCCATAATGGGCTGGGTCATCCCCCATCAATCACTAATTAAGAAAATGCTTACAGGCTTGCCTACAGATAGATCTTATTGAGGCATTTTCTAAATTGGATTACTTCCTCTTATGTGTCTTTAGTTTGAGTCAAGTTAACATAAAACTGGCCAGCATATTATCTGAAGGGTATTAACCCTTCACAGTGTCTTTTCTGGTACTTAACCTTTCTTTTTAATCAGATATCTTCACCAGGATCCCCACGATATACAGTGTCTTCCACATTTTCTTACTCTTCTCCCAACCTTGAGGCACTTCTGCTTTGGTGACAGATCTCTCTAGGGTTTTCCTGGGACATCAAATGATGCCAGGTGCTATGGTTTGAATCTAGAACATGCTACAAAAATCTATTAAGGCTTGTCCCCAGCTTGACTCACTGGGGAGGTTTTTTTGAACATCTAATGGATGGGACTTACTGGGAAGCTTTCAGTCAGTATGGGCGTTCCCTTAAAGGGATACTAGTTGTTTCTCTGTTCACACCTTCCATCAAGTGAACAAGCCTCCTCCACACACTCCTGCTGTAATAATGTACTGTATCGTATCCAGCACAAATGTGACAGGGCCAAGTGGCCAAGAGCTAAGACTTCTAAAACATGAGCCAAAATCAAACTTCCCATTGTGTAAACTGACTCTTTCAGGTACTTTGTCACAATGAGGGTGTGCTGGCTTATAGAGCAGATGACCTGAAACACTTACTGATATCCCTTCCAGTCTACGAGATTGAGAAAATGGTTCCCACCATACCCTTTGTTTAAAAAAAAAAATCTTGATCTTAGACCAGGCATAGTTGAGCATGCTTTTAATCTTAACCCTCAGAAATCAGAGGCAGGTGGATTTCTGCATTTGAGGACAGCCTAGTATACATAGCAGTTTCCAAGCCAGACAGGCTATATACTAAGACAGTGTCGTAAAAGGAGAGAGGAGGGGTGGTATCTTGATGCTTGAGAAGGCAATAGTGAGATCAGTCCCCTGCCATGCTACTAAATGGTTAGAGCAGACAGGGGAGCCAGGGGCATCTGAGACAGGTTCCAGCATTTCTTCGTTTTGTCCCGGGGTATTTGTTGCTCCTGATGCAGTGTTTTGTCCCGGGGTATTTGTTGCTCCTGATGCAGTCTTGGATAGATTATGAGATTCTGAGTACTGAATGTCTGACTTCACTGCCTGTCTGGTCTCTCATGTTTTGAAAAAGCTGATACTTTATTTTACTTTGGGGAATGAACAAATATATATTGAAGTACAAAGAAGCGAGGGTAAAGAGACGGTTCGGCCATTAAAAGTAAGTCCTCCAGTTCAAAGACAATCAGTTCAGATTCAACCACCAGATATAATTTAAGAAGATATTAGACAAATTTGGATATGTTTTGTGGAGAAAGCAGCTTGGAGAAGAAGGAAGGGAGAAAGAGATTGAAGGGAGGGAAGGGAGAGAGAGAGAGAGAGAGAGAGAGAGAGAGAGAGAGAGAGAGAGAGAGAGATTTGTAAACTGTGCTGTATGTCAAGAAGGAATATTTGGGAGCTAAGGGGAAAGGATTGCTTGAGCTAGAAGTTCGAGGCCACCCTGAGCCACTCAACGAGACTTTGGTTCTGAGACAGTACGGAAGCCAGAAACTGAGGCCACAATCTAGAACTGAGTTTTAAAGTCAGAGTCTCATTATGCATCTCACCCGCTCACACAAACAACACCAACACACACAAAAGCCAAACTATTCTCTTGTTCGTTTGTTTTAGTTGTATCTATATTTCATTTTCTCCCTAAAGACCAGTATTTTATCTTTGGCATCTTTAGTTTAAGCTTCTAACAAGCTTCCCTTCACATAGATAAAGGTTTGGGACTTGCAGTTAATCATCTTTCAAGCATTTCCGAATCTTGTATCCAAAGGTCCAGCTGACTTAGCACGTTGCACATGTGTGTTGATGCTGGGATTTCACTTCTGTTGAGACGCTCTAGGATAAGGAGGGAAGAATCACAGCCATGCACATAGAGGCTCACAGAGGATGGCGCAACACGTGTGTGCACACCACACAGTGAGGGAGTGAGCCACCACACAATGAGTGGCCCCGTTTCTGTAGCTGCTGCCTTGATACACGAGTGTCTCTTCAAACAACTGCGGGCTCATTGCTATTATTAATCTGTCTCTGTTGCCAGATTCACAGCTTCAGAGTAAGAAAATATTATCTGAGCAAATATTTAAGCAGAATTCTCTACGCTGCACTGGTTCATTAAAGAAGAGTTTTCCGTCAGTTTGTTCTGGAGTAAAGTGAAATGCCCCAAATAAACACACCCTCTAGATTCCCTCAGGACGTTCTGCCACAGGCTTCCTTCTTGAGAAGAAAGGCTGGATGGTGGTGAGTCTCTTATCCAGACCCTTGGGCCACAGTGTGCTGGGAAAGGACAGTGAGCAGAATAATACAATAGGACACAGTGTTGTGTGAGTGTGTGTGTGTGCGTGAGAGAGTATGTGTGCACTCGTGTATGTGTATGAGTGTGCGTGCATGCACATGTATGTGTGAGGTTATGTGTGCATGTGTGTTTGTGAGAGAGTGTGTATGCACGCGTGCATGTGTGCTTGTGTATGTGCTTGTACCAAGTGACTCAAGAGAAGTGATTTTATCCTACCTGTTGTCAAAGCTTATGCTTTGGACTGGCCACCCAACATTGAACTTCACTACGTGAGCTTTCCCACACTGTGAATGTATCTGGCCACAAAGCGCATTCCACTTTATAGCCACCTATGGTCAGGGAGCCAGGACTCCTGGCCTAATGTGTTGTAAGATTGTCTCGCCTTCTATTTCTGTTTCCCCTATGTAATCTGTGGCTGGGTGCACATGTCATATGAGGCATCTGGCATAGAGAGTCTACAATAACAGCGTTAGTAAGGCACTTTGTGGTGGTACAACAAACTGCTGTGAGCCGTCCCAGGCATGCACAGGTATATTCGCACACCCGTGCCATGGAAAAAGGAAACCCTAAGTATTTAATCAGTTGTGTTTTTAAAGATTAGATGGAAAATCTATCTTTATGACATATTTCACATTAGCATAGCTGATTTTAGAAAGTATTTTTTTACTCTTTTAGAAAATATTTAGTGTCTGTGCATGCACGTGTGTGTGTGTGTGTGTGTGTGTGTGTGTGTGTGTGAACAAGTGCCACATCATGCATGTGGAGCGCAGAGGACAACTTCTGAGAGTCCTCGTCCACCTGGCAGACGCAGGTTGTCTCTTCCTTGTGCAGCGGTGCTGTGTGCTCCAGGCTAGCTGGCTTTTGAGTCTCTGTGATCTCAGGTGCGTTGAGATCACAGATGTACACCACTGCATTGTGCTTTTGATGGGGGTTTCAGGAGTGAAACCTGGGTTTTCTGATTTGTGTGACTACAGCTTTGGCCCATGAGCCACCTCCTTAGCCTTACTGTATTGGTTTTTGTTTGTGAGTAGAATAATACAATAGACACAGTGGGGTGTGTGTGTGTGTGTGTGTGTGTGTGTGTGTGTGTGTGTGTTTTTGGTTGTTTGTTTTTGTTTTTGTTTTCCTTAAAAGCATTGGTGTTGGAAGCAACATCTTTGAACTGGCTTTGCTTGAGTCAATAGCCACCTCCTAGTGTTCCTGTAATTGCTAACCTTGAGAGAGGAAGACACAGCCATCAGTTCATGAGGAGATCCAGAATGACGTATCTTTAGCTTCCGACTGGATCCACATTAGGTGAAGGATGTTTGGCATTAGTGAGCCAGATCTCATCTAAGCATTGTCTCTAGTATGCTACACACACACACACACACACACACACACACACACACATCTACTAAGAAAATAGCTGCTATTAGCCTCTTCCACACTTTATCTTAATGTTTTGTAGAATAAAGGCCTTGGCTCTCAGTTCTCCACTTGTAGAAAGCCTACGCTACCGATGTCTTCAAGCAGATACGTCAATTCTATTATTAATAATGCCAGTGAAGTTGTACTCTGTGTAGTGAATTGCTTGAGGATCTGTTGAAGTTGGGTTACATGGATTTGTTTTGTTTTGTTTCCTTTCTTTATTTCAATGCACATGTTAAAAGGAAGCGGCAGTTTATTATTTGCTAGTACAAAATTGTGTTTGGAATCACAGATAAAAATATCAAGCTCTCATCTTATATTTAAAAATAGGCATTTTATTATATTAAGGGAAGAAGCCATCTAGCTCTATCTTGTCATTTCTTTTTTTATCACAAAGCAGAGAGAAGTGAAATCCGACTTTAAAAGGCTGTGGTACACTGCGCATTTAAAGTCCTCAGCAAGTTGCCCCCTGAAGCACTCCATATGATATGTAAATCTTTTGATCTTTCACAAAATGCATGAATACTATAAAGAATAATGAGTACAAGCTTGGAAAATACAATATTGACTGTCAGTGTAGCACTTAGCCACAATTATTATTTGCATGGCTTTTGCAACATAACCAGGGGGGGATTCCTCTGTGACTACGTTAAAACCATGCCAGTCTCTGCAAAAGAAGATTTGAATTTCTAAGGAAGATTTCTCTTGCCCTTTCCCCTTCCTCTGGTTATTCTTTCCCTCCAAAAACCCCTTTTCTCCGAATAGAAGGAAGTCTTTGGAAAGGATAAAATTGACTGGAAGTTAAAGAGAGAAGCTTCCTCCCCCGTTGTCATTAATTATCATAGGATGGATAACAGAACTTGGCTTTGGGAAGTATCACTCCATGACACCCTGCAGAAAGAATATTTAAAACCCAGTAAGCTGCTCTTTGTAAAAAATATTTATTTAAAACTTAGGTTAGCAATCTGGATAAAATGTTTTCTTCAAGCTTCGTGTGAAAATAGTTTAGTTGACGTTTCTGAACGTTTTATGAAACACACAGTTTCAGAAACTCTAAACTGTAGCATTTATTTGTAATGGGCGGTAACGATGTTTTTATATGTCAGTGAGAATTTCGATATTTGCAGTCACTTTCCTGTGGTCAAAGGGGATAATGAGCTGTATTCCTGTGTCTGGTTGCAGTTAGAGGATAGGTCCCAATGACGTTGCCCCATCCTAAGACTGCAGAACTGCTGCTATCTGAGGACAAATGGCTCATGGGTATACCACAGGCTTTGGACTTCGTTGTATAAATGAGAAGAAAAGCATATTGCCAGGCTGAGATAATTGGTACCAAAACGTCAGCAGCAGGATTCCATCTAACATGGCCCAGAGACCTGGAACTCAACATGACTATAGATATTTTTAAAATATTTTTTGAGTGTGTGTGTGTGCATGCGTGTGTATGTGTGGTGTGTGTGTGTGTGTGTGTGTGTGTGTGTGTGTGTTTTGCAGGCAGTTAGTTGTGAGTGGATGCTGTGACCCAAACTCCAGTTCTCTATAGTATAGAGTCCATACTGTAGACTCCAAACCACTGAGCCATCTCTGTGAATAGATTTTTGTTCTAAAACCTTACACGACTACTGCCAAGGGCCAAGAAAATCTGAAAGGACTTTGAAAAGGAAACATTTCAAGGATTTGTGATCTGATTTTATAACTTATTAAGCTATAGTGATGAGGACAGTGTGGTATTAACATACAAATAGACAGTAAAATTAAAGGGAGAGCCCTACCTTATAGCCCTTTGGTTGCACATGTGTGTGTCCATGTGTATGTGCATGCATGCATGAAAAACTTTCAGGAGTTCCTTCTCTCCTTCTGCCACTAATATTTCTCTCCCATTTCCGCTGTACTCTAGGCACTTTTATCTCTGTCTCCCATCATGCCACAGGAGTGCTGGGGAGGACAGATGAGTACTTTCTTTGGGATTCCAAGTATTGAACTCAAACCACCAAGCTTCTGTATAAAGCACCTTTTCTGCCCTGAGCCTTGCCGCCTACCCCACTTGACTTCTGATAGAGGATCCACACCAGCCTAGTCCAGGAAAAAGTTTCTCGATAAGTTGTGTTTAAACATGATATCCACATAGGGGATGAATGTAACCTCAGTGTTTTGTCACATCACACATCACAAAAGGTCAGGGTAGGTCACAGGCTAAGTAAGTGTCTTAGAATGCACTTTGAGATGCCCTTTAAGTGCTTTATTTGCAATGATTAATGTATGTGTGCTCGTGTGTGGATGGGCATAAGCGCCATGGTGCGCGTGTGGCATCGAGGAGAACTTCATTAGTGCCGCCTCTCCCCTCCTCCACGTACTCCCCGGGCATCAGTCTCGGTGGCCATGGCTTGGTGGCAAGAACCCTCACTTGCTGAGCCACCCCTTACCCAAGCTTTAATATAGTTTCAAAAGTATAGTATAATATTTCTGAAATAGAATATGGAGACACTTTTCTCAAAGGATGCAAAAAAAAAAAAAACATAAACGAAAAGAAAGAAAAATATCTGACTGTATCAAAATGTATAACACCTATTAATCAAAAGACATCATTAAGAAAAGGAATAGGAGCCAGCTGATGGTGGCGAACAGTTTTATTCCCAGCACTCAGGAGGCAGAGGCAGGCAGATCTCTATGAGTTCGAAGCCAGCCTGTTCTACAGAGCAAGTTCCAGGATAGCCAGGGTGACATAGAGAAACCCTGTCTCAGAAAAACAAAACAGAGCAAAAATCATGAAAGAAAAGGAAAAGAAAAGAACATAGGTAATCAATAGCTGAAATTATCTATAAAGTATTTATCTAGTAAAGAAGATGAAATATACATATGTCCAAAATATACTCTATGGAATCCTCAAAGTAATAAAAATATTTTTAAAGTACACATAGGATATATGCAACTCAAAATATAAATAACTGTCTTAGTTTGGGTTTTACTGCTGTGAACAGAAACCAAGACCAAGTCAACTCTTATAAAGGGGCTGGCTTACAGGTTCAGAGGCTCAGTCCATTATCATCATGGCAGGAAGCACGGCAGCATCCAGGCAGCCATGGCACAGGAGGAGCTGAGAAATCTACATATTATTCCAAAGGCAACTAGAAGAAGACCGACTCCTCAGGCAGCTAGAAGGAAGGTCTCAAAGCCCACCCCCACAATGACACACTTCCTCCAACAAGGCCACACCTCCTAGTAGTGCCACTCCTTGGACCAAGCATATTCAAACCACGACAATAACTCAATTTAAAATTTAAAAAATTATTTGAGCCGGGCAGTGGTGGCGCACGCCTTTAATCCCAGCACTTGGGAGGCAGAGACAGGCGGATTCCTGAGTTCGAGGCCAGCCTGGTCTACAGAGTGAGTTCCAGGACAGCCAAGGCTACACAGGGAAACCCTGTCTCGAAAAAAACAAAAAAAAAATTATTTGAGCAGTAAGTTTATGAAAGAAAATATATAAATGGCCAAATGAATGCAAATGAAAAACCCTCCAAACATTTTTTATAAAGGAAATGTCAGACGTGGCAGTGCACGCCTTTCGTCCCAGCACTGGGGAGGCAGAGGCAGGTAGAGCTCTGAGTTCGGAGCCAGCCTGGTCTACAGATCAGATTCCGGGACAGCCAGGGCTACACAGAGAAACCCTGTCTTAAAAAGCAAAACAAGGGCTGGAGAGATGGCTCAGCTGTTAAGAGCACTGGCTGCTCTTCCAGAGGTCCTGAGTTCAAATCCCAGCAACCACATGGTGGCTCACAACCATCTGTAATGAGATCTGATACCCTCTTCTGGTGTGTCTGAAGACAGCTACAATGTACTTATATCCACGAAATAAATTAATCTTTAAAAAAAACACAGAAACAAAAACAAAATAAAAAACCACCACCAACAACAAAACAAAGAGGAAATGCAAACTTTAACCACAATAAAATGTTGGTTCACACGCAGCAGAACAACCAAAATGACTTCAGCCATGACGACTTGGAGCTAACGACATCTTCACACTGCATTGCTGAGTATGCAGAAATCACTTATATAACCAATATATCAAAATCCACATTCTCACTCAACGGCTCCCTGGTGTTTACCCACAGGAAAATAAAATACTTAAAAGATTGCTGGGAAGACTTTGATAGCAGTTTTACTTGTAACAGCCAAACCCCAAGAACAACTCTGGAACCCACAACAGGGATTGGATAAAGTGTGGCAAGTTCTTCCTAGTGTCAGCAGCAAAAAGGAATAACTACTGGAGGATGCAGCCTGTGTGAATTTCAGAAGCATCATGCCAAATGAAGGAACGGGCACAAGAGGGCACATGCCGTATGATTCCACTACTGGAAAGTCTAGAGTAAGCGAGACTGACCTAGGTCTGAAGTGCTTCTGGGGTACCACTGCCAGGCTGGACCTGAGTCCACCCCTGACACCCATACAGTGCGTAGATGGACCCAGCTCCCAAAAGTTGTCTTCTGTAAGTTTGTACATGCCCTGACATGTACAAACACACAACACACACACACACACACACACACACACACACACACACACGACGTTCTTTATAAAAAGAGATATTAGGGGCCTGGAGAGAAGGCTCAGTGATTAAGAACACACACAACTCCTCCAGAGGACCTGAGTTCAGTTCTCAGCATCCACATCCGATAGCTTACAACCTCCTGTAATTCCAACTTTAAGGCAATTAATACCCTCTTCTGGCCTCCACAGAGACTGCATTCATGTTCACAGACAAAATTTTAAATAAGTAAGTAAATAATAATTTACTTATGAGAAGTAAATAATTTATTAAGATACGAATAGTTTTTATGATTGTATGATATGTTTTATTGTCTGTTCCTTTAATATTTAGGGGAAATAGGGCAAACAGTTATTCTTTCATTTAATTCACTTAACTAATGAATATTCAAAGTTCAAAGAATGCCCTTAACAAAAAATATAAAATAATTGTAAGTGGGATTAGTCAATTTGAGCCACAGTTTTAAATTTGACAATTACCAGGATCAAAAGAGAAAATCTAAAAGTAGAGGGTCTAGGGCCATGTTAAAACCTCTGAGTATCTAAAAGGCAGCTGTTCTAACCCCCAGGGATTGCTCTGCAATTTTACTGTCTGGGTAACTTTGAGCCGTGACTCAGACACCGACTCGGTCTATTCTCACAGGATTTCTGAAGCTGGCCTTCTGTAGCCGTCTGGAGATTTGAGAAGGGACGTGTCTGCTTTTCTGCCTGGTATCAGGTCCCCTGGCACTGGAACTGCTGGATTGTGAGCTGCCCGATGTGGGTGCTAGGAACTGACTCCTCAGGCCCTCTTGGAATGCAGCTAGCACTCAACCACTGAGCCGTTTCTCCAACCTCCTTTTGGGAGTTTAGAACGATGGAGTTTCTCCATTCAGCTTTGGCTGGTCTTGATTCCTCATCTTCCTGCCTCTGCATCCCCCGTGCTTGGATTACAGCCACCACATTTTCTAGATGTTTCCTTTAGAAAAACATTTCTGCACGGGTTTCCTTTTTTACTCTTTGTTTTTTTTCTGTTGATTTACTATTCCCTAGTAACTTACTGTAACAGACTACATTTCCTGTACCTTCAGGGTCCTTTCCCCCCAATGTCTAATAATTGGCTCAGCAGTATATTTTTTTTCTTCCTTTGGTAAAGTCAGATCAGTCTAGTAAACGAATCTGAAGTAATTTTTCAGGGCAAAAAATAATTGATTCTGAGGATTAGAAAGAAGGTTTTGGACTTAAGAAATGGCTCAATGGTTAAGAGCATTGGCTGCTCTTCCAGAGGATCTGGGTTCAATTCCCAGCACCTACATGGCAGCTCATAACTGTCCATAACTACATTTCCAAGGCGAACTGACACCCTCACACCTATGTGCATAAAATTAATTTTTAAAGAAGGAAATAAGGTCTTATTTATCCATGGCTACTGGTAATCTTTTTCCTTGCTCATCAAGAGGGAAATTCCAACAGATACTATGAGTCAGTATAAACAGACACTTTAGTCATTTTAAAATTTCACTGGTTTATCCTTCCAAAGCTAAAAGAGGCTCTGTTAAGATAAAATCATGTACATATAGAGGGTATTTCAAACAAACAAACAAACAAAAAAAAAAACCCCTTTTTGTATCAAGGCTGGGAGACTAGCCCACACATGAACTTTCCAAGGTACAGGCATGTTAACAAACTTTTTTTCATTTGCTGACGCACATGACAACAGTGTTTGTTAGGAACGTGTAGTGCTATGCCTGGCTTCTACAATTGACATTCAATTTTCCTTTTAAATTACCCCCTGAGATGTATTTTTTCAATGTCAAGATTAGCAAAACTCCTTTCTGAGTCTTTAAAGCCAGCACTCCTAACTGTTCTGCCAAGACTTCACCTATAATGCCATCAGGTCTGCTCTCAGTTTAATTTCCTTGAGCAATTTTTTTTTTTGAATCACTCAAAATCTAGAAACCTAAAGAACAGTTGAAATCTAAGCAAACTTCAGGCTGGGCGCCTCTTGCTCAGCTGTAGCCGATCCAAATCCTTCATTCTTACTGCTGACCTGTTAGATCAACAGACTTGTGGAAACACAGCTGAGGGAGTTTGTGTAAAAATGCTGCCGGTCTTAGCATTCTCTCTCCTCTTCAGTCTGATTTTGTCCTCATCAGGAAACAAAACCATCAAAATAGTCTTGTGGGATATGACCTTTGGACTTTAATTAATTAATCAATAAAAAAATTTTTTGCAATAAACTCACTTAGACACTTCAGGGTCATTTTGAAATTTTTGCTAATAGAGATTCGAAAGAAGAAAATATCCAGCGACATGTGCTTCTCAGACTATGGAAGGTTCTATCCCCAGTGGCCATCATGAGTGACCTTGTCTTCAGCACGCGCGCTCCTTCCGTCATTTATATACTCAATAAACATGCATCACGCCAGCTATCTGTCAAGCCTGGAATAGCAGACTTGAGATATGAAAATGATTAACCACTAACTCCAACCTTGAAGGAAATCAGTCTGGAGAAACAGAGAGGAAGAGATCGCAGACACTGCGAAAGAGACTGGAAGCCTCACCCCTGACGCTGGGCTGCATGAACAAGACGAGCATGTGCAAAATGGGAAAGTCGAGGGAGACCACGTCACAGCACGCTTTACTGAGACCACACTTCAGCTTGAGATTCCTGGGTGAAGCCCTCACCTTCGTCCCCGACCCAAATATAACCAGAAGACTGGCCAGCGCGAAGCACGAACGGTGGCCTCAGAGCTAAAATCTGTGAACCTAGAATCTGCAGTACTTGAGAAGAGACCCTAGGCGAGGTGTGGAAACGGCACCAGCTAAGGGCGCTGATGAAGCCTGGTGTGAAGGGGCGGGGGTGGAAGAGCAGGACCGGAAAAGGGAGGCCCTGGGCGGCATGGATGTCGTGGCTGCCTTGTTGGCATAGCTCTCAGGTGCATCCTTGACCCTTCGAGCCACTGAAACTTAAAGACTCAGCTCCTTGCTAGGTTGTCACACTGATGGAATTTCTGTTTTTGTTTTTGAAAAGTCACGAAACAAGACTCCGAGGGTGGATCTCCGTGTGAGACACACAAGATGAGCAGCGTACCCCTCTCCCTCCCCGCACGGAGCGTTTGCCTGTTTCTATTAGTAATTAGAGGGATCCAATTGCGTGGGCTTTGCACCTGACTGATCCCTAAATATGGAAAAAAAAAAAAAGGAGACTATTTAAAGATGATTTCTACCCAGTACTTAATTAAAAATACATTTATTGCCACTAGAGGCCGGAGTCTTGAAAAACTCTTCACACTGATTTATTTTGTATCTTTTAGACAGCAAACACCACAGCCTAAGTTCTTTCTAGCATTAGCAAGCTACAGAAAGTGTTCTCGAAGCATACCAGGAACTGTAAACATTTCTGTCTGTCTGTCTGACTGTCTATCAAATTGTTCTTCTAGTACTTAACATGGGTTTTGGGGGTTTTGTTTGTTTGTTTTAAGTTTTCTTCTTTTCAGTGACAGCTCATAAATGCACTGACAAACACTTCTGCTCTTTGTAGCACACAAACAGGCTACTCAGGGGTACCCACTGGAAATCGAAAAGGACCATGGTCTTAGTGTTGGTGGGGGGCTGGTCTACCTATTTTATTTCTTAATACTTCTCTCTCTCTCTCTCTCTCTCTCTCTCTCTCTCTCTGCTGTTGATAACTCAATAACTGTTTGTACCCTGTATTTGAAATAATCAAAAGTTCATTTTATTAAAAATCATGTCATTTTTAAAAACAAAGACTGGAACCAGGACACAGCTGGAAAGGCGCAGGTAGGGACCCCGTCTGGGACTAGAGCAGGGAGCGCTGCTAAGCCCCCGCCCAGAGGAGGGCACAGGCGCCTAGGCTCTGCAGCACGTCCCTGCGAGCTTAGGACGTGCACTGAGGCAGCCAGACCCACCCAGCTCCCCAGGACCCCGGACCAGCGATAGCAGCAGGCCTCCATATTGCAACCAGGACACAGCTGGAAAGGCGCAGGTAGGGTCTCCGTCTGGGACTGGAGCAGGGAGCGCTGCTAAGCTCCCGCCCAGAGGAGGGCACAGGCGCCTAGGTTCTGCAGTACAGTCCCTGTGAGCTTAGGACTTGCACCGAGGCAGCCGGACCCACCCAGCTCCCCAGGACCCGGACCAGCGACAGCAGCAGGCCTCCATATTGCAACCAGGACACAGCTGGAAAGGCGCAGGTAGGGTCTCCGTCTGGGACTGGAGCAGGGAGCGCTGCTAAGCTCCCGCCCAGAGGAGGGCACAGGCGCCTAGGTTCTGCAGCACGGTCCCTGTGAGCTTAGGACTTGCACCGAGGCAGCCGGACCCACCCAGCTCCCCAGGACCCCGGACCAGCGACAGCAGCAGGCCTCCATATTGCAACCAGGACACAGCTGGAAAGGCGCAGGTAGGGACTCCTTCTGGGACTGGTGCAGGGAGCTCTGCTGAGCTCTCGCCCAGAGGCGGGCCCAGGCACCTAGGCTCTGCAGCACGGTCCCTGTGAGCTTAGGACTTGCACTGAGGCAACCGGAACCACCCAGCTCCCCAGGACCCCGGACCAGCTATAGCGGCAGGCCTCCATATTGCAACCAGGACACAGCTGGAAAGACACAGGTAGATAGATTCCATCAGGGGCTACCACGTGAGGGGATCTGCTAGGCTCTCCCTACTAGGCAGGCCTAGCAGCGCCTACCTAGGCTCTGCTGCACTCCCCCACACTTGCCAGAGTCCTCAGGCCGGGCACAAAGTCAACCGGTGGCAGCCAGCTCGTGATCCCGTAGAGCAGCAATCACGCATAACCACCAGTAAAGAAACAACAGGTAAGCCCAGCCTCGCAGGAGATTCAAACACCAGCCAGTGACAACAAGGTCAACTAACACCAGAAATAACCAGATGGCAAAAGGTAAACGAAGGAATGTCACTAACAGAAATCAAGGCAACATGACAGCATCTGAACCCAGTTCGCCAACAACAGGAAGCCCTGGATACCCCAAAACACCAGAAAAACAAGACTTGGATATAAAATCACTGGTCAGGATGCTGGTAGCTGAACACATAGAAAAATCTCGTAAAGAAATAGAGGAGAAAATGGATCAAAAGTTAGAAGCCTTTACGAGGCAAATACAAAAATCACTTCAAGAAATGCAGGAGAAGATGGATCAAAGAGAAGAAGACAATAAGGAAGAAAGACAAAAGTCACTTAAAGAACTACAGAAGAACGTGGGCCAACAAGTAGAAGCTATGAAAGAGGAAGCACAAAAATCTATTAAAGAAATACATGAAAACACAATCAAGCAAGCAAAAGATCTGAGCACATCCATCCAGATACTAAAAACAGAAGTAGAAACAACTAAGAAATCACAGAGGGAGACAACATTGGAGATAGAAAACCTGGGGAAGAAATCAGGGGCCATAGATGCAAATATCAACAATAGAATACAAGAGATAGAAGACAGAATATCAGAAGCCGAAGATACCATAGGAACCATTGATTCAACAGTCAAAGAAAATACTAAATGCAAAAAGGCTGTAACCCAAAACATCCAGGAAATCCAGGACGCAATGAGAAGACCAAACCTAAGGATCATAGGTATAGACGAGAATGAAGACGTACAAGTTAAAGGGCCAGCAAATATCTTCTACAAAATTATGGAAGAAAACTTCCCCAACCTAAAGAGAGAGATGCCCATGAATATACAAGAAGCCTATAGAACCCCAAACAGACTGGACCAGAACAGAAACACATCCCGTCACATAATAATCAAAACTCCAAATGTACTAAACAAAGAAAGAATATTAAAGGCAGCAAGAGAAAAAGGCCAAGTAACTTATAAAGGAAGACCTATCAGAATAACACCAGACTTCTCACCTGAGACCATGAAAGCTAGAAGATCCTGGGCAGATATAATGCAAACTCTAAGAGAACACAAACTCCAGGCAAAACTACTTTACCCAGCAAAGCTCTCAATCGCCATAGATGGAGACATCAAGGTATTCCATGACAAAACCAAATTTGCACGATATCTTTCCACAAATCCAGCCCTACAAAGGATAATAGGGGGAAAACACCAAGACAAGGACGGAAACTACACCCGGGAAGAAACAAGATAGAAACCTCCTCTCATCAAACCTAAAAGAAGGTAACCTCTCGAATATTAAAAAAATAAATAAAATAAATAAATATAATTTCAAAAATGTCTGGAGGAAATAATTACTATTCCTTAATATCTCTTAACATCAATGGACTCAATTCCCCAATAAAAAGACATAGATTAACAGACTGGATACGGAAACAGGACCCTACATTTTGCTGCATACAGGAAACCCATCTCAGTGTTAAAGACAAACACTGCCTTAGAGTAAAAGGCTGGAAGACAATTTTACAAGCAAATGGTCCCAGGAAACAAGCTGGAGTAGCCATTCTAATATCAGATAAAATTGACTTCCAACCTAAAATCATCAAAAGAGACTCAGAAGGTCACTTCTTGCTGGCCAAAGGGAAAATCCACCAAGAAGAGCTCTCAATACTGAACATCTATGCTCCAAATGCAAGGGCACCCTCATTCGTAAAAGAAACCTTACTAAAGCTTAAAGCACACATTACACCTAACACAATAATTGTGGGTGACTTCAACACTCCACTCTCCTCAATGGACAGATCAGGAAAGCAGAAACTAAACAGGGACACAGTGAAACTAATTGAAACTCTGGACCAACTGGATTTAACAGATATATATAGAACATTTCATCCTAAAGCTAAAGAATATACCTTTTTCTCAGCTCCACATGGTACCTTCTCCAAAATAGACCATATAATTGGTCACAAGACAGATGTCAACAAATACAAGAAGATCGAGCTAATCCCATGCCTCCTATCAGATCACCAGGGAGTAAGAGTGGTCTTCAATAACAACAAAAACAACAGAAAGCCCACATACACATGGAAATTGAACAATACTCTACTCAATGACACCTCGGTCAAGGAAGAAATAAAAAAAGAAATCAAAGACTTTTTAGAATTCAATGAAAATGAAGGTACAACCTACCCAAATCTATGGGACACAATGAAAGCAGTGCTAAGAGGAAAACTCATAGCTCTAAGTGCATCCAAAAAGAAACTGGAGAGAGCATACACTAGCAACTTAATGGCACACCTTAAGGCCCTGGAAGAAAAACAAGTTAATTCACCCAGGAGGAGTAGAAGACAAGAAATCATCAAACTCAGGGCTGAAATCAATCAAATAGAAACAAAGAGAACCATACAAAGAATCAACAAGACCAGGAGCTGGTTCTTTGAGAAAATCAACAAGATAGATAAACCCTTAGCCAGACTAACCAAAGGACACAGAGACAGTATACAAATTAACAAAATTAGAAATGAAAAGGGAGACATAACAACAGAAACTGAGGAAATTCAAAAGATCATCAGATCCTACTACAAAGGTCTATACTCAAAACAACTGGAGAATCTGGAGGAAATGGACAATTTCCTAGACAGATATCAAATACCAAAACTAAATCAGCATCAAGTAGATCAGCTAAATAGTCCCATAACCCCTAAAGAAATAGAAGGGGTTATAGAAAGCCTCCCAACCAAAAAAAGTACGGGACCAGATGGTTTTAGTGCAGAATTCTACCAGACCTTCAAAGAAGACTTAACACCAATACTTTTCAAACTATTCCACAAAATAGAGACAGAAGGGACACTGCCCAACTCATTCTTCGAAGCCACAATTACGCTAATACCTAAACCACAAAAAGATCCAACAAAGAAAGAGAACTACAGGCCAATTTCTCTTATGAATATAGATGCAAAAATACTAAATAAAATTCTTGCTAACCGAATCCAAGAGCACATTAAAACGATCATCCACCATGATCAAGTAGGCTTCATCCCAGGGATGCAGGGATGGTTCAATATACGGAAATCCATCAATGTAATCCACTACATAAACAAACTGAAAGAAAAAAACCACATGGTCATCTCATTAGATGCTGAAAAAGCATTCGACAAAATTCAGCATCCTTTCATGCTAAAAGTCTTGGAAAGAGCAGGAATTCAAGGCCCATACCTAAATATAGTAAAAGCAATCTACAGCAAACCAGTAGCCAACATCAAAATAAATGGAGAGAAACTTGAAGCATTCCCACTAAAATCAGGGACTAGACAAGGCTGCCCTCTCTCTCCATATCTTTTCAATATAGTACTTGAAGTTCTAGCAAGAGCAATTAGACAACATAAGGAAGTCAAAGGGATACAAATTGGAAAGGAAGAAGTGAAACTATCATTATTTGCAGATGATATGATAGTTTACCTAAGCGACCCAAAAAACTCCACCAGAGAACTTCTACAGCTGATAAACAGCTTCAGCAAAGTGGCAGGTTATAAAATTAACTCAAGCAAGTCAGTGGCCTTCTTGTACTCAAAGGACAAGCAGGCTGAGAAAGAAATTAGGGAAATAACACCCTTCACAATAGCCACAAACAACATAAAGTACCTTGGCATAACTCTAACCAAACAAGCGAAAGATCTGTACAACAGGAACTTCAAGTCCTTGAAGAAAGAAATTGAAGAAGACCTCAGAAGATGGAAAAATATCTCTTGCTCCTGGATTGGCAGAATCAATATAGTAAAAATGGCCATCTTGCCAAAAGCAATATACAGATTCAACGCGATCCCCATCAAAATCCCAACTCAATTCTTCATAGATCTAGAAAGAGCGATTCTCAAATTCATCTGGAGCAACAAAAAACCCAGGATAGCAAAAACTATTCTCAACAATAAAAGGACTTCTGGGGGAATCAATATCCCTGACCTCAAGCAGTACTACAGAGCAATTGTGTTAAAAACTGCATGGTATTGGTATAGCAACAGGCAAGCAGATCAATGGAACAGGATTGAAGACCCAGAAATTAACCCACAGACTTATGGTCACTTGATCTTTGATAAAGGAGCCACAACCATCCGGTGGAATAAAGATAGCCTTTTCAACAAATGGTGCTGGTTCAACTGGAGGTCAACATGCAGAAGAATGCGAATTGACCCACTCTTATCTCTTTGCACTAAGATCAACTCCAAGTGGATCAAGGACCTCCACATAAAACCAGACACACTGAAACTACTAGAAAAGAAACTTGGGAAGACCCTGGAGGACTTGGGCACAGGGGAAAAGTTCCTGAACAGAACACCAACAGCTTATGCTCTAAGATCAAGAATCGACAAATGGGACCTCATAAAATTACAAAGTTTCTGCAAAGCAAAGGACACTGTCAGAAGGACAAAACGGCAACCAACAAAGTGGGAAAAGATCTTCACCAACTCCACATCCGACAGAGGGCTAATATCCAATATATACAAAGAACTCAAGAAGTTAGACCGCAAAGAACCAAATAACCCTATCAAAAAATGGGGCACAGAGCTAAACAAAGAATTTTCACCAGAAGAAATTCGGATGGCCGAGAAACACCTTAAAAGATGTTCAACATCATTAGTCATCAGGGAAATGCAAATCAAAACAACCCTGAGATTCCACCTCACACCAGTCAGAATGGCTAAGATTAAAAACTCAAGAGACAACAAGTGCTGGCGAGGATGTGGAGAAAGAGGAACACTCCTCCACTGTTGGTGGGATTGCAAAATGGTAAAACCACTCTGGAAATCAGTTTGGCGGTTCCTCAGAAAATTGGGCATGTCACTTCCAGAGGACCCTGGCATACCACTCCTGGGCATATACCCAGAGGATTCCCCTGCATGCAATAAGGACACATGCTCCACTATGTTTATAGCAGCCTTGTTTATAATAGCCAGAAATTGGAAGGAGCCCAAATATCCCTCAAAGGAGGAATGGATACAGAAAATGTGGTATATCTATACAATGGAATACTACTCAGCAATTAAAAATAATGAATTCATGCAATTTGTAGGTAAATGGTTAGACCTGGAAAATATCATCCTGAGTGAATTAACCCAATCACAAAAGAATGCACATGAAATGCAATCACTGATAAGTGGATATTAATGAGCCCAGAAGCACTAAATACTCAAGACACAAATAGCAAGTCAAATGATTCCCAAGAAGAAGAAAGGAGAGGACCCTGGGCCTGTAAAGATTGCATCCAGTTTAGTAAAGAAACCGAGGGGGGAGGGGGAATGATTGGGGAACAGTTGGGGGGGAGAGGAACTATGGGAACTATGGTGGGTGGGAACTGGGAAAGGGGAAAGCCTTTTGAATGTAAACATAGAACATAGAAAATAAAAATTAAAAAAAAAAAAAAAAAAAAAAAAACAAAGACTGTTGCTGGCAATTAATCTCATTTTAATTTAGACTACAATTGCAGTGTTGCTTATCAATAATTACTTTATTCAGATTCCTGTTTGAATAAGCTATCTTGGATAAAAGATTAGATGCTGGAATATTGAGATCAGATTGAAAGTCAGATTTTTGGGGTCAAGGTTGAAAAGAGGTCCTTGTTTGTTTACTCAAACAGAACAAGTAAAGAAAAGTAATATCAATGTTTAAAATAGTTATACCACACATGGTATGTACTCATTGATAAGTGGATATTAACTCAAAAGCTTGCAATACCCAAGATACAATGTACAGACCACATGAAGTTCAAGAAGGAAGATCAAAGTGTGGATACTTTGGTCCTTCTAAGAAGGGGGATCAAAATACCCATGGCTCACAGCTAACCAATGGACTGAGCACAGGGTCCCCAATGGAAGAGCTAGAGAAGGGACCCAAGGAGCTGAAGATGTTTGTAGGCCCATAGGAGGAACAACAGTATATACCAACCAATACCCCCAGAGCTCCCAGAATACACATGGAGGGACCCATAGCTCCAGCTGTGTATGTAGCAAAGGATGGCCTTTTCAGACATCAATGAGAGGAGAGGCCATTGGTCCTGTGAAGGCTCAGTGCTCCAGTGTAGGGGAATGCCAGGTCAGGAAAGTGGGAGGGGGGTTGGTAAGCAGGGGAGGGTGAATGGGATAGGGGGTTTTCAGAGGGGTAACGAGGAAAGGGGATAACATCTGAAATGTAAATAAAGCAAATATCTAATAAAAACAAACAAAAACAAAAAAAACTCACTGTAAAAATAAAATAAAATAGTTATACATCACACTAATCTCATCTTTTCGATATAGTCCTTCCCCCCTCCGCCCCCGCCCCAGGATACAGGGTTTCTCTCTGTAGCCCTGGCTGTCCTGGAACTCACTCTGTAGACCAGGCTGGCCTTGAACTTAGAAATCCCGCCTGCCTCTGCCTCCCAAGTGCTGGGATTAAAGGCATGTGCCACCACCGCCTGGTGAGTCTAGTCCATTTGATAACTATGCCATTAGTGTAAAAGTTAACAAGGGAGCCTTACTCCGGGGGCGTTAGAAGACAGTGAAGAATGCAGCTGCACTTGGCTGGAGGGTGCTTCATTTCTGCACAACCCCTCAGGAATCCACCTTGTTCTGTAATGTCCTTTCCTGCAGTCAAAGCTGACTTGAGGGCCTGTCCACACTCTACCTTAGGGGCACGGGAAAGAGAGGCTGCACCAGAGCCGATGACTTGTCTATGAAGGTGAATATCCCAGAAGTTAGGGCATTGGTCCATATGTAGTCGCGCAGCTACATGTAGATTCAAGGAATGCCAACAATATGGGCTCTCACTGGTGTCATATCTTTAATTAAAACTGCGGGACTGGGGAGAAAGGGAGAAAAAATTCTGACCAAACAGGAACTTTCTGATCTGTGTGGAGTACTCTACCAGATATGTTATAATCCAGAGAATGATGCTAAAGATAATATTACAGAAAACAGGACTAGAATGCAGACTGTTTCCAGTGGATACTTTTAAGAGACATCTTAATACAGAAAGATAGCAAAAGGCCCAGAGTTTACATAAACACCTTTGACTAGGAAATGCTGTGTTACAAGACAAATGAAAGTCGTTGATTTACCATGCCTCTCTCCAAATGAAAATAAGGTCACCCTGATTCTGAGAGGCCCTATAGGAAAGGGAACGGATTCTAATTAGGATTAAGAACATTATCTCTCTGCAAATGTCTGCAAGCATACAATACTGGCTCTGTCTATGGCTACACCTATAATTTTGCAATATGACTTTTTAAAAACAGAGGATACAATTTGGTAAACTGATAACTAATTTAGATAATACTAATTGTATTGGGTAAAAGATGATTAGGGAAGTTATCAAAGAAACCTCAAGTGTGCTGTGCATTGAAAACATGAATATTGTGTGAAGCTTTTTCCCTTTCACAAAATAGAGGTGAGTCCGAGATGTGGCTGTATTCTACAGCATCAGAAGAGATGCTGGGGGCAGAGGTGGGAGGCAGGCTGCTCGCACTGACTCGGGGCACGCCAGAATCACTTTTAAATTCCCTCCTGTAAGGGGCTTGTGCATTGGTAACATAAGGTAACAAACATAACATAAGGTAACAATACAACAGCAGCTTCTTCCTTTATAATCACAAGCCACGCTCTGCACAATCACTTTCCAACTTCCTCCTCAGTCAAAAACACATAGTTCGGAGAGTAGCTAAACCCTCTTGACATTTTCTGTCTGTTGATCAATTTCTAGAGGATCAGTCAACTATTTGTTTACTATTTGAGGTGGACGTAGTATGTGTGGTGATTTGTTTGAGGTCTCAACTTGGCTGGATTAGGGGATGATACCAAGATAGCTAGCAAAGCACTTTTCTGGGTATGGAGGGACTCTTAGATGAGGTAGCATGTAAACCGGGTACTCAGTGGAGAAGAACTTCCCTGGATGTGAATGGATACCATCTAATTGTCTAGGAATACAGACAGAACAAAAAGGTAAAAGAAAGTTGGAGTCTCTCCATCGTCCGGAGTTGGGGCACCCTGCTTCTTTTGCTCTTGGGCATCTGAACTCTAGGATTTGCAAAAGCTTTAGACTTCAGGGCTCTCCAGCCTGCCTCAGCTCTCATGCTTACCATATATTGAGGTTTATGCTCTATGTTTTCTGCTTCTGGGTTCGGCTGGCCTTGGACCAATTCTCTGTTTCTCTAGGTAACAAGTTACCTATTATGGGTCTTATAACTCCAAAATTGTATGAACCAATTACATTAAAAAAAAAAAACCAACCTTGTTTATCATATACCTACCTACTTATCACCTATACACATATTTATGTATCTGTTTATCTAAGGATAAATTCCATGGTCTCTTCTTTCATATTTAGGATATAATAACATACACGCATGTGTGTGCGTGTGTGTCTCTCTCTGTGTGTGTCTGTGTGTGTGTCTCTTTGTGTGTGTCTGTGTGTGTATATGTGTGTATGCATCGTGTTGATTCTGTCTCTCTGGAGAACCTAATCTTCACATGTACAGTATTATTCTAGTTCTATTTCTGTTGCTGTGATTTAAAAAAAAATAAAAGCAACTTAAGGGAGAAAGGGACTTATTTCAGCTTAAAAATCCAGGTCAACGGTTCATCATTGTGGGGATGTCAAGGCAGGAATTTCAAACAGCTAACCACATTGCAGCCGCAGTCGAGAGCAGAGAGGGGTGAATACACATCTGCTAGCCTGCTTGCCTATGCCCAGCTTGGTTTCCCAGCTGCTCCATCACTCAGGGCCTCTGAAGAAAATGGCGTCTCCCATAGTAGGCTGGTTCACACATACCAGCTAGCTTAAGACAATCCCCAAAGACACGCCCACAGACTAACCAGCAGATATAATCTACTCTACCCAGGTAATTCTAGTTTATGTCAAGTTAATAATTAACACTAACCATCACAGGTGTCCTGTACAGCACATTTTCAGTGTTTTTTTTTTAAATAAATGTATTTTCTCTATCATGTGATGGTCAGAAGGAAGATGTGTGAACTGATCCAAGTGTTTAATAAAACAACAACAACAACAACAACAACAACAAAACCATGTCCTTTTGAGATCTAATAAACACTCATACTTCTGGAAATCGAGTCAAACAAGCCCTTTGAGCTAATTGCTTCTGTCTTTCCTTTCTCCACATTGACCTAGTCTCTACATTTTTTTTTTTTGGCTTTGCTTAGTGTGTGAGAGTATTTCTTTGGCCCACATCTCCAAATCTTCCTTGCTTGTGACCTTCTAGTTAGACTTAGCCACTCTAGAGAACAGAAGGTGAGAGAAAGGTCTGGGATAGCCCTTCTAGCTCCTCCCTACTGTGCTCTGTCTCGGGCAACATCTGGTTCTCTTTATAACCTCACAATGTCACACTTTTCTACTGTCTCATTTCCTTTTTAATTTATTTTCATCTTATTGTACTGTATTATTTTGTGTGTGTGTGTGTGTGGGTGTTCTGTGGGCATGTCTGACTGTGCACCACATGCATGTAGTGCCCTGGGAGCCAGAAGATAGTGGATGCCCTGAAACTGGAGTTAGGGATGGTTGTGAGTCACCATATGGGTGCTGGGAATCGAACCTGGGTCTTATGCATAAATGACAAGTGCTCTTAACTGTGGCACCATCTCTCCAGGCCCTGTTTCATCTCTTGTTGTATTCAGTAACCTGATTTCTTCTGTTCAACTCTTTATGATAGTGGGGTAACCACTTTCTACAGTATCTCATGTTTGGGCACCTCATCTACTGCTTAATCTGTGAGTCCAGCTCACACCCATACAAATGATACATACGTTCCTCAAAGTTTCTTCCCCTGGCTCATCTGAGGTGAAATCTAACATAACTGTGATGGGAAATTTAGTTGGCAAATGTTCTTATGGAGGATTTGTCTGTAGACTCTTCTACATCTTTATTTACCATAGGCTCTTTCTAAGTCACTGGAGTGACTACCCCTCACTCCATCCTTTGGTATCAAAGACATTCTGATATTGGCCAACTGTCATCTTACTAAAGCTTTGGCTGCATTGGACACTTACCCCTGAAATCTTCTCATTTCCAGGTTCCCTAGACATCATACCTGTCCTCTAGGCTTTCTGATACCTTGTTAACCAAACTTTCCCATCCTCCCTTGCTGTATCCTCCTGGTCTCAGGGCCCAGATGGCTGTTATCAACATGTTTGTCCTTTCTCATAAGCACTTAGCTGTCCTTCATTTGTGAATGTCACTTGCAGCTTAGAGTCACAGGTGCAACTTCTAGGCCTGGTCCTTAAGGTCTTAGCATCCATCATCATCCCCCATGTTCTATCTCTCCGCATGATACAGTTGTTCATGGTGACCCTAAAAACCAAAGCTGGGAGGTATAGAGTAGCTACAATGTAAATGGAGAGTCGCTCATCAGTCTAGAGCTCATGTTTGAGTTTGGTATAAGTAAGGTATCTGGTACAAAGTTTGTTTCTTACAGCAGATAGCACCAATTTAACAGATTCACAGCTTCTGGTCCCTTTACCATCAAGTGACCAGGGCCTAGCCTTTGGGTTTCTTCTTTATCCTTTGTGACCTCAGCCAGGCATAAACTCAGAGCAGTGGTTCTCAACCTGTCCAAAGCTGCAATCCCTTAATACAGTTCCTCCGACTGTATTAAACAGTATTTATGGTTGTGGTGACCTCCAACCATAAAAGTATTTTATTACAACTTTATAGCTGTACTTTTACTACTGTTACCAATAGTAACGTAAACATCTGATACGTAGGATATCTGATATATAACCTCCAAAGGAGTTGTGACCCACAGGTTGAGAACTGCTGATTTAAAATCCAAATGGTTTTAAACACCATCTCTGTTTCTAAGTCAAATCCTTCCATTTTCTCAGTATAAAAACTACCCTTGGACCTCACAACTCATCTGCTGATACATTCCATGAGCCAGACTTTCTCAATACCCAATGGCTTTCCAGTTTTAGAACTCACAGCTGTCACCCTGGCTTTATAACTGCATCTAGAACACTGGGATGACCTCTCGCTGGTTTTCTCATGCTTGTCCCGGCCCTTTTCACATGGTGTGTATAGTCAACAAAATCAGGTTGTGTCACCCTTCTGTTCTGACCCTTTAGCTTTTCTCCCTAAAGGATCGGATGTTCCTCTTGCTTCCTCTCAGGCCTCATCCCACAGCTCAGTCCCCATGCTGTCACTCAAGCCTGCTGGACTCTCCTCTGTGCATTCTCATCCTAGGACCTCTTTCCTTCCTCCCTCTTCACCACTGTAGTCTCAGGGCATTCATGTCCTTGGCTCAAAGACAACCTTGGCAGTAGATTTCCCTGACTGTCCATTTAAATTGTAACCCTTCTCCCCATACCCAGCTCTCTTATTTTCATTCTTTCTCCAGGTATAACCATCATACATGACTTATTTGGTTAAATTGTCTTGATTCTTCTCATGCTGAAATCTAGCTCAGTGTAGGCAGATATTTTTGCTTGTTCTATTTGTTGTTCAATTTCAGCCCCATGACCAGGCTAGGCCAACTGAGGTCTCGAGAAAGTAGATGTTGGTTCTGGTGTGGCACAGAACTCGGGAATCAGAGGCTGGCAGATATGAGTCTGAAGCCAACCTGGTCTGTGAAGTGAATCCCAGGATGACCAAGGATACCCTGTCTCAGAGGGTGGCAGGGTATTTGAGGATTGAATAATTGAAGGCATTTTCTCTACCTCTCTGATTCTAGCCAATAAATAAATAACTTTAAAGTGCTTTCTAAAAGCAAGCCCTAGGAGAAGCGATACAGAGGAATAGAAGTAACTCAGCTATTACGATGAGCCTGCTGAAGAAATCCAAGGGTGAGATGACCCAGAGGAAGTATAGCAGTCTACACAGTGCCGTGCTCCATACACATAGGATCAGTCAAGAGCAGTGCTGCACACCATTTGTTAGCTGATAACCTCAAGAAGCCCTTCAACAGGCATCACAATGTGGTGCTGAAGTACCGGGAGGGATGCAGATCTAAAGACCCAAGAGCTAAAAAAAAAAAAAAAAAAGACCCAAGAGCTGAAGTCCAAAGCAGCCCATGAAGTCCTGGATCTCTTCAGAATGTCCCTCGCACTGGGACATTCTGGTCATGTGGAATATGCCCATTCTTCTTTCTGGCAGTCAGTACTTGCTCTCCCATCCTGCAAAGACCCGCCCTTTGAAACACAGATGCACTCACACTCACACCCACACCCACACTATTACCACCCAGCACTTCCGCACTCAACATGAACCCGTCCATTAGTTATGCCAACCGAGCCATTGGCTGCCTTCCTCTGACCAGCATCCGAGACCAGGCGCGAGGCGGCCCTTGAAGCTAATGTTGCCAGGCTTAACATGTTAAACCAAATATATTTTCTCAGATAATATTATGAAATGGCTATTTTATTTTGAGATGGGGGGTGTCTCATGTTTCCCAGACTGGCCTCAAAGTGCCTCTGTGGTTGAGGATATCTTGAACTCCTGATCTTCCTGTCTTGGCCTTCCAAGCCCTGAAATTACACATATGAGCCAGCACACCCAATTTACATAGTGCTGGGTAGCGAACCGAAGGCTTTCTTCATGTTAGGCAAGCACTCTACCATCTGAGCCGTGTCCTCAACTCCCAGATGGCTATAAATCTAATAAATGTATGTATGTAGGTATGTCTCTTTATAAGAATACCATAGAGTTAAAATACATAACTTGGAAAACCCAAGGAAAGGGTAGAGAGAAAAAAGAGCAAAAGACAAATAAAGATAGAGCGGAAGGATAGAATATATTTCGTTTCAAAGGTGTAAGTGATTAAGAGAAGGGCAGTGACAGACAGCCATTTTTCTTGTGTAAAGGCCTTGCTGAATACAAGAGCAGAAACCCCGGCATGCACACGGCACTTGTCACTTACCCAGCACAGAACCAGAGCAGCTCCTGTTTCTCAGTGAACTTGGAAATCTGTCTGTGTCAACCTAATTACCCTGTCATCAGCAGCATTTCGTGACAGGCAGGGCACTCAGACATTATAAACAGCCCAGAGTGCAGATTTCACTTACCCGTGTCCTCCGTGTGAAAGAAATGTCTCCAGCTATGAGGAGCAACGTAACATTTTGTACTGAAAAACCACGAGAGATTAAGCACAGATTTGGCTTGGCCTATGAAGAATGATGTCAAGTAATGTTGTAGGGGTAATTATCGTGAAGACTTAATTCCTGTGTCATCGGGTATTTGTAGATATACAAAGCATTCTCCTGATTAAACAGCATTCAAGGTGACTACATGTTCCCCATGATTGACAGCTTAGAGCTCAGACAGCCTAAAAAGATTAAAAACATTAGAAAGTGGCAGGCGACTTCTTCCCCTCAGGACACTTCCGCCTTGCAAGGAAACCGATTGAGAGTTCTAATGATATTGCTAACAGGTAAATTCTCAAGTGTTTGCTTGCAGCGGTCCTTCTCTGGTAAGGAATGCAAATCCTGTTATGCATCTTTTTCATCTTGGTGAGGTTCCAGTGGCTCTAAAAGTCAGATAGAAGGTGGAGGCGAAATAGAACTTCCCTGAGACTTAACATACCCTGAAACATGTCCAACTTCTGGGAGCAGATAATGTTTCAAAGCTGTTAGCCAAGATCAATTTGTTTTATATCTGATACGTTCTCTCTCAGAAACGAAGCCAAAGATTATCCAAAGTTCAGTTATTCATAATTTCAGGTAGCCAACGTTGCTTCTCTGTGAAATGCCCCCTGTAGCTAGCTGGGCCATCACTGATTTACATGATTTCTAATTATATACCTAGGTATGTCTTGCCTCAGTCTCCCTCCCTCCTTTTTTCTTTTTTCTTTTTCTAGGAGATTCAGAGTTTAAAAATAATCTCTTTAAGTTATCATATTGCTTTCTACAAAGATATAATAAAACTCCATAGTTCTTTCAGCTATAACACACACACACACACACACACACACACACACACACACACACACACACGTTATCTCAAAGCAGCAATAGCATCCAGGCCCAAGACGGTCAATGGAGCGCTCGATGAAGAAACTCATAATACTGGCCTACACCATTTACTGAATAGGTGTAAGCCACTTTAATTGGCTACCATATGAAACTCTTACAGCAGCCTCGCAGAGTGGATGAGACAGGAGAATTGGGTTCACCTCATGGGTGAAGCACTGGAGGCTTGAGTAGCTTGCCCAAGTCTCAAGGCTTTTGAAGAGAAACATCCAAACCTGCTGTGCTGCAGCCTGAATGTCTTCCTCGGGGTCTCCTAGAACCCGATGCCCTATAGTAAGGGACAACCATGACCTTCTGCAAATTTTGTCCCTCAAAGTCAAATCCCCATCACTAAGACTCCCAGCTGTGTTTTTGCTGACTAGGGAGGCTATACTAATTAGGAGCACAGGCTTTGCGCCCTGACATACCAGGGTGCCCTTACTAATAGTATATGAAATGGACATAGGGTTCTCATGAGAAGAAAGGGAGTAGGGAGCAGTAAGACACTGTCCATGCCATATCTGGCTCATGGACCGCCCTCCATGAATTACTGCCATGGCTATTATTATTCCCAGACAAACTCCAGAGCTGAGCTGCTGTACCTGCCGGCATGTCCACGTCTCCACACCAGCTGTCTCCTTGGGCGCCAGCCAACCTGGCCCACAGCCCCAATACTCAGCTCAAACCAATGGTCTCCTGTCAATAAATACCTCCTTCCCGCCAGTCCAGAACTCTCTCCGCTGGACGTTCTTCGTGCTTGGCACCAGTGCAGCTGACCCTGGGGTGTTCACTTCTGAGAGCAGTTCTTCCCCAGGCCACCCTTTTGAGTTCTGCCTGTCCCTGGGAACATGTTTGGACTTAGTATTCAACTGTGCATGTATGACAAGGATAGGGGTCTTATTTACTCATCTATGTTTTTCCTATGTATCTCCACCTCTTCCACTAGAGCGGTGAATTGGTTTAGTCCTACATACGCTCTCTAGAGGCTTATAGGGAGCTGTAGGACTGTGATTGGCAGGAAGCAAAACGGGGGGGGGGGGAGGGGGAAACCTGTCTAATCATTTTTTTTGACTCTACAAGCCTCCAGGGATGCAACTGGAGAATCCTCAGGGATCCATTTTTCCCATGGAAGCATCTGGGGGTAATATAAGCAGACAGTTCCTCACTCTCTTTTTTACTCTTAGCAATTCCTCTGCAGGACAGAAGAAATGAGTAGTGTCTCACCAGTGTCCCGTCTACAGTGTCACTGAAATGGCACTAAGATCAAACTCAGGTAACTGGGCCAACCCAGACAGGCACCCTGAAACTAGTGGGGCTGGGGTGTCCTGTTTGGCCCACCCTCTGCGTATGGCTATAGATATGGCTACAGTTGTTATCATTTGTTTACGGGATCTTAGGATTCTGAGAACCTCTCTGAAAGCTTAGAAAACAACCCCTATCCTTGCAGTCTCCTTCCCAGACAGATGCCATAGTGAGTCTAACAGTATTCTCCCGTGGAGTGTCACAGATGAGGGGTGCTGTTGTGCTCCCCAACTCCAGGGCATCCTGGGTACCTTGCTCTATTAACATGGATACCGAAAATCTAAGGCCATTGATGCAAAGTGATTCTAACAAGGAAGAAATTTGGGGTCAAAGGGGGGGAACTCTAGAGCCTCCTTCTGCTTCTCCAGTTTGTGCCTGGAGAGACCCTAAGTGTGGTGTAGACATGCATGTCAGTGCCCTTTCGCAGAGAAAATAGGAAATGAATTCCAAACAATACTGGAAACAGCTGACCCTTTTAGCACAAAGCTTAAATATGCTAGTGCTCCGCCAAGGCAGCATGTGCAGAGTAAATATTTTAATCCCTAATTAATCACTTTGGTTAGATTGGTAAAACAGAAGTCTAATGAAAATAATTTGAAATTTCCTTCATGAATAATTGCCTTGTTCGGGGAATTGTGGGAAGAGTCAACGGACTGACCTTCCCTCCTCTGTCAGCTGTACTGCTCCGAGACTTAATTCGTGTCCTTCAGCCCTTTCAGTCACCGTTATGAGATTAGAAATACCTTCTGTGCAGTTTAGCAGCAACGATGCAGTGTGACAGTTCAGTCAGCGGAGAGGTAAAGGACACGGCGACTCCTGGCTCCCTCGATGCGGAGCCTGGTGTTGTGTGGTCGAAAGGACAGCATCTTTGCAACCCAGCAATCTTTTATTAGGCTGTGAACCTGATGCATTGCTGCAGGTGACTGAACTGGTCCCTTTTACTTTTCTTTTAATTAGGAACTCGCATAATAAGGTCGCCAGGGTTTGAGCATTTACGAAAAGGAGAGAAGGAATTTTCCCAGCTCCGAGGGTCGAATGGCTACCTTGATTAGCTGTATGCCACCAGATTTAATTACTTCTCTGAGTAAATCAAATCTTCCTCAGAGGCCAATGTTCCCTAGTGGGTAGGGACCAAAGGTTAAGCCACCTTACTAGTTACCTGTTCGGACGTGTTGGAACCTGTTAGATCTGAGCCGGGAGTGTGCTCCGCCCCATGCCACTTGCCCACTCTCCTCCTCTTCCTCCCGCCGCCTCCCTCTCACCCCAGTCTTCTTCAGCAATGAATGCATCGCAGATCTGGTTGGAATGTCACTGGGCGTGACGGCTGGCCCTGGGCCATGTGGTTGGTGCACACTGGCTCACACTGCCATCCTTGCTAAAAATTGCCTCGTCCACCAGTCGGTTTGGCCGGTTCTGTGGACTGCCAAAGTCCACCTGGTACACCATCTGCCACCTTCCCCTGGAGGTTCCTTCTCTCTTTTGTTTCCCAGTCTGGTCCTCTCTCTCAATCTTGCTCTTTTTATTTGGGAGATTCAAATATATGAGGGGAATTTTGCTTTTGCTTCTTAGCAATCAGGAGGGCAGGATGCTCTTGGATTGCTGGAATGCATTTAGATAATTGTACCTTAACTCCTTGCTATCCTGGATTTATCTTGTACAGTGGCCAATAATTTGCTTTAAAAGCTTGCTTAAAGGGCAGAAAAATACTTCTCAAATAGAAAGCATAAAGATAAACAACATGTAACCCAGGTGCTAATTGAATGAAAATCTGGATCAGACTTGGTGTCTCTATTCACAAATGGAATTAACCATATTCCATGCCAAAAGAGCTATGGAAGTCCTCCATCTCACAGGATCAGCGGCATGGAGAACTGGGAGTCAAAGCCACGGTTTCTGATCAGTTTGACTGTAATGGATGTGTGGAAGGGCAACTGTGTATCCAGCAGTGTAATACATAGGCGAATATGAGTAACTGAGTGTATTATTGTTCTAATGATCATTTTTAATGATAACTCTGCAATGAGAGTGTAAATTAGTATATTCAGTAGAGAAAACAGTATGTAAGTTCCTCCAAAAATTAAAAAATAGAGATCTATTCAATGATCCAGTAATCCTATTTATGGCGATAGATAGATAGATAGATAGATAGAGATTTATACAGAGAAAATTATATCAAAATATAGAAGGAATATTTGCACAACCCTGTTTGATGAAGCATTACTCTCAATAACCAAGAGATGCAAACAACCTTAGTGCCTTTGAACCAATGAGCAGATGAAGAAAATGTACACATAATGGAATACAATTCCACCATAAAAATAATGAAATCCTGTTGTTTCCTGTAATGTGAATGGGATTGTAGATCAATATGTCAAGTGAAATAAGCACAGTGCTTGTGCATTCACATGTGGAGTCTGAAACAGTTGAACTCATAGAGGTTTAGAGTAGAACAGCAGAGACCAGAGGAGGGGGAGAGTAGAGAGAAAGGGGGATGGGAGGGCAAGATCAGTGGGGCTCAGTTATACTTAGAAAGAGCTATGAAGCTCTGGTGTTGCTACCCAACACAGTAAGTTCACTATAGCTAGCAATTGTGTGGTGCATATTTGAAACAATAGAGGAAAGGATTTAAAACAGCTCCATGATAAAGAAATACTAATTGTTTGAGGAGATAACTTTAAACCATTTAAACATTATGTATAAAACCATCATGAGATGCCTCGTTAACGTATACATATAGACAACTTTCATGTTTTGGTTAAAATCAACCAAGTTAACAATGTGTCTTAGTCAGGGTCTCTATTCCTGCACAATCATACTGACCAAGAAGCAAGTTGGGGAGGAAAGAGTTTATTCCGCTTACACTTCCACACAGCTGTTCATCACCAAAGGAAGGCAGGACTGGAACTCAAGCAGGTCAGGAAGCAGGAGCTGATGCAGAGGCCATGGAGGGATGTTACTTACTGGCTTGCTTCCCCCTGGCTTGCTCAGCTTGCTTATAGAACCCAAGTCTACCAGGCCAGGGATGGCACCACCCACAAGGGGCTCCCCACCCCCTTGATCACTAATTAAGAATCTCATGGAAGCGTTTCCTCCCCTGAAGCTCCTTTCTCTGTGCTAACTCCAGCCTGTGTCAAGTTGACACACAAACCCAGCCAGTACACAATGACAAAATGATAACTTTAAGGGATGCCAGAGCGTCCATGGTCACGCCTCTGCATCAATGGTTCACATCAAAAGTCTCTGCAAGTCACTTCCTGCTGTTGTGACAAGGTACCTAGGAGAAACAGTCTAAAAGGAAGAAAGATTAGTTTGTCTGGGCTTGTAGTTTTATAAGTGTTAGTCATGGCCTTCTCACTCCATCGCTGTAGACCTGAAGGGAAGCAAAACAGTATGTGCTGGGGGGGGGGAAGGGGATGGGGTCTGCAAACCCCGGGGCCAGCAGAATAACTAACCATGTGAGACAAGAAGAAAATCTGGTTCAACAAGACTCAGTAGCTGGTGTTGGTTCAAACTTCTAGAGTCTGGCACCAGGCAGTTTATTTTAGTCATATTTAAGTACAGTACAATTTGAGAAGAAAGTGTCTCAATGTGTAGAAAGGAGGCATAGCTACATGGAAACCCTACTCAAAGCACATGCCAATTCTTCTATGAAGATGGGTTCTAAAGGCAGGCTATGCATGTAATCCTGTGCCTATAGAGATCATCTCGGCTATTAGCCGCCTCTGCTCCTGGTTGTGGGATCCTTGGGATCCAGATATGGCTTGGACCTACAGATAGCACAGTGGTCATGTAAGCTGTTAGCCCCCTCAGTTCCCAGCCTTCCTTGTGGAAAACAGGCCATACATCTTTTTCCTTGAAAAGACAGCCCTGAGTCCTGGCTTCCCTGGTGCTATCTGTGAACACAAGGACCTTTAAAGGTGCACCTAACAGTGCTGGACCAGAGAGGTTGTCTCCTGGCAGGTACAAGAAGGAGCCAGAGCAAGACATACAAGTCCCCAGTGACCTACTCCCTCTAACCCAGGCCTCACTTCCTAAGCTTTACTTTTCCCAATGAAACCATCAAAGTATGAATCCATCAACGGGCTAATAATCCATTCATGAAATTAGATCTCCTGCCCAATCCAATCAGAGGCAGCCAGGCCTTTATCACATGAGCATTCAGGAGACTTTGCAGAGTCAAGTAGAATTTGACTCAAGAAGAAATGCCAAGAGAACTGCTGGGTTCCACAGTCTCCACACACATTGAGTGTGTGGCCTGATCTTTTCTCCCAGGCTGGGTCCTGTGGATGACAACATGTTCTGTCCTTCCCTTGAAAGTCATTTAGAAAAGTTTGTTGAACACCTACTCAGTACTAAGGGTTGTGCCGAGCACTGGCCTAGTTACACCTAGCCTCTAGCCCTAGCGCTCTTCCTTGCCGCCACAATGTAATTGCTTTCTGCAGCTTGTTCACTGTCTTGGTATCTGCCATTGAGTGTCCACTCGTTTGGCCATTCATGCCTTTCTTTTCTTTTTTCTTTTTTCTTTCCTTCGCCTTTGGGACAGTCTCGCTGTGTCTCAGGCTAGGCTCAAACTCACTGTGTGTCTAAGACGGGCTTCGAGTTTGTGACTTTCCTGCCTTCATCTCAGTTGGGAGAAGTGGTCCTGTATCCATCTCATACATGTTCATGCGGGCTCAAAGGCTCCAGTGGCATGCTGAAAGGCACAGCTTGTCGAGACTCAAGACTGACTTAGGATACCAGGCCTTGCTCCCTCCAGCCCATTACAACCTTCAGCCTGAACAACTCAGCTTTGTCTTGTGGGGTTTGGTTTTGTTTTGCTTTTTGCATTGATTACTTCCCCTATGCAGAGGTAAAAATCAAATCATTAAATTAAAACGTTAAATCAAATCCACTTTAAGCAGTGGGTAAAATATCAGAAAGATGAAAACTATTTAACAATAATAAAGCATGCATAAAGCTTTCTGATTCTAACTTTCTTCCACACACTCAAAATACAGTCACGCAGTGTGGACGTTTTCCCTTATTTTTTGCCTTGGGTTAACCAGTCTAGGCAACAACCCCGAACTTGGCCGCCATAAGCGCTGGAGAGCACTCAGCCCTCCCCATCTCTTCCCTTATCCAGTTTTAATGACTTCTTGGTGCTTCCTAGTCAGCTGAGTTTGCATATAAAAGCTGAATGCCTGGCCGGGGTGAAATGCTGAGTCGAGGCACATTTGGAGGCCAAGAAGGAAGGAGTCCCTCCTGTTACAACATCAGCCTCTCCCAGTGAGAAGCCCCTGAAGAACACAGACCTTCATCCTCTAACGCAGCTGCCCGGCTTCTAGAAGCCAAGTGGTTAAGCCTGAAATAAACTGGATTACTCTTTTTGGGCAAGCATCTCATTCACAAAATACTATATTTCTTCAAATCTTCCAGCAGCTTCTTATTGGTTTGCTGCTTGTTTTGATGAGAGTGACTTTTTTTTTTTTAAAGTGGATAACCATAAATGAGGTCACCACTATCAACATGCATGGAACCTTGTACTTCATGCAAGCACTCTGCTTTGCTTTGTGTGCCATTGGTGGAAGCCAAGACTGGGGAAGTCAGATGTGGGAGAAACACGCTGTCAAGGTCAGGAACATGTGGACCTCGTGAAGTGTCCGGTTGTTTGGAGGGACTGAAAGATTACCACCTGGAAAAAGGATTCCACACAATCATTCTGGAAAATGTTAGAACGGATCCTCTTTTTTCCTCAGCCTTTGGACTGTCAAATCCTGGGCCTCTTCGTCACCCCACTGGTCTGACAGTGCTCCTAAGAGAATCATTTTATTTGAAAATGTCTGAGGAGAAGGAGTCAAGCGATTCCAGTGTGCTGGTCTCACCTTACCTGCAAACTGAGCTCACAGAAAAGGTGAATCTGTACTCAATACGAGTAAGAACATGGAGATGTGCCCAAAGTAAAGCCAGAAATGAGAAGCTGAAATGTCCTCAAGGATTCAGAGCATCGCTGCTTCCTTAGGGGGCTGGATCAGGTGACTTTGATGATTCATATAGCCAAAGGTTTGATTCCTAAAAGTCTTTGTTCTCCATCAGTACCCCGGCTCTTTAGCTTACTTGAAGGTGCTGGCAAGCCCATAACTGGCTCCTGCTTCTACAACTTGGTTTCAGAGACAAAGAGAAGGCGGCACAGATCAGAAACACAACTACAGCCTTATTCTTTGGTTGAGGCTCCCCCCCCCCCCCCCCGCCAGTCAGAAGCCATGAATGCATGAGGGAGACAGTCACTAAATGTTACCAGTTATCTAGTATGGATACACTGAAGCGAAATGAGGATGTTGTGGGATTAGGAGCTTTGTGCTAAGATTTCCTGGATTGGGATCTCAGTGTGGATGTCCCAAGAGCCTAGCCTAGGATACAAAGTCTGGAGAAGAATGAGGCCTCCCTCATAAGGTTACTGAGAACCAAGCAGCATTATGTGCTTCGACCAGTGGTTAGCAGTAAATAATCACTGCCGTTCACTCCATGGTTTGACTGGTTTGATCTCACAGTTTCTTGAGAGTAAGTTTAGTGAAATGCAGGCAATGGGCAAGGAAAGATTTTTTTTCCACTGGGAGGGAGGTTCCTTGAGGGTCTGGAATGGGGATCACTGGAGAAGAAAGAAGACGACTGAAGCAGAGAGCTCAAGAAATCAGCGCTCCTATTCAGCAGTTTGGCTTGGGAATGCTAGCCCTGCCTAGTCCCCAACTATCACTTTCATTTGTAGAACCTAGACAGAAGTTTCTCATGATACTAAAGTGCTCAGGAAGCCACCAACTTCACAGACTCTAGGTTCTTCCTTTCCCAAATCGAAGTCAAAACAGATCCCTCCCAGCTGCCTCAACTGCACCAGCTTAAGTTACTTCTTGAAAACCACCCACGGACTTTAAGTTTCTCTAAAGACTAGGGATCCTAGAGGCCTTGAGGCAAATGAAGTGGCCACTGGGCTCACTCCCCGGTACCTTCCACCAGATCTTCATGGATAAGTTAAGGCAGGCATCACTATTTTTTACCTTCCTCATATCTGAACCTGGTTTCATCCAAACATAAAGAAAATTCATTACATGGTATCAGGGTAATCTTTGATGACGCCATATTAACTGTTTGGATAACTGGGGACAAGCTTGCTTTAGCCTCTCCGCACCCTGATCCACTCAGCCTGCTCTCTGCTTCTGTGGGCTTTAAAAATTAATTTGGAGCACAGCGAGATCAGAGAAACAAGGGCATTAGATAGTGTCCTCTGAAATGGACTTCTTGTACTCCAAAAATGTTCTTAGAAACACACGTGAATTTCTTTGCACTCAAATTAAGGAGGATTAAGGCAGCTGGACAGTTGCTGCCCAGTTCCCTTGGATCATGTGGCCAAGGCTGAAAAGCCTTAAGTTGCTGGCATGAGCCTAAGTCAGCAGCCTGATCTCCAAATTAATTTTTGAATTAGATGATTGTCCCCTCCCCTTTTCCTTCTAATTGAGACTTCCATTGAAAAGTGCTTAGCAAACAGATGGAAAGACCCAGAACAAAAGGCTGTTGTGAAAAAAATAAATAAAACGGAGGTCATTCGAAACAGTTTTAGGTTAGGACTGGAGGCCCAATTGAACCTTTCTTTTAATTATATTTTTAATAACTATAAAAATGGTTTAAGATAGAGGGGAAACATCATAGTTAGAAGAAGCTAGAGAATGCTTGGAAACCACTTAGATGGCCTCAAAATTCATCTTTGTAAGCCTCATGTCCTTCTAGGAACTCAGAACAAAGTCTCCAAGCAGAACACCTTTAGGTTTCATTTCTATAGCAATCGGAATGGCATCTTCTAGCCCTTAAACAATATTCGGGCCATTTGTATACTTGTAGAAGATTCCCACAGGTTAATGCAATGATCATTTTAAAATGCAAAGAAAAGTCGAGGTTCTAGAGAATGAGGCAGCTAAGTGCTGGCATCAACCACACTCTGAAAGAGAAGACATATTGAATGTGAACCAACCAAACACTAGTGCACAGAGTGTGTAAGAGCTGTGTGTGGAAACACGCCACAGTCTCAGTGCCCAGGGGGCCTAGCGGGAGGCTGGTGGCCTAGCTACACTGCAAGATGTTCTCTCAGCTTCAAGGAAAGAGCACCGATGGCTCAGGTTTAAAAATTAAAAAGTTCCACATGGAAAAGAAATCAACCTTAACAACAAATGCGTAGTTTGGATATTTCAAGATATTAAAATACCAACTTGGTCCCTAAGACAATCTTAAAGCCAGTGGTACTGGTTGACAGAGAACTGAAAGGGTTTGTCCAGTCTAGTTGATTTATCCCAGCTATTTCATGAGGTCATAGCATATAAAGGGTTTGGACTTTTATCACTTAAGAAAAAAAACCCTTGGTGGACTTGGAAAAGGAGAGGAAACAGATACAAGTCAGTAGTAATTATTTGAAGTCAATGTCCTTGCTCGTTGTTGACTCTGTGACTGCGGGGCTGAATCCACATTGGAAAAGCCCTGGGGAGTCATGAGCCCTGCACACTCTTAGCTTCAACTCTAGGAGAGGAAAAAGCCTATATGTAATAGCCTATATCATAATAATTACCACAGGTCCTACATTAGAAGAGACAATGGGGGTGGGGGAAATCCCCCATTGGTTAAGTCATGTTCTTACAGCCCCCGTGGTGGACTGCTCACAGCCCTATGTAATTCCAGCTCCATGGGATCCGACCCCCTCCCTGGAATTTACAGGCACCTGCAGTCACATGTATACAAATACATGTGTAGTTAAATCTTAAAAACAAGGCCAAGGAGACCATCCGAGTCAGTCTTCTGGTGTGGCGAAGCACATCTAGAGAAAACAGTGTTTAAGGGTGAGAGATGCGTGGGCAATAGAGAGGAGCAAGACTGTTGTGGGGAAAGAGACCGACCAGATGACCTGTGACAGGGTCCACACGCAACGTCCCCAAACACTAGCCTTCTCTTGTGTGTCAACTGTTCTTAAATGCATTTTCTTTTTTTTATTTTTTATTTTCTATATTCTTTGTTTACATTCCGAAGGCTTTCCCCTTTCCCAGTTCCCCCCTCACCATGTCTCATATGTCCTCTTCCCAACCCCCTATCCCCCCCCCCACCTATTCCCCAATCACCACCTCATTATTTCTCTGTTCTGTTCTGGTACTCTCCTACAAAACTGGATCCAGTCCTTTCAGGACCAGGGCCCTCTCCTTCCTTCTTCTTGGGAATCTTTTGACTTGCTAATTGTGTCTTGAGTATTCAGAGCTTCTGGGCTCATTAATATCCACTTATCAATGATTGCATTTCATGTGTATTCTTTTGTGATTGGGTTAACTCACTTAGGATGATATTTTCCAGATCCAACCATTTGCCTACAAATTGCATGAATTCATTATTTTTAATTGCTGAGTAGTATTCCATTGTATAAATATACCACATTTTCTGTATCCATTCTTCCTTTGAGGGACATCTGGGCTCCTTCCAGCTTCTGGCTATTATAAATAAGGCTGCTATAAACATAGTGGAGCATGTGTCTTTATTGTATGCAGGGGAATCCTCTGGGTATATGCCCAGGAGTGATATGCCAGGGTCCTCTGGAAGTGTCATGCCCAATTTTCTGAGGAACCGCCAGACTGATTTCCAGAGTGGTTGTACCATCTTGCAGTCCCACCAACAGTGTAGGAGTGTTCCTCTTTCTCCACATCCTCGCCAGCACCTGTTGTCTCTTGAGTTTTTAATCTTAGCCATTCTGACTGGAGGGCTTCCTGTGGCTTGCTGAGTCATAAAAGCACATCTTGGAGCTTCTTGGATATGTTTGCATGCTTATGTGGGCTTAAATGATACACTATAGACATTTTACTAATCGAAAGCCATTGATGGGATATGCTGGAGATAAGTCTTTGGAATCAGCAGCTAAAGGTTAGAGTTGTTACCTAGAATACCCAGACTGGTTCTGTTGAGGTTCTTTAAAACAAAACAAAAATGTAAAAAGTCTTAAAATGACTTTCAGTGTATATGAGAGGGGTCCCACATGCCACAGTATACATTGAGAGTTAGTTATCTCCTTCAACCAGGTAAGCCTTGGGGATCAAACTCTGGCCATCAGCTTTGACAGCCACCTCTCTCACCTGATGAGCCATCTCTCCAGGCCTCTGTCAAAGCTGCTTCATTTTTGGTTTGTAAAGTGTTGACTATGAAGTCTTTGGTGGATAGCTTGTGCTCAAACTCCAAAAAAATCAAGCAAACAAAAATTCTTGGTGTTTAACAGTTTTTCTGCTTTTTATATTGACATCCTCTTTATTAGCCCACCTATAAAAGTGATAAGATAGTAGGATACTGGCTTTAAATAAGTTATTCGCTCTTTGGAAATTCCTGGAGAATCTGGAGGAAATGGACAATTTCCTAGACAGATACCAAATACCAAAATTAAATCAGGATCAATTAGATCAGCTAAACAGCCCCATAACCCCGAGAGAAATAGAAGGGGTTATAGAAAGTCTCCCAACCAAAAAAAGTATGGGACCAGATGGTTTTAGTGCAGAATTCTATCAGACCTTCAAAGAAGACCTAACACCAATACTCTTCAAACTATCCCGCAAAATAGAAACAGAAGGAACACTGCCCAACTCGTTCTACGAAGCCACAATTACGCTGATATCAAAACCACACAAAGATCCTACAAAGAAGGAGAACTACAGGCCAATTTCCCTTATGAATATTGATGCAAAAATACTAAATAAAATTCTTGCCAACCGAATCCAAGAACATATCAAAACGATCATTCACCATGATCAAGTAGGCTTCATTTCAGGGATGCAGGGATGGTTCAATATACAGAAATCCATCAATGTAATCCACTACATAAACAAACTAAAAGAAAATAGCCACATGGTCATCTCATTAGATGCTGAAAAAGCATTTGACAAAATTCAGCATCCTTTCATGCTAAAAGTCCTGGAAAGAACAGGAATTCAAGGCCCATACCTAAATATAGTAAAAGCAATCTACAGCAAACTGGTAGCCAACATCAAACTAAATGGAGAGAAACTTGAAGCAAAACATCATTGTGGCTTCTGAGGATCAAACTCATGTTGTCCAACACACCTGTCTGTGCTCAGCCCTGTCTTTTGCTGGTGGGATACAGCAACACAGCCCACTTGATGACTCCAGCCTTCAAGTGAATATCAGCTTCTGACACATGCAGTCTCTGGTGGAGTCGCGCTAGGCTTCTGTGGTAAACTGCTCCCACTGCCTGTGAAACAACTGCCCCATATTCAGTCCCTTCTGTGTTGAGTGCTGCAGTGCATTGGGTTTTTCTGTCTGGATCTTGGCTGTTTCAGGAATCTGCTTGTAAATGTCACTCCGGAGAGAGGGTTAGGCGGTGATGTTTACCGGGCTCTCGCATCTACTCTCACCCTTTTTATTAATAACCAGGATAATGATGTACCTGATATGTAAGCTAATCACACTTGCAAATGCCCTGGAGCTTATTGGAAAAGCTATTTGCTATGTGACAGAATCTGAATCTAAAAATATCTTAATAGACCAAATCTAACAAGAAAGAATTTAATTAAAAAAAAAAGTAAACTCTCTCACTTGGGCCCCTAAATAAGCATGAGATGGGGAGGCCATAGCACCATAGCACACCATACGCTTTCAGTCCATGCGCGCTTCATCTCAGGCAAATGTTGACAAAAATGAAAATTCTAAAGGGTGCTCCTGTGGCACTGAGGACTGTAGCATCAACAGAGACATTTCTACTCTCCCCGAACAAGAACAAGCCCACACTTGGAGTGTGCATTGTCCGTGGGGCGCAGCTCGTAGAAATAGCAGAGCTATCTCAAGAGTAATAAACGAAGGAAGGAATGTGTGGAAGGGCGAGCCACAGAAGGAAACTCGGACATCCCCGGGGCATCAGGAAGCCCCCAGATGCATTGTTTCCAGAAGCAGTGTGACGGTTTCTAGAATTTTCCTCCATGAGCCATTCAGCAAGTTATGGTGCGCAGGCTCACACGGAGACAATGGAGTCTCAGCTGCCACCTGTGGGGCAGATTTCAATCTCATATCAAAGATCTTAAATACTGGGGAAAGATTGAGAGGAGAACGAAAAGAAAAAGAGAGGAGTAAAGGGAGAGAGGGAAAGAAGGAAGAGAGAGAGGGAGGGAGGGAGGGAGGGAGGGAGGAGGGAAGGAGAGAGGGAAGAGGGAAGGAGAGAGGGAAGAGGGAAAGAAGGAAGAGAGAGAATGGAGGGAGGGAGGAGAGGAGGGAGGGAAGGATGGAGGGAGGGAGGAAGGAAGGATAGAAGGAAGGGAAGGAGGAGAGACAAAGGATAGAAGAAAGGGAGGAAAGAAGGAAGGGGGAGGGAGGGAAGGTAGGAGGAAGGAAGGAGAGCCGCAGACGCAGACGCGGAGAGGAAGGGAGGGAAGGTAGGAGATGTTGCCCCGAGACAAACTCCAGTAGAGGACTGTGCTAAGCCCATGGTGGCCGAGGGTCACAGAAGAGCTGGAGATGGTGTTATAAGATGAAGATGCCATTGACAAAGGGACTGGGGTCCTAGCAACGGCATCTGGGTCTGGTATTGATGCTATTCTGGCACTCAGAGGGGTGTCTTGGCTGGGTGCTAGGGCAGCACAAAGTTGGTGTTGGCTGGGAGAAAGAAGGAGGGATGTACAACTCAGAAGCAGTGATGCTGTATCTTGAAGAGCACGCCTCCACCTCCTCTTTGTGCAAGCCTTGTTATGTTTCTAATTATTCGCTCTCGTTGACAACCCCTGCTGCGACCAGCATTCCAAAGATCTGCCTCTGTCCGCTCTCACAAATCTTGCTCACAGCCACCTTTCAGGCCAGCCTCTCCTTCCTCTCACTCCTTCAGTTGACGTCACCTGCTCAGAACCTTAATGTCTTATTGTTTGAGGAGAAACATCAGGAACTTGGGACTGGAATGACAGGTGTACTGGGCTGCAGTCGACAGAGGTTCAAATCCTGTTAAAACATGATAGCCCTGGCACCTTTCCACAGCGTCTGGGTTTGCCCTGTGCAAATGGAACACTACTGTCTGTTTACCTGGGGCTGGATATCAATTGTCCAGCCTCTAGGCACCACTGAGGCTAAGTGTTCAGCTCCCTTTTCCAAATTCTTCCAAACTGCAGGTCATTATCCACCATTTTATGACAGTAGTTTTTGTTTAGCTGGTATTCACTTAAAAAGAGTGAAGCAAAGTAATTTTAAACAACAGAGCCTTTAAAAAAATAATCCATTAAACCTGCTGGCAATTCTGCTCCACATTCTGTTACTGTGGTTATTTTAAATAATGTTAAGAGCTGATGTTTATATCTCATTCCACCGCAGGAAAAAAAATGGACTATTTCGTCTTGTCTCTCATCATTTTTAATGGGTAAAAGTTATTAACTGTGTGCCATCATGACTACAGGGCCATCTGGCTGCTCTGGAGTGAAAGATTCTAAGAAAATGAGGCCAGCAGTCTATTTCTAGGCTGCTCTGCACAAGCAGGAACAGAACACACAGGTCATGGATAGCTGTGGTCAGGATATGATTTTTAGGAAATTAAATGTAGGAACCCAAAAGGATTTCAAAGCATTTATCCACAGACGGAAAATCAAAATTCTTCAGTCACATGGCGACCTGCTCCAGCCTATAGGATCAGAATCCTATATGTCCCGGTGTTGAGGGAGGGGCTCAGTTAGTATTCCACACTGATCACTGTGTCAAGCCCTGGATTCTTAAGAACCGGACAGAAATGGTTTTTCTAGAGAACTGCTCGGTTATTTCTTCAGGGTTTTATAAGAGTTGAGGGGAGAAAGAAAGGATGTGGAAATGATTCCAAGAAGAGCAAGGAAGAAGAGTCTCCTCCCCCTTCGTGGAGCACCCTTCCCCAGATGTGGGGGAAAGGTAAGCCAGTTCACCCATGACCTCAGAATACACAAGCACCGCCCCCAGTAACCAAAAGTGCACCAAGGTGATAATGGACGGCCGGTGGGTACAGCTCCGAGAGCTCTGGGCTTTTGCCTCAACATATACAATTTCTTTCTCTCTGAACACAGTCCCCCACATCCCCCAAGAATGTTTTTAGTTGGAGGATAATGCCTAGAAGGTGTACAATCCCACCGGCTGTCAAAGACAAGAAGCTGGGGTCCCTTCTAGTGGGTGGTAGGTAAGAATTACTAATCCAATCTGCTTGAGTTAACTCAAAACAAGGATTAGTGCAAAGTTCCAGAGTATGTTAATCTCCCTTTATAGGAGTAGACTTCAGCACCGCCACCAAGCCTACGGTTTGTAGTTCTTGGGAACAATGAGCCAATTAAACTTGAGAGGGAAAAAGAATCCTGCCCAAGTTTACTGATTGTTACCTAATACTTTGAGTTGCTTTGATTCTTCATGATTTGGCTTTGTGTCTCAGACCCAGGAAATAAAACATGTCTTATTCATTAGAACGCTCCTAAGTACGGTGTGCCTACTAAGTAAACACATTCTGTTGCGCCCTGGTTATTTTCCATCTCCTGCCTTATTAAAGAGGCTGTTTGAGATAGCTTTTGTATATAGCTGATAGTGCTTTGCCAAGTGTGTCCATCAATACTAACATAACCTTCCTCCCCCAGAACCCACAGACTTAAAGTTTACAAGAGTTATCAGTGGGCCAAATGGTTAGCTGTTTAGATTCAATCCACTTGGTCAAGATTTTCAGATGAAAACTAGATACTTTTTAAAGGGTAGATACATCTTAAGAAATGCCAGAAAAGTATCGTTCCTCTTCCCACCAGTTTGGCGCTGTCGTCCTGTGGGACGATTTATACCTATAATTGTTGACATTAACTTAATTTTGTTTGGGTATCTGAACGTATTTTCAAATTGCTCTTCTTTGCTTTTTTATTTACATAAACAGTGGCTGGCTTATTTTATTGAAGTACTGGATCTGGGGTACAACTTGTGGAATATTAATTACTTTGATCATTAGTAGCCGGGTGCTCCTCTGACAGTGCTAACAACTGACTATCAGTCTGGTGACCTCTTGGATACAGGAGAATTCTCACATCCATTTCCCATGGAACTGATTTTAGTCACTCTCAAGGTTTAGAATTATTTTGCAATTTGCACTACATAAAACTATTAGGAAAATGCCCATGTGGCCTCTTTAGTGACTGGAGTTTATGGTATGTATCACAATATCTTTTATAGAAACTTTTCTTTTTAACAAGTTTAATGATTAAAAACCCCTTTTCATCAATCAAGCTTGCAATTAGGCAAATATATTTTTAATATTTCGCATCTTCCAAAGAGATATGTTTGTTTTTTCAGTTAAATTTAGGGAGTTCAAATCATTTTTAAAACAGCTATAACTTATTTACACTAGTAAGGTAACAACTTGATTTTTTTTTTTAACCCACATTTCATTTCCTAGTGCCTCGTTTTAGTTTGTGTCTTGGTGTCGATAAAATTCACGAAAAAAAAAGCTGGAAAAGTTACTAAGTGTGATTTAAAAAAAAAATCTTAGTTCTATCTTCCAGTCAGTGCCCATGTGCAAAGTCCACACTCGTCAGCGGCGGCCAAGTCTCCACAGGCAGGCTGTGAGAAGCCACTTCAGGTGGCTGCTGTGCAGACAGCCTCGAGACGTTCTCAGAGAAGTGAAAACTGCTTACATTCCCAGTTTGTGAAAGTTTCGTGTGTATGTCTGGGTGTGTGTGATTTCTGGATTTTATCTGCAGTATCAATATGCAAATTTATTTATTATAAGTTGAACCTCATTGAAATGAGAATGAAAAGGCAATACTGTCCCTTTAATATGGTTCACTAACCTTGTTCACACTGAGTTACTGATGCTCAGTAGGAGTTTGCCAACACCAGTTCCACTCAACCCTTGATGATTATGGAGGATTTAATTATAATTGAAAATGGGGGAGGGGGAACCTCACTAAAATCTAATCCAAAAATCAATTTTGCATAGAATTTAATAACAGATGGAAGCTTAAAATTCTATAAGTATCAAATGGGAAAAAAAAAAAAAACCTAACATGAAGAAATAAGACTTTAGTCGCCAGAGTCGGTCCCACTACCTGTGTGGAAACGTCCCGACCTCTCCTCTTTCATCAAGTACATGACAAAGGAATTGGCCTCATGCTGAGGCATGGTAAACACATTATGAAATAAAGGCAGGCATCATAAACAATACCAGCCATGTGAAACAAAGGCGAAACAGAGGCTGGGGCAGTTTCTCCCTCTCTGGTATGCAGGCCAAGGGTTCTGCAACCGCAGTTGTGGGTTTTTGCATTCTTCCTCTGGGCCTGCTGTGGAGTGGACTGCAGTGGCTGCCCATGAAGGTAGGCAGGCTTAAAAACTGCTTCCTCCTCGGCTGAGTTCCCCTTACTTGCTGTGTACACCAGCAGAAGAACCTCCGAAGGGAGGAAGAGAACCTGCCCGTGTTTCCTGTTCATCTGCCATGCTTGCGGGAGGGCTCCGGAGTGCCGTCCTGTTCTGCTCGAGACATAATAAAACCCTTTCTATATTGCAGTTAAAAGCTTAGAGAATATTATTTTTGCTTTCTTGATCCAAGAATCCATGCACTTTAGAGAGTTGATCTCTTGGTTGTTGTTTTTGTTTGTCTTGTTTCTTGTGGGTTGTTTTGTTTTGATTTGTTTTTTAACTGCAATAAAATATGCAGGTTTGTACAGATGGAGTACTTGTACCTTAAAGAAAAACGCTCTGACTCTGAGAGTCAGGACGCGGGTGAGGCTACAGGTGTATTCCACAGATGGAAACAGGTTTCTCCAATGAAAAGCAGAGTTTTGTTATCCACAACAACCAAAGGTTCCCCAGACAGAACTTAGATTTTCTATTGCAAATACATAAACCCCACAGCCCTTAGAGTCTCGGCTGCTCCAGAGAAGTCCATGGTGGCTGAGCCTGGCCATCTCTTAAGCAGCCCTGTAACACTGGTGATAATATGCCAGATTACAGTCCTATGCTGGAGGCTTGAAAAACCAAAAAGTAGTTCTTAACTGCGGTTTAATCAACCAGGAGAGAGATGCCCGGAGAAGCCGCTAGTCCCATCTATAGCCAGACACTCCCCAGCCTCCGTGCCATGTGAAGACACACACCCAAGAGGATTTTCCTGACTCGGGGATGGCTGGATGTTTGACAATCCAACAAAGTAGTTTTGCTGTGAGGATGACGCTTTGGACAGCCTCGTGTGTAGCACCTTTAGTTCTCCGATGTGAAGACAAGCCACCACTACCACAAATGGTCTCACCAAACCCCAAACTGGTAAATTCACCTTCATCTTTTCTTCTTATATTATCTGGCATATTATTTTCAAGGGAAAAAATTGACCTTTCCATCCAAACTTTCCTAAAAGGTTTTCCCGAAGTCTTTCTTTTTCAAAATGGAGGCCCATTCAACCACACTCCAGTGTGATAATGCCTACCAGATGCTAAGGGCTACTTCCACAGTCCTATGTCTCCCACACTGTGCCTTTTGCTTTCAGAGAACATTTGAGTAGAAATTTTAGAAAATGCTCTTCCGTTGGGTCTTTAAATGTTGGCGTTTGGGAGAGCTGGTGCCTTTGTCCATCCTTCCTTAGCTCCAACACTGCACTCACCAAATCCTACTTCCCTCCTGACGCAAATGACCACTGATTGTTTAGTTCAAGACTTTTGGTTGAACATGATTTTTCAAGAAATTTAAACATAATTATTACTGTTTTTCAATATTTTTAAAAATCTGAAAATGTAAAAAGGAGAATTGATATTGCCCTGGGAAAGAGCGAGGGGTTGGTCTCTTTCCTTTCTTGTGGAGTTTTTTCCTCCCTCCCTCTCTCCCTCTCTCCCTCCCTCCCTCCCTCCACTGTGCCTTCCTTCCCTTTTTTTCTGTCCTTCTTTCTGTCTTTCCTTCCTCTGCCCATATTTATTTGCTGAAAATGCCCTGCAGTTGGGCATAAACAATGTTATCCACTTTGCTTCCTCTTATTAATCCAGGGGAGCCCCCACCCCACCCCCACGCCCCTGTCTAATCTCCCACTCATTTCATGCCCGAAGCACAAATGTATTGCTTTGTTTTACGACATACTTCATTCCATCTGTTGGAAGCCTGGTAAGTCAATATTGATCACATTCCTAGATTCTGCATCACTAGTGCGCTCATCACAACAGGGAGACATGGCCGGCACTCTTTCTTCATGATTTTGAAGTGTTAAAGTGTTATCTCTGTGATGTTAATCTCACCACTTTCTGCTAGAATACGGGAGTCGGCCTCGTGTTTAAGAGAATCATAAAAACACAACGTTTTCAAAGTTCTTCGTTCCCCAGTCCTCTGTAATTACCGTATCGTGATTACCATTCCCCTTTCACCGCAGCTTTCTGTGGAAGCCCCGGGAAAGAGTTACTAAAAATTAAATTTCATGCTTGCGTGTGTTTCTGTGATCTGCTGCGTGTATGATCTCAGAGTGCAAACTTCTCTCAAAATAAATGGATTACCCTTTTTACTACAGTGTCTGATGTCTCCTCAACTGATAGCACAGCTTCCCTGTGATCTCTAACCCACCACAATCAGAAGGACAAGCGTTGAAATGGGAGCCTCACGGTGGCGCCCTCTGCCTTCGCCGGCCCCTTCTGCAGCACCCGGCGGGTGGGCGGGCGGGCGGCTCGGTCTTCTGCACCGCAGGGACCCCTCCTTGCAAACCCCTGCTCCTCCCCCCAACCCCTTCACTCTCACCAGTGGAAGCCACTTTAGGAAACGCTGGCCTGAAAAGTCAGGATCTTGAGTTCTCAGTGTCTTGAGATAGAGTTTGCTGTAAGAAAGTTCCATCTCCATACCTGCTAAAAGGTTAATTGGGGAGGAAGTTTTCTGTTATAGTACTACAGTACTATAGTACTGTAGAGTTTACTACATCTTAAATATCCTAAAATTGCAAAAACCTTCAAAGTTTCCATGGACACCCTCAATGCCCCTCCCTCCCCCACCCACCCACCCCCGCCCCTGGAAGACCTGTTGGAGTAGCAGGTTTCCAAAAGCAAGCACATGGTTTGTGGGCAGACAGCCCCCGACCTTTCCCAAAGTGCTCTGTAAATATCATCATTGCTTAGTTTGTGAAAGACTAATGTGTTTCCACTAACAAAACTGTCTTCAGGGTGGCTGGGCTCGAGAATAAATGCCTGTTTTCCTGCTGGGCTTTCTATTGGTGGCATTTTTTTCTTTCTTTTAAAGGCAATTAAATTTGTCTATGGGATTGTGCTTTGAGGTTATCCAAGGAATTTTAATCAAGAATCAAGGAGAAAGCCAAAGTTCTGAGTGGGTGTTGGAGCAGAGACAAAGTAGCAGAGCTCAGGAGTATTGATCAGGTACATTTTCTAATATTGCCCTTCTGACTAGAGGCAGGTTGTTCTCTTTAAAAAAAAAAATCTGTAAGTAAATGTTATAAATAAGCAGTTTCTTCTGGAACACCCAGCTTCTGGATTCTACAAGGTGACACTCACGCGACAGGGAAGTCGTGTTACTGATTTTAACACAGCCCTGCAGTCGCTTCTCTTCCCAGAGCACTGAACAACTAAGGACTTTTCCTCTAAAGGAAACACCAGAATCTGTCTACATAGCAAGTTCCAGGCCAGCCAAGGCTGCATAGGAAGACCTTGTCTCAAAAAATAAAATAAAATAAAATAAAATAAAATAAAATAAAATAAAATAAAATAAAATAAAAAAGAAAGAAAGAAGGAAGGAAGGAAGAAAGGGTTGGGTCTGGAGAGAGGGCTCAAATGGTTAAAAGCACTGGCTGCTCTCACAAAGGACATGGGTTCAATTCCCAGCACCCACATGGCGCTCACCACTTCACCACCATCCATAACTGCTTTTATGAGATCCAGTGCCCTCTTCTGACTTCTATGGGCTCCTGAATGCATGTGGTACGCACAGGCAAAACACCCATATAACACACACACACACACACACACACACACACACACACACTTGTTTTTAATTAAAGAAATATTAAGTAAAAGGAGGAAACGGAACACCACCCGTAAGTGCAGCCCTTAAAGGATGCATTCTTCCAAAAATGGAGGCAGACTTACAGGTGGGTAGGTGGGTGGTGTGGAAACTAGGTGCCGAAAGCTCGTGTTGCCATAACAGGGCAGCTCTCACCTGTTCTTGTCACAGAGCAAGGAAGCCAGTCGACTGCCAGGTAGGGAAATTAGGCTGGAGGACCTGAAGGTCCTAGGTATCAATACTTTATGTCCTTGTGACTTTAAAAGGCTCCCAATCAGAGGTGAAGTGGCCCCAGCTTTCTATCTTTGCACGAACTCACACACCTAGAAAACAAATACATACAGTTATGCGCCACCGTGGGAACATACTGTGAAGTCAACAGAGGGAAATATAATAAGCATGTCATGCAAGAAGCACGCGCTACGATGTAAAGCTTTGGGCTCTCTGCAGTGCAGTTCCATCATAGCAACCAAAGCATGAACATGTAACAGAACAGAACAGGAAGTCCAGCACGCGAGCCATTAGAAGCTGTCCGGCCAGCGCACAGCCTTGCTAGCCTGGCTCCCCAGCCTGAGGACACGTGTACGCTGCACCAGAAGCCTTCCTTGTCCATCCCCAGAGACCACAGAGCTATAAATAGAACGGTGAGCATGGGCTGAAGCTCACTTCTGATAAGTCACAGAATATTATAAATAAGGCTCTTTGTCATTAATTTCTGGAAAGAGCTGTTTTTAATTAATCTGGTGATAATTGTGTTTCACAAATGAAAAGGCTTCAAATGCTCTATAATAAAGGACTAAATGTTAAGAAAAGGTACACTTTCCTGAGGCTTAATACACCCCATATGTTAAGAGTTTGGTGATTTTATGTAACTATGTCTTTTATGTAATTGTTGTTTGGTGCCCCTAAAACTATTTATATGTATTTTTAAATTTTTTTATATAAGATATGCTGAGGATGACGGTGCACACCTGTTATCCCAGCCCTCAGGAGGCTGAGGCAGGAGGATTGCTGTGAGTGAAAGGGCAATCTAGGCTATGGAATAAGTTTAAGGAACATCTGGGATACATGGTAAGACACTGCCTCACAAAATCAAATATGCACGTGCATGTTTGTCTGGAAAAATTACAAACCATGCTTTTAATTTTATTCAACAAATAAAAAAAAAGAAAAAGAAAAATGAAAGAAACAAAGACCTCCTTTGAAATTACTTTTGAACTTCAGTTCTAGTTTGTTAGCCCAGGTGAGGTAGCTGGGCTCAGGAACTTTCTTCTCTTCCACCCTTAGCACCCAAATCCAGCCCTGATATGCAATACACACTGGCAGAGAACGTGTGGGTATAGAATCCAGTAGATAAAAGGCATACATACAAATCTTGTCAGTTGTGTAAAGAACTGATTGTGGTTATCATGGTTTGAGCAGACTGATTTTGGTGTTTGTATTTCTCTACACGCTGACTGTACCTGGCCTTATTTATTCTTTGGATCTGGGAACACTTCTGCTTCCCAGAGGGCTGTGCCTGAGCCTGTCCTCCCGAGGGACACTGTTGGAGGTTGGTCAGAAGAAGCCTGTGAGCTCAGAAGCACAGTCTGGCTTCAGGCTCCTTCTCATACGCTTGCTTTTTCTCTGGAAGCAGGAAGTGTGTTTTCCTCTGTTATCTACACAATTAAAAGTTGTGGTGTGTGTGTGTGTGTGCCAGGTGAGTGCAGCTCACCATTCAGCCTTGGCCGGACATGATGTTTGCTAACAGAAGCATCTTCCAGATTTCTAGGGAAGAAATAAGGATGTAGTCTCTTAGAATACCATCGGTTTATGAAATCTCAGCCTCGGGAGTGTCTAGTCTTTCTTTCTTTCTTTCTTTCTTTCTTTCTTTCTTTCTTTCTTTCTTTCTCTTCCTTCCTTCCTTCCTTCCTTCTTTCTTTCTTTCTTTCTTTCTTTCTTTCTTTCTTTCTTTGTCTCTGGAATTAGAAAAACATATAAACAAGGAGCTAAGGCATTATTAAATAACCATTCAAATATTGAAAGATATAGCTGAGAAAGAAGGGAAAGATTACATCAACAAGTATTTTTACTATTTTTACATACAATGGTGCCCAGACTTGCATGTATGGAAATTCAAAACCAAAGAAAACACAAGATATGACCTAGAAGACCCACAGAGAATTGAGGGAGTGAAGCCTGTGTGCATTTGCAGGTACACACTCTCTCTCACACACAAACACAATTAATAAGGCAGTGATTAAAAACAACACGTGAATAATAATAATTGCAAGATGGTGAGATTAAAAGCTTACACAGAAATCCACAAGTACAAAGCGCCTTCCAAGAGTGGGATTCGCCAGGAGACCCCCTCTGAAGTAGTGGGATTTGAGCAGAGCCTGTTAAGTGCAGTATTTTATGTTGCCTTTATTCAACAAACATTGATTTAAGTGCCTTCGTGGTCTGGGTCCTGGCTGAGCCACAGCCTGAGGTGTCAGGATGAACAGAACAAGGTCCTATTCCTGCCTTTATTCTTGTAAAAATATTTCTCTTTCTCTTTTCTTTTCTGCATGTGTGTGCCATGTATGCATGTGCATATGTGCACATGCGTGTGGGCTCATGTGTGTGTTGCACGTGGTCATGTGTGCAGGCATACACATGCACAAATGTGCGTATTCATGTGGATTCCTGAAGTTGCTGTCAGGTGTTCCATTTTCTTGAGTGAAAAAAGGTCTCTGGCAAAACCTTGTGCTGGCCATTTTGTGGAGTCTGGCTAGTCAGTTTGTCCCAGGGGTTCCCAGGATCTACCTCCCAGGTGCTTGGATTACAGGAGTTTTCTTGTCTGCCCACCTTTTATGTGGATGCCGAAAGGCCTACCTCCAGGCCATGCCCTTTTGAGGCAAGTGCTTTATCTGTTTCTTTTGATGTCAGACTATACTCTTCTCTGAAAGCACATTGAAGTTTGTGGTCAAGTATTTCTGGACCCAGCCACCACAAGAGCCAGGCCAGTGAGGAAGACCCCTGCCTGATGCAGAAAGGACGCTCACAGACACTTCTCGATGTTGTTGGGAACAGGATCTTGAGTAGTCCAGGCTGGCCTGTAACTTAGTGTGTAGCTGAGGACAGCTATGAACGTCTAATCCTCCTGCCTCCTCCTGCCTCCACCTGCCACGCACTAGAATGTCAGGTCTGTCCCACCAAGCGGGGCAGGTACAAATTTCAAACCCGAAGGGGTAGTCCCAAGTCCTCAGCACAGATGAGCTTTCAGCAGTTCATCCTATTCTGTTTCAAACATAAATCTAGGCTTATAGGGTAGCATCTTACATACAAAGGAGTGTCTGGAGTGACTGTAATACAGTTGTCAATGTTCCCTTTAAATTGTCATGGATTTCTTTCTTCCTTCTTCCTCCTTCCTCCCTCCCTCCCTCCCTCCCTCCCTCCCTCCCTCCCTCCCTCCCTCCCTTCCTTCCTTCCTTCCTTCCTTCCTTCCTTCCTCCTCTGTTTGCCATTTCCATTTTCTAATTGCCACGTTTTTAAAACAGAAGGTGACTGACATCACCTGTGACCCAGCCCCTCTCCCCAGGGTGTGTTTCTAGCTGCCACCTCCATCACCGACCACCTCTGTCTCTATTTTCTGATTCTGCTTCTCCAGTTACACCCTAGTTGTGGCACCCTAACCTTTCTGGCCTTTTGCAACTGCATCTACAGGCTGCCTTCACTTACAGGTCTTTGCCTGGTTCTACAGTGACATCTGCCATGATTTTTCAAACCTTACCATCAAGGTTCTCCCTAAAAACGCTTCTCCCTCCTCCTTCTGTCTTTTGGAGTGCTCCTCTTCAATATCACGGCTTCGCTGCCCACCGTAGGTGTGTGGCCACGGCTTCGCTGCCCACCGTAGGCGTGTGGCCACGGCTTCGCTGCCCACCGTAGGCGTGTGGCCACGGCTTCGCTGCCCACCGTAGGTGTGTGGCCACACTTCCGTGGTTCCCTCCCCACTTCCCCAGAAGTCATTCCATTTCCGCAGATTCTCTTCTGCGTTTCCCTCCCTCCCTATGAGGGTTGGCCAGAGTTCTGTCCTGTCTTCTCTCTTGTTATTCCATATGGTCCCTTCATGGTGAGCCCTCCCGAACATATATTTCCTCAGCTTCATGTATCCAAAATTGTATACATCATTTCTCCGCAGTGTGGTTCACTTCTTCCTTGGTTCCGCACGCTCCTCTGCATGTGAATGGGACGTGCCCGCCCTGCCATCCAGTGCGGAAATCTAGCAGCTGCCGGTGCCCTCCCTCTCCCCTCCCCCCTTACTCAGTCCTGGAACTCAGACCCTCTAATCTTAATGGTCTTATGTCAAACTGTCATTCATTCCAAGACACCATCTTGGTCAGTAGTCACAATAACCGTGTTTACCGTGAGTTCAAAATCGATGCTTAGTTACAGATGAGTGGCGCTTGCTGATACCAGGACTTAAAACCAGAAAGTCCAGCTCCTGGAACCTGCCTCACTCCCCAGTTTTGGATATTAGAGCAAGAGCCTTGTATGTGCTAGGAGACGGCTGTACCACTGAGCGACATCTTCAGCTTTCATTTAACTTTTTATTATGGGATTCTGTGCTATTATTATGGGATGGTTTAATGCTAACTCAACCCAAGTTAAAGGTTTCTGAGAGGAAGGGATCTCAATTAAGAAAATACTTCCTAAAGATAAGGCCATTGGTGAGACTGTAGGACATTTCTCAGTTAGTGATTGATGGAGGAGAGCCCAGCCCATTGTAGTGCCATTCCTGGGCTGGTGGTCCTGGGTTCTATAAGAAAGCAGGCCAAGCAAGCCATGATGAGCAAGTCAGAAAGCAGCACCCCTCCATGGCCTCTGTCAGCTCCTGCCTCCAGGATTCTGCCCTACATGAATTCCTGCCCTGTTTGAACTCCTGTCCTGACTTCCTTTGATAATAAACTGTGATGTGGAAGCTTAAGCCAAATAAACCCTTTCCTTCCAAAGTTACTTTGATCATGGTGTTTCATCACGACAATAGAAATCTTGACTAAGATAACTAAGGTCTAAGTTGTCCAGGCTTGCCTTGAAGCTGTAATCTCTCTGCCTCAGCCTCCCAAGTGGCCAGGATTACAGGCCTTTCCCACAAGCCCCAGCTTAAGAACCTCACTCTTAAAGCACAAATTCTATTGCTTCTGTGCCTCGGAAGAAGAAAGTGTATTCTCTCTCTTTGCTATTCAAGAGGACGGTCCAGAACTGTCACCCCACACTGGTGGCCTGCAGTCTTTCTGGAAATACTGACTCTCAAGGCCACCCAGGCCTATGCATCAAAATGTGCTTTTCACTGTGAGTCCAGGGGATCCTTGTGCTTGAGAGGCCTGCTCTTGTACAGCTGCTTGAAGGGGGGTGCAAGTGTGTACAATTAAAGTGCTCGCCTTCGAACCCCCATTCTCTCATTGAATAGCTTTATCTGTGGTTCACAGTGAGACTTTTTTTTTTTTTTTTTTTTTTTTTTTTTTTTTTGTGGAAGACAGAAGCATTTCCAACCAATAGCAACGTATCTTCCCAACCCAGATCAAGAAAGCTTTAGGGACACATGAGAACTGGGAAGCTGGGGTGGGGGGAGGAGGTCACAGCTGTGTGACCTGAAGAATATCTGCTCCTTCTAGGGTGCCTGGCCACGAGCGACTCTGACTTCCATCATCCCTAGCAGAATAATACAAATATAAATAAAGACACGTGTAAAAGGGACGGGTAGCCTGGAGGGAGACCCCGGTCCCTCGGTTTTATGATACCGTCTAGGAGCCGAGGCATACTCATTTACAGTCTTACAAAGCAGAGGTGGAGTGTAGCTAGGGCTTGGGTGCATGGCGCATTGGCAATAGATGTAGACACAAAACCCAAGAATCCCTAGGTCTTATGGCCTGCCTCTGGCAATGGGACCACACACATGAAATCATCTTTTGTGTTGATTATTGAGTTTCCTTTGACAAAGATTGTGTCCTGGGAACCCTTGTCTCCAGCTCTGAGGCTGGAGGGACATTGTGAATGCTACCTCATCTGCATGTGCAAGGTGAAAAGATTTGCTTTCTGCATTAACACTGACGTCTACAGTCTATAAGACTCTTCTTTGAAGCCTCAGAATTATATCCAAAGGCCACTATTGTCTTACAGCTTATATAAGAAAATCCTTCTCTTGGCTTTACAATTAACACTGAAAAGCTAAGTGGTAATATTGATGAGTTTGGGGAGAGAACCGGAAGTCTAGAGGAAAATGTGAATGAATCTCTCTCTCTCTCTCTCTCTCTCTCTCTCTCTCTCTCTCTCTCTCTCAAGGCAGGCTTAGTAAAATCTCTACCACTAAATCCAATCCCATTAAAATGAGTTGTAAAAAGTGAAGTTTGCACGCTGCTAAGCTGCTCCTGTGTGGCGGCAGCATCCCTGCATGCAGCGTGTGTGCACAGGATGGTCGCCTTCCGAATCGAATCTGTGCAAAGATGGTCCTCAGATCTGCCGTCTTCTCCTTGGGGTCTTCTAAGAGAAACGCCCGCCAACTCAATCCCTCCCTGACCAAGAGACACTGGCGCCTTCAGACGCAGCAGGAGGAGAAGAAAGCAAACTGAGCACAGTTTCATAAATACCTGTGACTCGTGGATTCCGCGCGGACACGGGAGGCCGACGTGGCTGGCCAGAACAAAGGTAGGATTTACTTTTTTGATGGCTGTGAATTTTTCCTTTCTCATAAGAGAGAAATTTAATGAACCTCAATTCTTAAGGAAGTCAGAAGCAGATAACTGAAAGAGGGCTTGGCTCTTCCTTATCTCCCTTGCCCACCTCAGCCGCACACTGGCCTCAGCCTGAACCCCCAAACCCTCATCCGCCCGCTGAAGTGCAGACATCTTTCAACTTTGACCTAAATGATGATTGAACTTTCATCCCAAGGAAGCAGTTTTGAACATTAAGCCACTTCAAGACTTGAAAAGCACCTGGATGTGTGAGCTCTTCTTAAGGAAGAATCCCAATACCCTGGTCTCTGGCCAGCCAATAAAATAGACACTGCATGTCCCAAATCCTAGAGGTGATGTGTGGGGTGTAGCTATTCACCATCAGGAGATGGTTCTGCCAGACCCATTTTAATAGATTTAAAGCTGCCAGAGAAAAGAAAGATAAAGAGTCAGTTCCTTTAACTTTTCCAGAGATTTTATATGGAAGAAAATACATATATAGAGTAGGAATGCAGAAGCAAAAAGGGGGAAATCTAAGCATTTTTGGGGTAAGTTATGCTCATACTTTTGGGGTCCACTTACAGATGGCCAAAAAGATCATACCATTTGTTGTTGAGATGGCTTTGCAAGTTACTTGCCACAAAGCCTAAAGACCCGAGTTCCATCCTCAGACCTATACAGTGGAAAGAAAGGATTGACTCCCTGAAGTTGTGCTCTGACCTACACACACACACACACACCACCACCACCACCACCACCAAATGCATAATGCACCCCACAGAAATAAAAGTAAGAAAAAAACCATAATATCTCATAATGTCTTTAGGAAACACAGCATCACAAACAATAGGTATTTGAATGGGCAACCCTCTCTCTATCCCTGACTAAATCTATGGAGGATTTGCCTTTAGCCAGAAGCAGACCCAGATGAGGATATGCCTCAAAGAGACCATCTGAGGGGCAGAGTAAGTCTGAGAGGATTAACAGCAGAATAAAACCCAGATTAAATCAAATAACCAAAGAGAAATTAGTAGCGCTAGAAAGGTTTTAATGTCTGTCCCAGGGAAACGCCTACCTCAGTCAGTGCACTGGCAGAGGAGGGGGCACCTGGCAGCTGTCAGTCAAAGTCCCAAGCTAACTTTGATTTCTATTTGGAACGTTCGTGGTTTGCTCCTTTAAAAAGTAATTTACACTAGCTTTATTTTCCCTGTCAGCTAACGTAACGGAGGCTGCCAAAACACTGTCACTTCTTATAACTGAGTGCTGCCCCCTCCTTCCCAGGGCTGTCATAAGTGTCTCCAGTGTATTTGTCTTTGGAATGTTGCTCCTTTATTGCCTTTTGTGGGTCCTGTCTTACTCTGGCATTTTTACTGCCATAGACACATTGCTATATTACAACAGGCCAAAGGTCGTTCACACAGCCATCAATTCGGAAGAATGACTTTTTTTTTTTTTTTTTTTTTTGGTTAATAAAACTAACTTTCTTCACTGAGGACTGCTTGCTGTGAGGTGGGTTTATATTTGCCAGATCATAGTTTTCTAGAAAATGATGAAATGTCAACCATCAAATTATAATGACTTGTCAAAAATCAAATTCCCTGGGGCTGGAGAGATGGCTCAGCAGTTATGAGCGCACGCTGCGATTCCAGAGGATCCAAGTTTGGTTCCCAGCTCCCACGTCAGGTGGCTCACGGCCGGCTACAGTGGCAATTCCAGGGGATCTGATGCCTCAGGCCTCTGAAGGCACCTGCACTACAACCCTCCTCCCCCTGACAGACGCACAGACGCATACTTAAAAATATAGCTGTGGAAACAAACAAACAAAGCCCACTAAGACTTCCTTTGGAATCCCATGGATCTCGAGGATGAAAAGAAAGTCCCGTGACGCGGTGAGGTGAGCACACGCTGAAGCAAACTCAAGTGTGCAGGCATCTGTGGCAAGTGTTGACTGTCCTGTGGCCTCACAAGGCCTCACAGAAGTGAGTGTCAAGGCCAGCCTCTCAGGATAGGAGACCGGGGGAAGACAGGCCTGGCAGCCATCTGCCCGTGTTCTCTGACAAGTTAATTCAGTTCTCTCAGCTGGGGATTTTTTAAACGCAAGCTGGGCAGGACAACAGGACCCACCTCCTCAGTTGATGTGGAGGAAGAAGCAGCACAGGCAGTATCTGGCTCTCTGAACGTGTGTTAGCCAGCAAAGGCGCTTGGCTGCGTTAACAGATAACCCTGTGCCTATGGGATTGGGACAGCCCAACCACTCGTGCTGAGGCTTTTGCCCACTGTGGGTTCCTGGAGGGAGCGGCAGTCAGTTTGAGGCAGTCGCAGGGCAACTGCCTTCTTGGACCTTGCAGGTCACATGCAGGGGAGGAGAGCATGCTAACACGGTGGCAAACTCAGAAGTGACCAATAGGACTTGTCAGCAAACTCCTACGACCCCGAGTACCTACAAAAGGCCATGGAGGTGTGTGCTGGAAATATTTGGCGGTCACCATCGATGGTGCCCACAGAGCATTCTATATATTACCTGTGGGTATACAAGGGTGTACGGAGGGGCAGAGGAGGGAGAGAGGAAAGGGAAGGAGGAGGGGGACCAGAGAGAGACTCACTCTCTCTCTTTCGGTAGATGGGTCAGAAAGACTTGCTTCAAGTTAGTTTCCATGTAAAGCAAAACCATCATTTCCACGGCAACCAGAAACTTTTCATAAGGACTTCATGCCACCTGACGCCCAGGCCATTGAAGCGAAGGTGGGGAGGGGCACCTGATTGGCAGGGACAAGCCTCCCACTGCTCCTTTTAGTGCATTTTCAAGGGACGTTTTCTCTCAGCAAGTCGATGTTGTCCACATGAACTAATTGGCTAGAGAGAGAAGAATCTGCATGGGCAACAGGATCCATCCGCTAAACGCCACTTGGGGAGTAGCTTTTGGGTAATTAGGGCACTCTGTTGCAGTCAGGGCTGGGGGCAGTGTCACACTGATGCGACACTAGTCTGGCCATTTTAACTCTCCAATACTTATGTGTGGAGATAAGCCTAAGCTTGGTGGGTTTTGAGTCACACATAACAGATTACATTATAGCTCTGGCTCTGGAAGGGCACGGCTAAGCCTCTGCCTGGCACAGACGGGCCGGATGATGATCCCAGTTCATTATTTCACGCAACCGGTCCATAGGGGTTCACAGACAAACCCTCCCCCCTGCCCTCTGTAGAAAATGCAACATTCCATTCAGTTCTCTTAATAAAGTAAAGCTCAGAAATGGAATTTCCCAGGTGAACTCTGTCCCGGTCATGTGGTGAGCTACACAGTGCAGGGAAAATACCAAGGGCACCGGGGCACCTGCCACACCAGCAGACCCAGAAGCCCTGAGCTCTCCAAGCATCCCTGGACTCACGACCATGGGTCAAAGTTGCATTCCTGACCCAGCTGGTGGGTTGGAACCAGTTAGGGGAGGCCCCAGCTGATTGGCAATGGCGCCAGCGAACTACCCAGTCCTGCTGTGGTCTGAACCAGTGAGCGTCTCTCAGCACAGCCACGGCCCGAGTGGGATCTCAGGGCCTCCTGAAACTAGCCGTTCAGCGGGAAGCCTTGGGCTGGAAGTTAGCAAGACCAAGATTCTGACCCTAATCCTGCTGTTAACTGGCCACAGTGCACCCACGTACTCTTTCTGGTCCCGTCTTCTTTCTAATAAAATGTTGCATCTGAACGAGCTGGTGCTTCTCAAACTTTATTTCCCCACCTGCAATAGTAAATAAAATCTGATTATCCTGAGTTAGCAAAGAAGTTGTAAGACTTAAGAACCAGTACCTTGAAAACTAGGAAGATTCTATTTATTTATTTATTTTTCTTTTTCACATAGAGCTCGTGCACCTTCATGATCCGAGAGGGCGAGCACAAGAACCCATTGTGGCCTTCCCTGAGAGTGACAGCGGCTGGCTTCTCCACCCTTGCAGAATTCCAGGGATCCGGCTGGGCAGGCTGCTCTGGGGCGGATCTAGAACAGGGGTCTTACCTTTCAAAGCCCTGAGGGTGGGAGATGTGTGGAGACTCATGACTTTAATTCCAGCACTTGGAAGGCAGAGGCAGTGGGATCTCTGTGAGTTTGAGGCCAGCCTTGTCTACATAGCAAGCTACAGGTCAGTCAGAGTTACAGAGTGACACAGGAGGGGGTAGGGTGGGGGTGGGATGTGGGGGTGGAGGGTGGGGTAGAAGATAATCTAGAGAACCAGAGTCCTGAGCAGAAACCCCGTAGTGGGGCCCACACTCAGAACAGTCCACACCAGGAGTGGACACTCAGTTACGCAGCGAGATCTGAGGTAGGGACAAGCGGAAGAAAATCTGCGTAATTAGCATCTGGCGACAATAGTTTGTGTTGAGGTGTCAAAACAATCCTGTGCACTCCAGTCTGCTCCTGAGAGTCTCCCATACACAGATTTAGTCTTCCACAAACGGCTTAGTGGTTGGTTGTTTTTTTGCTTTTTCCTTGTTTGGGGTTTGTTTATTTTTGACGCTAAGGAGAAGCGAAGTGCGGCCCTCCAAGACCCGAGCACCTTATTTTAGAGCTCGGAGGCGCTCCAGGACTCTGTCTCCACCCTAGTGGCTCTAGACACGGAAACCATTTTCCAGATGAAAATGAACAAAGTTCCCACAAAGCCAAGATCTGGGTCTCCTGTGTGCCGGTCGCTAACTCCCGCTGTCTCCTCTGGCCCTTCCCTCTTGGATCTGTGTCCCCAGTGTAGTCGCTGTGGGAAGAAAGACAGCTCAAGGGAAACAGAAAAACCATGGAGTTTGTTTGTGTCTGTTCCTGTGTTTCCGTGCTCAAGTCTGAGTTTAAGCTGGCCCAGGGTAAAACAAATGAAGCATGGGAAAGTTTCATTTCCTCAAGAAAATGCCCTTTTCCTCTGTTGTTGGGATTATGTGGCTTTATTGTCTTGCATTTTCCTATTAAAATGCTGTTATTACATTTATTTAGTGTGTGTTAGGTGATTGTTGAGATACGAGGACAACTGTAAGGAGTTCCTGGGTCAGGAGGACTGAACTCAGGCTTGGCAAACACTGCCAGCCTGTTTCAATAGATACGGTACATAAATGAAAGGTAGAGTTTGTCCTCTTAGCTATAGAAGTTAGTATTTTTGTGACCCACAGAATGGGGTGCAGGCTGGCATTGGAGTTGGGGTAACTGGAGCAGCCTTTACTCACACTGAGAATAGATCTTTGGCTTTTCCCAAGAAACATTAAAAAGTCTACTTATTGCTGGATAGTGATGGCACACACCTTTAATCCCAGCACTTGGGAGGCAGAGGCAGAGCTTAGTGAGTTTGAGGCCAGCCTGTTCTACAGAGCAAGTTCCAAGACAGCCAGGGTTACACAGAGAAACCCTGTCTAGAAAACAAAACAAAACAGAACAAAAACAAAGCAAACAAAAGTATTTCACAAAAGAAATGATGATTAAAAAAAACAACCACCTTGGCTTTGCCAGATCAGCAGGTACATAAGACACCCTGTGAAATTTGAATTTCAAGTAAAGAGTGGATAGATTTTACTATATTTCAGCTATTGCATGAGACACACATTAAAATATAATTTGTTGTTTACCTGTCTTGTGGTTTAAATAAAAAACGGTTCCCATAGGGTTATAGGGAATGGCATGGTTAGGAGGTGTGGCCATGTTGCAGTAGGTGTGGCTTGTTGGGGGAATGGGAGGGGGAGGGGCAGTGCTTTGAGGTCCCAGCTGTTCAATCAAGGTCCAATGGCTCACTCTCTTTCTGCTGCCTGCCAATCCAGATGTAGAACTCTCAAGCTCCCTCTCTGGTGCCATGTCTGCCTGTATGCTGCCATGATAATAATGGACTAAGTCTATGAACTGTAGACCAGCCCCAATTAAATGTTTTAATGTACTGAGTTGCTGTGCTCATGGTATCTATTCACAGCAATAGAACCTTGAGTAAGACAATCTGAAATTTGACCCTAACTATCAACCCTAAGCGGAAGGAGCGGTGCTTGTGGACCACACTCGTACATGAGGTTCCTGCTGGCACCCTCTCCTTCTGATAAGCATTTCTACTGTGTATCTGAAGCATGCAATGTGGTTTGCTTTCAGAGTGGAGTTTGTGGAGTGCAGGGTAGGTGGGTGTTTTCACAGTGCACATAGTGTTTCCATACTGTATTTTAGATGTGGTATGATATAACTGGTGGGTGTTTCCACACTATCTGTGGTGTAATATAGATCAGTGTGCTCTCTAATTTTATGTCCACTTGACAGAAACTAGAGTACTCTGAGAGGAGGGACCCTCAAGTGAGAAAATTCCCCATAATATTGGGTTGTAGGCAAGCTTACATTTTCTTAATAAGGACGTAGGAGGACCCAATTCACTGTGGGCAGTGTCACCCCAGAGCCAGTGGTTTCGAGTTCTATGCGAAAACCAGGGAACAACCCAGTGTTAACTGCCTGTCCATGGCCTCTGCATCAGATCCTGCTTCCAGGATCCTGCCCTGTTGGAGTTCTCACCCTGACATCCTTTGGTGATGAACAGTAGTGGGTTTGGAAGTGTAAACAAAATAAACCCTTTCCTCCCCAACTTGCCTTTGGGCATTGTGTTTCATCATAGCAATAGAAACACTAAGACAATTCACATTACCACACTCTATTCGGGAAATGCTGTCTTTCTGTAAGGAAAAATTGTGCCGCGCAATGGTAGTTCACGTCTTTAATTCCAGCCCTTGGGAGGCAAAGGCAGGCAGATCTCTGAATCTGAGGCCAACCTACTTTACAGAGTGAGTTCCAGGACAGTCAGGGCTACACAGAGACACCCAGTCTCAAACAAACAAACAAACAACAAACAAACAGCAGCAACAAAAACAAAAAAGGAATAGTTTACGTCATCATTTTTATTGTACTAAAACAAAATTCACAGATACCACAGTCCAACTAACTCAATAACTTTAAAAGCCAATTTAAGGCCCTAATTAAAAGAAAAAAATTTTTTAAATTTTGTTTTACTTTTAATTAGGGGTCTGTGTATGGGTATGTTCCTGTGAATAGAATGTGAGTGGTGGAAGAGACCAGAAAAGGGATTGAGACCCCAGGGCCTGGAGTTATGGGTGGTTATGAGCTGCCTGACATGGGTGCTGGGAATCAAAGTCTGGTCCTCTGGAAGAGCAGTGTGTGCTGTTAACTGCTGAGCCATCTCTCAGGCCTAAGAATGTTAAAAACAATGTGTTGTTCTTATTATATCAGTGTCTATAAGAATTTGGCATTTGGTGGAGCCCCAGACATTAAAGAGCATCTTTCTTCTCTGGACTCCAGTTACTTAATGCTCATACTGTCCGATAGTCTTTGTGATGACCCCAAATCATATCCCCATACACATTTCCAAAATGACCCATGGAGGAGGTGCTGTCCTAAGGTTGTTAGGGGTCCGGTCAGAGGAACAGTTAGTGACAGGAAAATGCTGAGGATGGTGGCTGAGGCTGAGGACCCAGGTAGGCATCAGCTGCTTCTGTCTGAGCAAACATGAAAGGGAACTAGCTGAGACTGGAGGAAAAGACAAGAGGGTGAATTACAGGGGAGCTCTGAAATAAGGAGAATTTATTCTGGAATAGACTAGCTCTTGTTTATCTTTGACCTCTGTAGCAGTTCCAAGAGCAGTTGCATGGAAGTTTATATGGCCGGAGATGGAAACCGGAAGGCCAGGCAGCACCAACGATATTAATGGGAGTCACTGGATGAGATCACTCAAATGAGGACCCTATAAAAGGGGATGGGGTCCATGGACACAACCCCGAAAACAGTATGTGAGAAGGTTCGTTCTTCTATCATGGATGAGTGAGGCTGGAACAATTTGTACATGCCATCCCATCTCAAGATCCAGAGCAGAAGCCCGTGTCTTCCAGCCTCAAGGTCCAAATCAAAGGTGTGTTGTCTTCCTGCCTCAAGATCTGGATCAGATGTGCCCTCCATTTCTGGATTGTAGTTCACTCCAGATATAGTCAGGTTGGCAACCAAGAATAGCCATCACAATCCACCCCTAGCCAATTTGACACACGATCATATCTCCTTATGTCCAAATGAAAACAATAACCAGGTGATAATAATACATAACATGAGAAGACTATCCCTTGTACAACCACAAATGCATTGTAAACTTAGAAAGGTAGCAATGCCCCTTAGGGACATCCTTTTTACAAGATGAAAGTTTAGCTGAGGGGGGTCCTTCCCTGAAGTTACCACCCTCTTAATTCCATTTAATAATGGTAATCTCTTTGTCTCCTTGATCACAGAATTTAACTCCATTCCTGGTGACTCATTGACCCTTGAACCATATATTTTGTATTTTTCCTGTCTTAATCTGCTACATTTGATCAAAAACTGCTGTCATAAGGGTGAACCATAAGACAGAATCTATGCTAACCTGTTTTGAGATTTCCTTTGCCAATTCAATTAATCTAAATCTTTTGACTTTAGACTCAGGCAGACTCTTCAGGACCAAAGGCAGCCACATCTTCACCAAAATATCACAAGAATACTCTCTAGACAACATACTAAAAATCTTCTCTGAAACCTCTTGAGCCAGACCCCCACAGTTCAAATCACCCTCAGCACCACTGTCTTCCACATTTCTACTAATATGGCCCATTAAGCCCTGCCTAAAGCATTCCACAGATTTCCTAAACCAAAGTTCCAAAAATCCTAATTCCTCCAAACAAAAGCATGCTCAGGGCTATATAGCAGCAATATACCACTCCTGATACCAGCTTCTGACTTAGTTATAGCTTTAGTGATGTAAAGGCACATCATGACCAAAGCAACTCTTGTAAAGGACAATATTTAATTGTTGCTGGCTTGCAGGTTCAGAGGCCTAGTCCATTATCATTGTGGTAGGAAACATGGCAGCATCCAGGCAATCATGGTGCTTGAGAAGGAGTTGAGAGTTCTACATCCTGATCTTCAGGCAGCAGAAGGGGACTGGATTCCACACTGGGAAGAGCTTGGGCATAGGAGATCTCAAAGCCCACCCCCATAGTGACACTCTTTCTCCAACAAAGCCACATGTACTCTAACAAGGCCACACCTAATAGTGCCACTCAGTACAGGCCAAGCATTCAGAGACATGAGTCTATGGGAACCGTACATATTCAAACCACCACAATTACCAAAACAAAACAAAAACTGGGTTAAACTTATATTTATTTTGTTTAGCAGTTCAGAGGGATCAATCCATTGGGGCAGGGAAAGTACTTCAAAGCAAAAATTGCATCATTGTGACTGGCTGGCTTTCTTTTTTTCGCTTTTTTATAACACTTCCCAACCCATGGAATGGTCTTTCCTTCTCAATTATTCCTCACAGACACATCCAGAAGTATGCCTTACCAATATCCACGGTGGTTCTAAGTCAAGTCAGGTTGTCAGTGAAGATTAAATTATTACAAGCATGAATCTACTCTGTAGATACATACCATTCCATGGAGGATCCTTTGCACTCATGTTCTCCTGGAATCTGGGATTCATGCGGACATCCATGCTTCTTACATTGTTGTACAGTTGGCTGTTTATTTACAGGTTTGTTCTCAGGTTGTTAACCCATTGAATGGGATATGTGTCTTACTTACCTTTGAACCACGGGACATGGCTAGCCTCAGCGACTGTTTTCTGCAATGAAGTAAATGTGAAAGCATGGATTGTGGTCTCTGGGCAGCCTCCTGGATAAATCAAAGTCTTAAACAGAAAAAAATTAAAACCCTTGGAATAGTTTCTGATCTATTTGAAATAAGATAGGACATTACCTAGTAAAATTGTTTAGTGAAATCATGTCTTAATAACTATGGCTCTAAGAACCATCGGGTCTTACCTAGCTGTGAGACAGAGAAATCTGAAAATCTTTGTAATGTACATCTATACTCGGGTATGACTTGGAAGTGTGATGTCATGCAGGTTCCCAACAAACCTATAAGAATGCATATGAGTTAGTCATACATGCTATAGACTGTTCGCATACACAGATCCATATGCCCCAAATATGATGGCATTTGGGAGTGGGCCTTTGGGAGATGGTTAGGATTAGATGAGGTCATTAGAATGAGTTCCTTATGATAAGATGAACGCCTTATATACAGAGGAGATCAGAGTTCTCTCACCCTGTGTGTCTGCACTAAGGAAGGCAGGTAGTGATGATGTCATAGTGTCTTAGTGTCATTTCCTGTTGTTGTGATAGAATGATAGAATACCCTGACAAAAGCAACTTCGTGGAGAAAGGACTTCCTTTAGCTCACAATGCCAGGGCACAGTCATCTCAGGGAAGTTAGAGTGGCAAGAACTTGAAGCATCAGTCACCTTCAAATCCATAACCGAGAACAAAGCATAATGAGTTAATGCCTGTGTGATGGATCACATCTCCCCTCCTGCTTATACAGGCCAGGAGCCAAGCTCAGGGAATGCTGCCACCCATGACGTCATCAAGTCATATAATCAAGACAGTACCCCACCACCACCACGGACATGCCCGCAGGCAAGGCCGACCTGGGAAATCTCTCCCTGAGACCCTTCTAGATGATGTCAACTTGGCAACTTAAACTATCACACATGTCCTCTCCAGAACCCCTTAATGTTGGCATCCTGACTTCTGAGTTTCTACCTCCAAAACTATGAGAGACTAATGTGTGCTTTTTAATCCACGGGGGCTATGCATCTTGGTTTCAGCAGCCTGTGCTGACTGAGACAGTATATGCAGTCTTTGAATGCTGGGGACTAGAATTCAGATGGTAATAGAGTTGGCCAAGTGAAGTACTATGCATGGAAAGATGAAAAGTCTTCAGAGAATGCAGAATGCATTCTCTTCTAAACACCGTTTGGGGGCAGAAAAAAAATTCTGCATAGCAGCTGCTATTGTGGACCCTCTCCTCGTGTGTGTATGCCAGCTCTGAGCATGGTTTGTCTCCCAGTTTGTGATTATTTTACAGTTAGTTCTGTGCCTGGCCCCAAGTAAAGCTGCCTGGAGTTTGTTAGAAGAGAATAAAAAAGTCATTTTTCTTCCCGTATAGCATTTGCATGAAAATAAAAAAGTAAAATATAAAACATAAACACCCCGAATCGTGCCCCGCATGTTGCGCTCTGTCAGTGTGTTGTTGACAGGATACTTTTGGAAATGCCTGCCATTGTCCAGCCTTCCTCCCACGGGCTTGCTGGCGTGTATTATTTATGTCTGTGGGTTGTTGCTGTTCAGCTAAGCACTAATACAAGCTTCAAGTTCTTTAAATCACAGGTGAGTCCAAGCATTTCTCTTTTTTTGCTTGTTTGTTTCTAGAATATGATTGGAAGGACACAGATGTAGCCTTGGGAGCTGTTGAACAACTGAAGTCATTTGACAGAACAGGGAGTTTAAATTCATGTCAAGTGGATAATGCCGTGCTCTTCCCAAGTGTCGATGGCGAGGTATCACTGCTGTGGTACCTCCGAGCTCAGCCCCTGCAGCGATTTTGATAGACCAGACTCTCCTTTTGGAGTGAAGAAGGAGAATGCATCTGAAAAACTAGATAATATGATGAATAAGACATTTGGCAAATAAAAGCAATTAAAACTCAACAAAAACAGCACACATGTGAGAAAAAAAAAAACAGATAATAGCACGAGTGACACATTCAGCAAATATGACCCAATGATGGAATAAAGCTTGCCCTGATTCAGACATCAGGATGAAGTTCTATCCAGTGACTGTTTTGTCTCCCTAGGTTTAGATTTGTTGCTTCTTATTTTTTTTATTAATGAGGCAGGCTCCAAAAGTCACAAACACATTTCATTGGCATGTTCTCTGAGGAAGGATAACGTCAGAAATGCTGGGATAAGCATATACCTATTTTAGGGAGTGGGGTTTGTGTTCAAGACAAAGTAGACCTTTCTGTCACACAAGCCCTCCTCCATTTCCCAGGTGAAGAAGAAATGGGCCAAGCAGAGGGTTTGAATGGGAAGAGAGTGGGGCATATGCAATGGGTGACCACTACACATTCTTTCCTAGGGACACAGGAGGCAGCTACTGCGAGAGAAGAATAAAAAACAAACAAACAAAAAAACAACAACAACAACTAAAAAACTTTGTTGAGATGCATGGACAGTGGTTGTGATTTCCCTCTCTTCCTCTGCAGAGCAATCTGATCTCTCTCCTTTACCCTTGAAAATGCCATTAAAGGATTCTGCTTTCATCTGAGGAGTCCATGGACAGCCCTATTAATCTTCAGGGCAACGCCAACAAGAAAACGATCCGAGCCTGGCCGATGACTGCATTGGTCTGCTTGCAAGAGATTCACAGAGGTCCACGCAAGTCATCCCACTTAAGGGATCTTCCTTCTGTCTTCACCCACACCTCCTCTGCCCACAGCTCTCCGCCTCCCTGGGGCTCATTGTAGCCATCTTTCTGAGACAAGGGTCAGTTCAGAGGGCAGTTGTTGCCTCCTCTCTCTCCAGGAAACAAGCTCTCCACGTAAGGATTCTTTTTCCCAGCAAGCGAAGATGACCTGGAAATTTGACAGTACCAGAGTTACAGACTACTCTTTCTCAAGAGAGAAATATTACCTTATAGAAACCAGCTTTTATCCTGCTGTGAAACTGTACTGTGTTCTGCGGATTGTCTCTGATTAGAGCCGGGTGACCTGGGGGAAGCTCGGAGGGCTGTCTTCTGCATACCTCAAAGGCAGCTGGAATCGTATGTGACCCTGAAAAGAAGCTGCAGCGTTACTTGGGGGGAGGTGGGGGGACAGACGACGACGGTGTCAGTACGAGGCAGCACATTCCTTGCTCAGAACGAATATTCTTAAACCCACCAGGAGAAAAGTCCCGAAGGTTTCAAAACTCCCAGTGGTGGTAACGTTCTTGGCTATCTTCCTAGAGCATTATCAGGCATTATAAATGTCCTTTGAATTCACATGGTCCCTAAGAACAAAAGAATTGTTCTGAGGATTTTAGTGTTTACTCTTTAGGGGGTCTGAAGGCTCTATAAAATCTTCATCATGTTAAAAAGGGTAGAAAAAAGTGGTGAAGTATTTTTTTAAACATAAATAGTCATTTAATTGGTTAGTCAGATAATATGAATTGAGCACTGGGGTGTACCAAGCAATGCTGTAGGGAGAGGGTTTCGGTTGGTGACCCCGGTGAGCTTTGTCCCTGCAGAGTAGCCTTCCAGTAAATCATGGCTAAGGAAAATGCAAGTGACCACGGTGTCCCTCCTCAGAGATCATTAAAAACGTTGTACAGGATTTAGACATGCACTGAACTGTAAAGACAAGGAGACCTTGAAAATGCTCAAGGCACAGCGCAGGGACTTACCTGCCCAAACCCCAAAGTTCCATCTCCTACAACAGGGAAATCTGTGATTTAAATCAGTGTCTAACAATAAAGATATTTCAAATAAGTTCCATCTCCTACAACAGGGAAATCTGTGATTTGAATCAGTGTCTAACAATAAAGATATTTCAAATATAATGTGTGTATTCTTGACTAATCATTGATGTGGGAAGGGGAGGGTGGACCTGGCCCATTCTGGGTGAGGTTATACCTAAGTGGGTGGCCCTGGGGTATATAAGAAAACAAACTGAGCAAGCCAGGGGCAACAAAGCAGTAAACAGCACCACTCCACGGCCTCCGCTTAAGTTCCTGCCTCCAGGTTCCTTGACTCCCCTCAGCAGTGGAATGTTATTTCAGAGTTTTAAGATGAAATAAACTCTTTCTTTTTCAAGCTGCTTTTGGTCATTTTTTTTTAAATCACATCAGCAGAAACTTCAACTGAGACACTAAAACCCATTACTTTTATTTACTTTTAAACATTTTATTTATTCTTGGGCACTCCATATGTGGATACAAAATATCTTCAATATATCCATAAGTGTCCGACATGTCCTCCTCCTAGCCCCATGCCCTCTCCTCTTTCTTTTTGCAGGTGACCGTCACTGCAGTGAGTCCCTGGGTGCACGGACTGTTATGGACAGAAGTCTTCCAGAGCCCCGCTCCCCACCGCCCAGGTCTTCATTCATTCTTTCTGCCTCCTTTCCATGCTTTCTGAGCTGCAGAAGGAGCCGATCTAGACATCTCGTCCAGGGCTGAGCTCTCAACCGTCGCTTCTTCCCAGCACCTTGCCTAGATATGAGTCTCCACAGAAGAAGTCTCTCTGCTTGCAGTTGAAAGCAGCACTAAAACGTGGCCGAATTAGAAACACACGATTACGGCTATGCTTCCTCTGAATTGCTGCATGCACACGGGCATCCTTTAGATGTCGGATTCTTGTGTTTCCAATGCTGTGGATGTGAATCGATGTGCAAATGAACAATGTCCACCCAGAAAATCGTCAGGTGCATGTGTACGGTTCCCTCTCGCCCTGATACTCAGCTTCTTCTACCTCCTTTCTTAGGTTCCCTGTGGTTTTTCATCTTAGTAAGGACAGCATGCGGATACATTTGGGTTTTTTTTTAAACAATCTATAGATAATATTATTCTAAAAGATATTTGATTAACAAGGAGGAGGAGGAGAAGGAACAAAGGAGGAAGTAGTACTAACGTATGGGTACAAGCATAAATATTTAGAAGGCGTTTTGATAACACATCCATTTATCAGAACAATAGGAGTAGGTCCCCACCACACATACTGCACCTTCCCAGGGCCTCTGACTCCCTGAGCTACAGATTTTTAACCAGGATTACATGCCAGACATGAAGTCCCTCCTATGGATCGGGGCCCAAAGTCAATCAGAAGGAGGTTGATGGGGCCCACAGGACATTTATGTCACTATGTCACCAGTGAGCATGAGTTGCCTGACTGACTGGCACTGTAACATTCTGTTCTCACCACTGGGTAAGTGATTGGTGACCCCTTCCCACCCCCACCCTTCATCCCCAGAGGCCGTCATCGCATAGCGCCTTCTAGAATGGACTTTATATTCAGTCTTTTTTAAAAATAGCTTATAGAAGCAAGATGGCGGCAACCAAGAAGGAGTCCCATGGGGACCTTGAGGTTCTTTCACAGAAGTCAGAACGATGCTGAGCAGCAGGGGAGCAGGCAGAGGAGGTAGAGGAAGGAGACAGGGCGTGTCATAGGTCCTTCCTGTGAGGGCAAAAGGATCCTCACGTTTTCCACCAGAGGAATAAATAACAGAGGCGGTGGCGCACACCTTTAATCCCAGCACTTGGGAGGCAGAGGCAGGCGGATTTCTGAGTTCAAGGCCAGCCTGGTCTACAGAGTGAGTTCCAGGACAGCCAAGGCTACACAGAGAAACCCTGTCTCCAAAAACCAAAAAAATCAAAAAACAAAACAAAACAAAACAAAAACAAAATAAACAAAAAACAAAAACAAACAAACAAAAAAAGATAGAGCTGCTCAGGGCAAGAGTTGAGAATGGTCATGCCTCATTCTAGAGCAGATAGTAAAATTAGTCCTAAAGAGAAAGTACGGGCTGGTGAGATGGCTCAGTGGTTAAGAGCACCGACTGCTCTTCTGAAGGTCCTCAGTTCAATTCCCAGCAACCACATGGTGGCTTACAACCATCTGTATTGAGATCTGATGCCCTCTTCTGGGGTATCTAAAGACAGCTACAGTGTACTTACATGTAATAATATATAAATCTTTAAAATATATATATATGTAACTTGTGATAAGCAAGATGTGTGAAATTAGGAACTATCTGCAATAAATGTATCTACTCTGAACCTAAGAAAAACCAGATCTCTATATGTGGCTTTCAAATTCACCACATGAGTCACCTGCCAAATCCTTATTTCAAAATATTCATACTGTGGCTGAGCCCTTCTATCGGACTGGATATGGGGATACTCTTGCCTTTTGGACTGTGAGCTGTAGGCTGCAGGTGGCAGGCTTTGGGGTCATAGTAGCCATTTTTTTCAGACCTTGTCTATATTCAAAAGCACTAAGACGTGAAGACAAGGGAAGTGTTCTGGGAGCGCCCTCCTTAGAGGTGCTTCTGATGCGCTGGGCCAGGGTAGGTTGGAGATGAACCTTCTCTAGGCATAACACGAACCGTCAGGAGGTCTTCATGAACCGTCAGGAGGTCTTCATGAACCGTCAGGAGGTCTTCATGAACCGTCAGGAGGTCTTCCTTTAAGAGACACATCGAATTAAGCAGGCATCGTAGTCATAGCATCAATGTGAACATTTCCTTTCTTACCTTTTTGGTGTTATTGTTCCAGACTTCTACTGAGCAAGACCGTGCTGTGTCAGATGTGATGTCTCAGGGCGTCAATGCTTTGATAGTAAACTCATGGGGCCAAGGCTATGAGCACTGGATATGCAGAAAGTTTTCTTTCCTTATCATTTTTTTTGTACGCATGTGTTTGTGGTGAGCACGCATGTGTGGGCACATGTATATGGGCGAGTGCTCATGCAAATGTGGGTGGAGGTGAAAGACCAAGGTCGGGAGTCTCCCTCCGCTGCTCTCGCCTTATCCGCTGAGGCGTGGTCTCAGTGGAACCCCGAGTTCCCTGATTCAGCTAGTCTGGCAGGCTAGCTTGCTTTGGGGATCAAGCTCTGTCTGTGGCTCCCAAGTGCTGGAGTTTACAGGAGGACCGTCATGTTCATCGGCAGGGCTCGTGGAGACCTGAATCTCATCATTTGCACGGTAAGTGTGATAACCAGTGAACCATCCGCCCACACCCACGCTCTTCTGCTTTTACTGAGAATGAGAACAGGGTATGGTGGCTCATGCCTATAATCTCTGCCCTGAGAAGACTGTGGCAGGAAGATCACTGCACGTCAGTCAGCCTGGGTTCACAGAGTGAAACCCCATGTCAAAAAACCCAAATATTAAAGCAAAAAAAAAAAAAAAAAAGTGCTAACACGAATGGAGCAGAGCATATGTGTACACAGCACTCTGGCTCCTACAAGCGTCTGTCACTAGGCTACGTCTGCAAACCCTCATCTTAGGATCCTGAAGGCTTGGTGCTCCTCGCACTGCCCTCAGAGAAAGAAGTAACCTCCTTTCTCCAGCCCTAACCCCCCCCCCAAATCCTCAGAGATACAATGCTGGGGAAGGGCTTGAGGGCAGGACTAACTCTTCTATCTGTAGGGTACAAGGCAGAAATTCAAATTCACACACACACATATACACAACACACACACACACACACACACACACACACACACAGATACACAGATACACAGTCTTCTAATAGTATCTTTTTAATGATGCTTTACATTTCAAGGCAGCAATAGCAAAGATTACACAAGCAAGGGACCCGGTCAAGCAAGGGGTCCCCGGAGACGAAGACAGCTCTGCCTGACGGCCATATTTGATCTCTTAATGTCTTCATTTCCTCATCTGCAGAATGGAAGATGCCACTGGCCTTCTAGTGTAACAGGTATTGAAAGAGTTGTCTGTGCTGTTTCAGGGGTGTTGAGATCTCAGGTCTCCCTGGTTCTAAAGCCTGACCTTTTAACAACTAATTATTGTTTCCAGCCGCACTGCCTTCCATCCTCCCCCTCATTTTCAAGCCCTTACTGCCTGGCTGCCTTCCTGGATCTGCAGTGTACAGGCCATAACATACATAAAGAAAGGCACAAAGTGGTGGCGCCTTTAATTTCAGCACTCAGGAGGCAGAGGCAAGCACATCTTTGTGAGTTCAAGACCAGCTTGGTCTACAGAATGAGTTCCAGGACAGCCAAGGTTACACAGAGAAACCCTGTCTTGGAAAAAAAAAGAACAGGATGAGGAAAAGGAGGAGGAGAAGGAGGAAAAGAAGAGGAGGAAAAGGAAGAGGAGGAGGAGGAAGAGGCAGGAGAGTAAAGTTTCCTCCCTGTGCACCCATCTTCTGAAATAGAACTATTCTCTTTCTCCATGGCTGTCAGTCTGAATCTCTGCTGACTAAAGTGTGAAGGAGATGTGTTCACACAAAGGCACTCCTGACAAAGGCCAGATGAGCCCTACACAGCTGGAGAGAGCTTGAGAGTAAGGCCGGCCCGCCATCACGTGCAGATGACCTTAGAACCTGGGAGATGGAGTGCAAGGTCACCCTCTGCTAAAGCGAGCGTGAGGCCACCAAGATGCCAACCCTGAAGGGAGAGAGACAGAGACAAAGAGGGGAGGGAGGGATGCACCTGCCCGTAGTCACAACAGTATTCAAAGTTCAAGATCATTCCTTCTGCTACACAGGGTGATAAAAGCCAGCTCGGAGTCCCCATCTCAAAAACGAAAAACAAAAAAATCAAAAACAAACAAAAACAAGAACGTGGCAGAATAGCACTGATCTGCTTTCCCCCTGTTTTCTAAAGTCTTTCTTCAAGGCTGGGTGGCGGTGGCGCACACCTGTAATCCCAGCACTTGGGAGGCAGAGGCAGGTGGATCTCTGAGTTCAAGGCCAGCCTGGTCTACAGAGTGAGTTTCAGGACAGCCAGGACTACACAGAGAAATACTGTCTCGAAAAAACAATAAATAAATAAATAAATAAATAAATAAATAAATAAATAAAATAAATAAAATAAAGTCTTTATTCTTTTATTTATTCATAAAAAAGTGACATTTTTGTACCTCTGGGAGTATATTAGAAGAACAATTATTCTTTTAATAAGATAGACTCATAGAATTAGCAATTATTATTCTGGGACCTTAAAGACCCATCTTTATCCTGCCCTAGATTCAGAGCTTGTTTAGGGTTATTTGTTTTGTATCTTATATGTGTGTGGAGCAGGGAGATATGCATGTGAGTGTGTGCGCACATGTATGTATATGTATGTAAAGGCCAGAGGTCGATATTAGATGCATTTCTCAATAACGTTCCACTATTTAAAAGAAAAGGAGTTTTACAGTTATTTATTAATTTTGCAAGTATACATGTATTAACATGTGTGTGGACATGCATGTGTCATGGTACACACGTGGAGGTCGGAGCACAGTTTGCAGAAGTCAGCTCTTTCTTTCTACCATGTAGGTTCAAGGAACTGAATTCAGGTTGTTAAGTCTGGGGCAAGAGCCTTTGGCTAGGCGCTTTTCATTAATTAGTGTATTTTTTATTTGTATGTGTACATATGTGTGCCTGCATGAATTTATGTGCCCCAGAACTTGAGTTATAAACTGCTGTGAGTAGCCATCTGGGTGCTAAGAGCCAAACCTGGGTCCTCAGCAAGAGTAGTAAACACTTTTTGTTGTTTTGTTGTTTTTATGGCTTTGTTTTTCAAAACAGGGTTTTTCTGTGTATCCCTGGCTGTCCTGGAACTCGCTCTGTGGACCAGGCTGCCCTCGAACTCAGAAATCTGCCTGCCTCTGCCTCCCAAGTGCTGGGACTAAAGGTGTGCGCCACCACCACCACCTCCTCAGCAGTAAACACTCTTAATCACTGAGCCATCTCCCTAACCCCTTCACCTTATTTGGTGGAACAGATCTCTCATTGGACCTGGGGTTAACAGGGTCAGCTAGTCTGGCTGGTCACAAGCCCCCAGGATTCTCTCGTCTCTGCTCCCACATATGCACCCCCCTCAGATTTTACATGGGTATGAGGGCTATGGGCTCAGATTCTCCTACTTATATGGTGCTCTTCCCAGCCCTTCCTTTCTTCCTTCCTTCCTTCCTTCCTTCCTTCCTTCCTTCCTTCCTTCCTCCCTCCCTCCCTCCCTTCCTCCCTCCCTCCCTATCTTCCTTCCTTCTATCGGTGCAATGGAGTTACAAACAATCCCTAATAGGTACGTCTCTCAATAAGTCTCTAGATTCTCCCACTAAATGCTAGGAAATCTAAAATTGTTAGAACTCTTATCTCAGCTACTTTTCTAATGCTGTGATAAAACACCATGGCCAAGGCAACATATAAAAGAAAATATTCAACTTTGGGCTCATGGCAGGAAACATGGCAGCATTCAGGCAGACACGACGCTGGAGCAGCAGCTGAGAGTTTATGTCTGCTCTGTAAGCATGAGGCAGAGAGTGAGAGAAAGCTGACTGAGGACGGTGTGGGCATTTGAAATCTCAAAGCACAGGCCCAGTGACACACCTCCTCCAAGAAGGCCTCAACTCCCAATACTTCCTGAACACTGACTGGGGAATAAGTTTTCCAATATATGAGACTATGGGGGCCATTCTCATTCAAACCACCACAGATTCTAAAGGCAAAACTTCAAGGATAAGGTTCCTGCCTTGAGTTCCTGCTCTGACTTCCCTTGGTGATGGTGTGTGACCTCAGACATGTAAGCTGAAACAGCTCTCTCTGAACTATGGCTGACTGGTTCTACTCACTCTGCCTCCAATTCCTCTCTATGCTGACTGATTCAAATCTGTCTTCTCTCTCAGCTTCTCACTGAATGGCTTTGCTTGGCTTCAAACTAACTCTAGCAATTTGTTCTAATCTTCTGGCTCTTTCTCATTTTCCTCAAGTAGCTTCCTTTTCCGTTCTCTTCTTCTAAGAGTTGGGCGTATGCTATTCTGTCAAATCTGTCTCTGATTCGTCACTTGTCTGTCACTCTAGCCATGATGCTGGACTAAAATCCATCTCCACACGTGCACATAAATAAATAAATCCTTTCTAAAAATTTGAGTAGAATCCTTAGTAACACACCCTCTTCACAGCAGATCGCGTATGAACAGTTTCTGTAAGAGGCTCCATCTGAGCCAGCCAGACGCTCTGCAGGTAGGGTACCTTCTATCAAGACTGACAACCTTAGCTCGATCCCTAGGAGTTCTGCAGTTCGAGAAGAGAAACAACTGCTGAAAGTTATACAAGTGACACAACACACATTCATATACTATGTAAAAAGCAAACAAATGTAAAAATAGAGAGACTGTGTCTTTTACATTTTTACCACAAACTTAAGCATTCCTGGGTTTCATAGTAAATATGGAGAATTAATAGATGAATAAACACATAGCTATGCATCTGCAGTATCTCTTCTCTCCTAAACCAACAAACACATGGTCTGAAAAGACATATCAGTATCCCTCACAAAGACACAGCCAATTTTTAAGACAAAATATTAATGAATGGTACTCATTATAATTTTTAAAATTATGACCTTAATATGACCAAGTGAAGTTTGTCATAGAAATATAAGGTAGTTTAAATACATCAAAGCAGGCATATTAAACACAGTCACCATAGTACCATAATAAAAGGGAAAAAATACAATAATCCGCACACCGAAATTAAAAAGCCTTTGGAATGACTGGACATCAGTTTATGATTTCAAAACGTCACAACTTGCTGATGATTCAGTAAACTAGAAGAAAGCTCCTTCGGTCTGGCCAGGTTTGCCTGTGAGCACCTGTAGCCATTCTTCACAGTAAGGACTTGATCGATGCCCAGTAAGGACTGAGCGCGCATGCGCGTGCACGGCCTTGTCCGATCTCACCATTTCTGCTTCCCACCATGGCACTGAATTGAGCCATCCCAGTGAGAGAAGACAAATAAAGGTCAGAAATGTCATGAAAAACAAAGTTCTTTGTTCCCTGAAGAAATTCTAAGGGCTCTAAAACATAACTTGCTACGGTGAATAAGTTGGCTTCCCGGCAGGTCGCAGGTGCGCACCCACACAAGAGCTCCCTGAAATGAAAGAGCTCTTGAATGAAAGACACAGGCATGCCAGCTTAATTTTGATATGCTGACAAATTCCTAACAATAACTATTATATATAAAACTAATAAACACAGTTAGTCAAACCATTAGACACAACAAAATCAGGTCATATTTACATATGCTGGCCATGAGTAACTGTAAAACTACACGAAAAAGCCAATTCCCTTTAAAATTGAGTCCAAAAATATAGAGTACTTCTGAATAAAATCATCAGAAGTTGTGTAGACTTCTAAGAACTTCAGGACATTCGCAAGACATTATTTTAAAGTCATAAAAATTAAAGAAATACTAGGGCATAAAATTTCCTCAAATTAATCTATAAACTCAAAACCGTTCCCATCTAAATCCCAGTGAATATTATAGAAATTGGCAAGTTGATCTTAAAGTACATAAAAATAACTTCAAGGGGCAGGAGACACAGTTCAGCAGTTGAGAGCATTTGATGAGCATCTGTGATGGTTTGTATATGCTTGGCCCAGGGAATGGCACTGTTGGGAGGTGTGGCCTTGTTGGAGTGGGTGTGGCCTTTAAGGCCTTTGTCCTAGCTGCCTGCGAGCAACCTTCAGATGAAGATATAGAACTCTCAGCTCTAACCATTTGCCTACAAATTGCATGAACTTGTTATTTTTAATTGCTGAGTAGTATTTCATTGGTTAAATATACCACATTTTCTGTATCCATTCCTCCTTTGAGGGACATCTGAAAAATATTATCCTAAGCAAGTTAATCCAATCACAAAAGAATACACATGAAATGCAATCACTGATAAGTGGATATTAATGAGCCCAGAAGCTCTGAATACTCAAGGCACAATTAGCAAGTCAAATGATTCCCAAGAAGAAGGAGGGAGCGGACCCTGGGCCTGAAAAGATTGGATCCAGTTTTGTAGGAGAGTACCAGAACAGAGAAATGGTGGTGGTGGTGGTGGGTGATTGGGGAATAGTTGGGGGGAGAGGACTTATGGGACATATGGTGAGGGGGGAAATAGGAAAGGGGAAAGCCTTTGGAATGTAAACAAAGAATATAGAATAAATAATTTAAAAAATTTTAAAAAAAAAAAGAACTCTCAGCTCCTCCTGCACCTAGATGCTGCCATGTTCCTGCCTTGATGTTAATGGACTGAACATCTGAAACCCAATTAAATGTTGTCCTTTTAAGAGTTGCCTTGGTCATGGTGTCTCTTCACAGCAGTAAAACCCTAAGACAGCATCCAAGTTCATTCTTCACACTTATATCAGTCAGCTCACAATCACCTGAATTCCAGTCCCTGGGTTTCTGATGCCTTCTTCTTATCTCCTCTGGTACTTGTTCACATGTGGTGCCAGTACAGACAAACACATACACATACATTTTTTGAAAATTCAAGTGAAATAATAATAATAATAATAATAATAATAATAATACAGCCACTAGCCTGGTATGGTGACATACACCTTTTATCCCTGTAACTACCTTCCTCAAAAGGCAAAGGCAGGTGGATCTCTGTGAGTTCAAGGCCAGCCTGGTCTACAGAGTGAATTCCAGGACAGCCATGAATGCCTCTGTAGAGAGATCTTGTCTCAAAACAAACAAAAAACACTTTTTTTGTTTGTTTGTTTTTCAAGACACGGTTTCTCTGTGTAGCCCTGGCTGTCCTGGAACTCACTCTGTAGACCAGGCTGGCCTTAGAAATCCACCTGCCTCTGCCTCCAAGTGCTGGGATTAAAGGTGTGCACCACCACTGCCTGTCAAAACAAAAAACAAAAAACAAAACAAAAAAAAAACACTCTTTAAAGAACAAAATTGGTAGCTGTCACTCCCAATGTCTACTCACAAAATTACAAAACTAATTAAAGAAAGGTAGATATATATACAGATCAATAGAAAAGAATAGAATCAGGAATACACTCACATGTATGGTTAACTGATGTTTCAAAACAGGGAAATTCAACAGGTAAAGGAAGGTTTTTCTCAATGAAGATTGCTAGAAGTGTTGGATGTCTCTAAGGAAAGAGATGTTTATCTTGCATAGCACAATAAAATTAATCTGAATGTAAAGGCTTGAAAGGCCTAACACTCTTTACACAAAACTGAGAAGAAAATAATCTTTGCAAACATAAAATAGATAAATATTTCTTTATGAGCTACAAAAAGAACACACACTATAAAACAGAACTTTTTACTGGACTTTATCAAAATGTTAAGGTTTTGTTTTTCAAAATATGCCATTAAATAAAACAAAGATAACATATACAGCAAATTATTTGTATCCAAGACTTTTAAAAAATGTTTGCAAATTATTAAAAAAACAACAACAACAAGGTTAATGGAAAAGAGATTTGGAGAAATAATTCTGAGTAGCTAATAAACATACCATTCATTGTAGAGAAATGCCAAGCAATGCACAATGAGATAATCATGAAAACAGCTAACACGGAGACAAACAATGTTGCATGTTCACGAGGACACAGGACAACTGGGAGCTTCTTGACTTTCGGTAAAAATAGAAAGTGCTAAGTCACCCTGGAAAATGTCTGGTTGCTTCTCAAAAGCCAAGAAAATACCCCCATGTGGCCAGGCGTTGCACCGTTAGACACTCCCGTTAGAACATACTCCCACTTACAGACTTCTCCATGGCTGCTCATGACACCTTCATTCACAAAAATACCTAACTGGAAGCAAAGCAAATATCCACTAAGTAAGGAGTGGAGAAGCCGAAGTCGGGAGAGCCCAACAGCAGGATCTTACTTAGTGATAATAAAGTGCTCTGACCTCAAACCCGCTATGCTACACCAGGAAAGCAAGATTCCAAAAGAAGTATTTATAATGTATGACTACATTTATAGAAAATTCCGGAAAAGGTGAAATGTTTTACAGTAACACAAATCACCTCAGTGGTCACACAGGCCCTTTGGTAGGAAAGGGATTGTCTGCCACTGAACATGAGGTAGCCTTCTAGGGTGGTGGAATCATTTGCATTGTTAAAGCCCATTGAACTGAGGGTTTAAGAGAGGTGCCATGTGTTGGGTGTAAGCTATTTCCCAACAAAATTGAGGGGAAAAGTTATTTCGTTCTTTTTCAAGTCTATTCTTTCTTTTGAAAATTCTATTTGTCTGCTTGCCATTGTTTTATGTGTATGGGTGTTTTGTCTGCATGTATGTCTGTGTGCCAGTTTCACTCCTAACACCACGGAGGCCTGAAAAGGATGTCAAAATCCCTAGGAACTGGACTTACAGGTGACTGTGAGCTGCCATGTGGATTCTCCTGATTCTCCTGCCTCTACCTCCCAAATGCTGGATCGTAAACTATGCACCACCATGCCATGCTGTCTTGGCATTAGAATGGTCTTTTGTTGCTGATATATTTTAATAAAGTGCTTTCTTTTCTTTTTAACTTTTGGAGATAGGTTCATGTATTTCAGGTTGGCCGTTAACTCACTGTATAGCTAAAGATGTTATAGCCTCCTGTCTACTGAGGGTTGGTATTACAGGCATGCACCACCACCACTTTCTGTCTGGGCGGTGCTGGTGATCAGAGGGCTTTGTGTATGCTATGCTAGCACCCTTACCAATCGTAGCCCTTCATGTTTAACTTTCAAAACTGTATTAGCTACATTTTTTATTGGATATTTTTTTATTTACATTTCAAGTGTTTTCCCCTTTCCAGGTCTCCCCTTTGGAAACCCCCTATCTCATCCCTCTGCCTCTATGAGGGTGCTCCTCCCCCACTCCCACCCTGGCATTCCCCTATCCTGGGGCATCTAACATTTCCAGGCCCAGGGACCGCTCCTTCCACTGATGTCCAACAAGGCCATCCTCTGCCACATATGTGGCCAGCGCCATGTGAATTCTTTGGTTGGTGGTCCAGTCCCTGGGAGCTCTGGCGGGGGGGGGGGGTCTGGCCTGTTGACACTGTTACTCCCTCTATGGGGCTGCAAAGCCCCTCAGCTCCTTCAGTCCCTTCTCCAACTCCTCCATCGGGGACCCCTGAGCTCAGTTCAATGATTGGCTGCAAGCTTTCTTCTCTGTGTTTGTCAGGCTCTGGCAGAGCCTCTCAGGAGACAGCCATATCAGGCTTCCATCAGCAAGCACTTCCCAGCATCCACACTAACATCCAAGTTTGGCGTCTGTATATGGGATGGTTCCCAGGTGGGGCAGCCTCTGGATGGCCTTTCCTTCAGTCTCTGCTCCACCCTTTGTCTCCATATTTCCTCCTGTGAGTATTTTGTTCACCCTTCTAAAAAGCACTGAAGCATCCACATTTTGCTATTCCTTCTTCTTAGGCTTCATATGGTCTGTGAATTGTATCTTGGGTATTCCAAACTTCTGGGCTAATATCCACTTATCAGTGAGTACATACCGTGTTTACTCCTTTGTGACGGAGTCACCTCACTCAGGATGATATTCTCAAGTTCCATCCATTTGCCTGCGAATCTCATGAAGTTGTTGTTTTTAATAGCTGAGTAGTATTCCATTGGGTAAATGTACCACATTTTCTGTATCCATTCCTCTGTTGAGGAACATCTGGGTTGTTTCCAGCTTCTGGCTATTATAAATAAGGCGACTATGAACATAGTGGAGCATGTGTCCTTATTCCATGTTGGAGCATTTTTTTTTTTAAGGTGTGTAGAGGTGGGGGTGTCTTGAGACAGAATTTCCTTATAACTGCCCTGGCTGTCTTAGAACTCCCTTTGTAGACCAGCCTGGACTCAAACTCACATTCGCCTGCCTCTGCCTCAGGAGTGCTGGGATTAAAAGCATGAGTCCTCTGTGACCCCCCCACCCCCTCAAGCCCTCCCCGCCCCACCACCACTGCAGCTGCCCCCTCTGGAATAGCCACATCTATTCTGTGCTCTGTTTTTAATTATGTGCAGGTAGCTTTGCCCAAAGAGATTTGAGAATGTTGTTTACCTTTTTTTCTCTGACTCTCCCCTTTAAGAGCCTGCATGATTGGTGAGCTTTGACTATGAGACTAGGTTTTTTTTTTTTTTTTTTTAATCCCTGACAACCTGGGCTCCAACCTGATAAGGTTTGTGTTTGCTCATATCAGGAGTCGAAGGTACTGTTGGGTAGAGAGCACATGACGTCCTGTAGGTTTGTCTGGTTTCTTGGTGGGTCTCGGGTGCAGGCATTCTCATCTAGTCTGGAGCCAGGATCTGGGCTATCTCAATCCTGCAATGAGCCTCACACTCCTCCTCAGATGCTCCATGTCCTGCTCTAAATCTCTCCCTTCCCGAGAACAAAAGGCTTCCGTACATCCTGGGAGCGCAGTTACCGTTTGTCGAGCGCGATCTACGCAGAATCAGTTTTTAAAGCCAAGGGAAGTCACGATGAATCTGACATACTGCTCGAAAGGGCATGTTTACACTTATCTCAGAGAAAAAGAAAAATACACTCTAAAACATAAAATGATAGCTCTGCCTTTGAAAGATTTTTGAACTAAAAATAGATATGGAAATACCCATCATAGCCTCAAACCAGGATCTGCCCCCAAATCTGATAGTGGACTACAAAGCTAAGTAAGTGTTAGCCGCATCCATCCATCCACTGGGAGCTAGTTTGAAGAGAGAGGCCGTAGGACGGGAATAACAAGATAGCTCTACAGAATACATCACAGAGAATGACTGCGGCCCAGGACAATCCAGACCCTCCTATTTTTCCCAACAAAATATCTTAGAAGGACAAGAGCATTTCACAGTTGTCAGTCTCTCCTTTTTCATCCACCACCGATTTTGCCCAGGTTATACTTTATTCATCCTTAGAAATTAGTTTGTAGTAATTTTAATATTTGAATATTGAACATGCATCTTACTTTGAATGATTGCCTCCTTCAGATGACAGGCTGAACTGGTTTCTGGGGCTGACCCCCAGTTCCCAGCTCCTATCTCTCTTTACAAAAAGAAGGGGGGGGCAAAAGTTCATTGGATCTTTTAATTTGCTTGCAAACTCAGTTTCAAACCCAAATCTGGAGGACAGAATTCTACTTTTGTTCTCATTTGATAACAGGTGATAAAAGAATGAATTTGGGAGTCATACCGGGTAAATAAAGCGTTCTCATTTGTAGGTAATAACAGAATCATGTGTGACGTAGTTCACAGAGCAGGGACTGAGAGAGCACTCTGCTGTCCCGATGAGCACATCGCTGTGGTGGAGGACTGGCACTGTTCATTGTTCTGGTTTCTGATCTGGGTCTGATTCAGATAAGGCAGCCGCATGCCAGCTTCCAGGCCTCAAAAACTTTCCCTGTAATGCATACACAGGAGAGGGAAGTCACTCTTGGAGTAGTAGAAATGGTGGACACAGCAGCAGGGGCAGCTTCTCCTCCTCCTCCTCCTCCTCCTCCTCCTCCTCCTCCTCCTCCTCCTCCTTCTCTTTCTCCTTCTCCTCCACCTCCTCCGCCTCCTCTTTCTCCTCTTCTTTCTCCTTCATCTGACTTTCTTAAGCAACCTGCTTTAGTCAGCCAATCAGGACACAGAAATCAAAGGCAGTGCCCTTTCCTGCAGTTTTCCTGAATGGACTTGACTGCATCTTTGGGGGGACCCAATTATTTCTGACTACAGTCTGCATCGCATTCAAATATTATTATCTGCTCAGTTCTCTTGTCTGGACAGCTAAAGGTAGCTAATGACGACAGATAGAGCCAAATCCCAGCTAGCCTCCTGGGGTTTTGAACTCAACTTTGGGACATGACAGGACCTGCCTCCTCCCCACCCACCCCCCAAAAAAAAAGAAAGAAAGAGGGGGGGAAATGGAAATACCTTCCCTGACATTTTTCCCTCATGTTTTCTTAAATCACTTTCAGATAAGGGCCGAGAGTTTGCTAGGGTGGGAAGTGCTGACTAAAAAAGTGTGCTCGACTACAAAATTCTTCCCGGCGCTCTCATTATCCTTCCCTTCTCTCCTCCAGTATCACATGTAGCCATGTGTAGAATCATAAAATAATTATGCAGTGTACAAGCTTTCTGGGAGCATGTACCACTGTTTTCCTAATTCTTTATCTCTCCCATTGATCGTGGTGTGTGTGCACTGATCCAAGTCGGCCATCTGGTTAGGCAAGATAAGCGCGCTAGTGTCTTTGCATGGCACTGTCACGCGGGGAGGGGGCACATTTTGGCTGTAGGGAATTACGGGGGCAGGATTAGCCCTCTTCCTATGAGAAAAAGGAATTTTAAATGCAGTGTTGCAGCTGCATGGACCATGTTGCTAACTTCTGTTTTTGCCATGAACTGGGTAGATTTTGCTTCTTGCCTGTATTGTCTCCAAAGGTATAAAGATCCCTGGTATGAAACAGGGGGAGGTAAAGGGGAGTCTGGGAAAAAGATTCATCTTTAGCACATGTTAGACTTGTAAGTGACTGATACACTACAGGATTTCTACATGACAAAATGGCTTTCAAATGCTGACAAAGGGGTTGCTGGATTTAAGGGGGGGGGAGCACTTTCCGCTGAGACTCCTGCCCTTGTCCAAACAAAATCGTTTTTGAGAGGGAAGAAGTATTTGTATTAGTCTATGTCTATGTGAAAGATGAGAGAGAGAGAGAGAGAGAGAGAGAGAGAGAGAGAGAGAGAGAGAGAGACATGTGTATCATAGCAGAAGGAATTACTGCAGAAGCCTGGCTCTGGCTGGAGGAAGCCCTCTCTGGGTGTTTATCTCTTTCATGTATTGAAATGAATGTTTGTCCCAAGTTTATGGCCACTGGGACTGAGTGAGTGTGCTATTTAATTCAGAGAGACTTTCCCCCAGCCCCACTGGCCACTGTTGTTTTCAAATTTGATCTCGGCCATTGTTGTCTCGTGTTCTGCAAATGTGTGGAAGACTCAAAAGCTTTTCCTCAAAATTGAACAATTCTGTCAAAAAAGATTAGTTCTATTTTGTCTGCTGGGCGCTGACTATTCATGAACGTAAAGAGAGAGGGCTTGGGTGTCATTCTGAGTTGCTAAGGTGGCTGGGTCTGGGCTATTGACTTGAGGGTACCAAACTAGAATCTACAAAAGAGCAGCCAGAAGGAGAGGGAGCGGCGGCCCGCCATGTGCTCGGCCCTACCTTCTTTAGCTGCCCTATTTATTTCTTTTGTTGCCAGAACTTTTATTGTCCTACAGTTGAAAAAAAATGTTAGACACAAGCTTCAGGCAGCACAAGCAGAAAAAAGGATTTAGCATATCAGTGGGATCATCTTACACCGAACCAAATTCTTTTCAGGATGTATAATTAGCGAATGCAGTCTCTTTTTTTTTTTTTTTTTTTTTTTTTTGAGCCTATGGACAAGGGGAGGGGGGAGAGCTCAGATCTCTGGTCATAATATTAGAGGAAATAAAATGCATTTGCCAATTTCTGAGCGATATACACGTATTAACTCTTTCTACACGGAGCCTTTGCAATCCCCTGAAGAAATGGCTGGTTGAAAAGGGAGACTGACTATGAATCCCTGCCATTGTCTCAGGTTTCCTGAGAGGGGACTACTGTGTAGTTGAACATATTCAAAATTTTAGACGGATGAAATTGGATTCAGAAGCAAATGAATGTAGAAGACCCTTCTGAACAGGGGGAACTAAAAGGAAGCGTGTGGTTTTCACACGATGCCTTTGTGCGCTGAAGGAGTAATTAAAAATGTGAACGGGGAAAACTGCAGACAGGAAAACAGACACTTGCGTCTGTTAGGGGGTGAGCCTCAGTGGAAGCCCTGGGCTGCTCTGGTGGTTTGTAGATGTTCAAGCTTATCTGAAGTGAGAAAATTGGAGTCTGGGGTCACTCCCCTTTTTCTCTTTTCTGTTTGCACTCCTCAGCTGAACATTGAAGCATTTTTACACATGGAAAAGCGTGGGTAGGAAACCAAGACTTTTTCGGATTAATTCTCATTTCTCTGACAGGGTGTCCACTTTTATTTCAAAATATACAAGCTTTAAAGGAAGTCTACAGGGTGTGGAGGACAGAGAACCTTTCTTCTTCCTAAAACAAACAAGCAAAACGTACTTTTAAGATTAATATTCCCTAAATATGAAGACACCTAACCCCGTGTCTGTATACAGTGTTGGAGGCAGCTGAGTTGCTTGGCGGGTGACATGTTTGGCTTGGTTGTGTTCTCGGGGACCTTTTAACTGGAGTGTCATCTGCCTTTTTTTTTTTTTTTTTTTTTCTGCTTGTGGAGGAAGCTGCCCAGGGCTGGCTTCCTGATAAAACAGAACCCAAACCCAGCTCCGTTTTCTTTCCCACAGGCTAGGGACTCTCCCCTTGTATTTGTACCAGTAACTTAGCTCATTGTTACTACTAATGGGCCAGTGGTTACCGGGGCTCTCGGAAAGCGGTTATTTCAACCTCTGAAACCCTTGTGGCCCTGGTAGAAGTATCCAGTGAGCTCTTCCCTGGAGCCAGTCAGTCTATCCCTGATTCTTTAGTCTATTAATGCCTCTGGCTTGGAAGGTAGGGATCCCAAAACCAGTTGGTTTGATAAGGAACTAAGATGTGGGTTGTAAGAACAGGTGATTGTGTCTTCATTTAGGGAAAATTCACTTTAGTTTGCATGAGTTATGTACTCCACAAAGTTGATACATGGAATTAGGAAGAGGACAAAAGAGAAAGACTATCACCAAGAACACTGTAAAAGCTGGAATGGAGGTGTCACTGTTAAATTCTTTTCTTTCAATATCACAGCAATACATTTTTAAAAATCACTATTGTTTTAGTTCTCACAATTTTTAACACCTGTATTTTCTCTGACATGAATTCAGGAAGAGAAATATGAATAGCTGTGTGGACACTCACTCTTGATCGAAGGCACTTTTAGTTCACTAATGTAGTTCACTAATGGTTCTACCGGGTTTCTTCTCTCTCTCTCTCTCTCTCTCTCTCTCTCTCTCTCTCTCTCTCATTTTTGTTTGTTTTCTGTGTTGTTCTGTTTGTTTGTTGTTTGGCTTTTGGTTTTTTCATTGTTGTTGTTGCTTTAAGGTGGCTCTCGCTATGCAGCCTGGCTGTCCTGTGTACCTCACTCTGTAGACCAGGCTGGCCTCAAACTGACAGAGATCCGCCTGCCTCTGCCTCCCAGGTGCTGGGATTAAAAGCTTGTGCCACCACTGCCAGGATTATGCTGATTTTCTAAGGATGCATTTTAACCAAACTAATCATTTGCCACCCCCAAGTCATTGACTATTTAATTCTTTGCATGTTTTCTGGTCTCCCGTTCAGTTCAGGCCACCTGGATTCCTCTCATGAGCAGTCATACTCACATGTGCACAATGAAGAAATCCGGGCATGCTTCTGGAGGACAGCCCTCAGAAGGAAGGCTCTGAATGATCTAGAGAGTGAAAGACTCCCCCTTAAGCCTAGGGTCCAGATGCCTGAGTTCAAGAAAAGTAGCAATGAGCTAGCACGGAGTACCGGACCCAAGAGTGAGCTCGGGAGGTCAGGGTTGGGTGCTTCTTGGTTTAAGACTCAACAGCCTTGGCATCAGAGTGTGAGAAGCCGCCTCCGAAGCCGCAAGGGCATTATTCTGAACACCCCCAACCCCCCACCCCCACCCCGCCCCCACCCCATGAGGTCTGATGCCAGGAGGGACAAGAGAGAGAAAAAGCACGACCAGAAACAAGAATCCCACAAAATGCAGATAATCAAGAGAGCTAAAAGTGATGAGAGAGCCTGGGAATAAGGTGAAGGACAAACTCCTGTGAAGATGAAGAACATTATAGCAGCTAAAAAAAATCTGAATAGCAAGGGTGAGCTTTAAAAGATGAGGGGGAGTTTCTGATTAAATGCATAGTTCGATAATCTCAGTAAAGTCTCTCTATCAAGAGTTCTCAACTTTCCTAATGCTGCAGTTCCTCGTGTTATGCTGACCCCCAACCACAAAATTATTCCATGGCTACTCCATAACCTTAATCGTGCTACCGATAGGAATCATAGCGTTTGATTATACATGTTATCTGATATGCGACTCCCAAAGGGGTTTCGTCCCACGGGTTAAGAATCACTGGTCTGTAAGATTTTAACCTCATCGTTGTATTACTAGGTGATATTGTATCATCAAGTAGGTGAAATATCACTAGGTGACATTTCCTTCTGTGTGCGTGTGCGCGCGCATGTGTGTGTGTGTGTGTGTGTGTGTGTGTGTGTGTGTAGTCAAGCATACACATGAGTGTACAGGTATGCAGAGTATGCATGTGCATACAGATAGAGGCCGGAGGTCAATCTTGGTGACATTCTCGGAAACTCATGGTGTTTTAAGACAGAGTCTCTCAGTGGTTTGACATTCACATAGTTGACTAGGCCTACCTACAGGCCATTAAGCTGGGGAGCCTCTGTGTCTGCCTCCTCAGTGCTGGCACTGCAACAGCGTGCCACCATGACTAGCCTTTTCTGGGTTCTGGACATTAAACTTAGGTTATCACGCTTGTACAACAAACACTTTCCCGACTGCATTCCCAGGCCGAAGTGTGATATTTTACATACGAATGTTGTTTATATTTTTTACACTGTGAACATAGTATGTTATCTAGGTGAACATACATTTTTATCCTTCCTTCCTTCCTTCCTTCCTTCCTTCCTTCCTTCCTTCCTTCCTTCCTTCCTTCGAGACAGGCTGTCCCTCTATAGCCCGAGCTAGTCTCAAACCTACTGTGCAATCCAAGGTGGCCTCAAAGTCATGATCTTCTGCCTTTGCCTCTGCCTCACCTGAGTGCTGGGATTGCAGGTATGTGCCCTCATGCCATTCGGGTATCAATGTCAATGGACCTTTGTCTTGTACTGTTTCAGGAGGTTGGTAATCAAACCCCCGGGTTTGCCCATACTAGGATGGCAAGGGCTGTATCAATGAGCTACACCTCCAGTACCTAGTTGACATTTCCATGCTGGAGCCATCAACCCTGCTTAGCTTTAACCTCCAGGGAAACAGGAGCATTTAATACACTTTGTTATGGGCTTCTGTCCCACACATTTGTTAAATACCATTAGCTAACTAGTTGGGGATTGAGGGGTGGGGGCTTGTTTTGTTTTTTCAAGACAAGGTTTCTCTATGTAGCCTCGGTTGTCCTGGAACTCCCTCTTGTAGACCAGGCTAGCCTCAAACTAATGGAGATCTGCCTGCCTCTGCTTCCCAAGTGCTGGGGTCAAAGGTGTGCATCACCACGGCCCAGCCTGAGCTGACTAGTTTTATCGTGGCATAGTTAGGTATACATTCAAAGGCACAAGATTCTGCAAAATGTATATAAAGCCAGTCGGTACAACTCAGATCTGACAGGCTGCAGATCTCGTAGGGAAGAAAAGGAGACAGCGTTTTAAACAGATAATAATGTAATGATGCCACATTTCTCGTTTTCAAGTTATAAGCTTAATTTAGTAAACACAATGAGGATTTCTTTAAACTATTGTTTTACAGTTAGACCACAAGTTTGGGTTTTTTTTAAATTCTTTACAAATGTCATTTATTCCCTGTGACTAAATCCACTGGTTTTTTTGTTTTTGTTTTTGTTGTTTTTGACACTGTATGTGCATGCAGCTATTAAGAAAAGGGATGCTCTACTCTTAGAAGTATACTGTTGTGATAAAGATAAGATAAACATGTATCTGTTTTATGTCACACTAGAAACTTTTGTCCCTGTTGGGCATAACTGTTCAGGCAGGTGTGAGAGCTAGTGGTAATTTTTTTTTAAGGCCAATTTTTATTTTTTAAATAATAATGTCTTTTTAAAAGACCATGCATGTTCAACATGCACATGTGGATTTTACTGATTAGTATGTACTGAGCATCTCATACAGTCCTGGTAACCCATGAAGTAAAGGCTTTTAGTCCTGCTGTGCCCTTCAGGAGACAGATCCGCTGAGATGGAGCTACTTGCCCAAGGTCATGCGTCTGGCCAGTGGTGAAGCTAGGTTCGAAACCAGGGAATCTGACTTGAATTCTCTTCAACCACAGCCAACACTAGCCTTTCTCAGAGATTGAAAGAAACTGTAGTTCAAACAAACAAACAAACAAACAAACAAACCCACAGTTGAACAACAATCACACCAGAATGCTGACCTCTAAACACAAAGGGTGTGAGTGCCAGAAACGGGTGAACTGTTTGATATTCGAGCCTCTCGAACTGAAACCTACGAAAACGGCAATAAAAAAAAAAAAAAAAAAAAAAAAAAAAAAAACTATTTCAAAATTGGAAATGCCCCAAATGCTAAGCTTGCCCTAGCAACAAGAGGGTCTGTGGAAGCTAAGGGCACAGAGTGTCTGAGGAGGCCACCCATGTGTCACGAGGCGTGGGTGTGGCTGCCAAGTCTGAAAGCTGCCTAAGCACTCCTCTGTGGGACTAAATGAGTGAGATCATTGACACAAACAAGAAAGGAATAGGAAAACCGGCACCTTTAAGTTCAAGACGGTAAAACTAAGAAAAAAAGACAAGGACAAAGAATTCCTTGAACTTAGCTTCCTTGCTTTTAATTGGAAGAGATTTCTCTGACCTTGAAGAAGTTGGGGGTGCAAAGAGAGAAGAGATTTAGGCCAGGCATGTAGATTTGAGAGTCACCAGAGCCCTAAGAAGTCTAGTGTAAATACACACACACACACACACACACACACACACACACGCACACGCACACGCACACGCACACGCACACGCACGTACTCTCACACACGCACGCATGCACGTATGCACATATGCTAATGGACACACCCCTGTTTTCACCTTTCTTTTGTATTCTTGCTACCAAAGCGTTGTTTAGAAATGAGGAAATGCCATTTTGCTCACCCAGGCTCACGCTCACAGACGGCTGTTTGATCTGGCAAACTCTTCCCAAGTGTGGCCATGGTGAGAACCTTCCCTCCTCCCTCTCACAGCACCTCCTTCCCAGTCTTCAAGGTCATAATTTGTGCTTGGTGAGTGTGACAGGCCACACATGCAAGCTCTGCTCCGAACTCTATTTACAAAGCTCCTGTCTTTGGACTTACTGCTGAGTTTGTTTTTTGTGCAGAGGAGGTTAATTACAGTAGCCATCACCCCTTCCCTCACGCTGTCTCCGAATTATGGTAAAATTCATTAATACAAACAACTATATGGCATTTATTGATGAAAGAGACATCAGAGTAATAAAACGGTGGGTGTTGGTCCACATACTTGTGTGTCTGGCTTCATATCTCAGCCACTCCTCTGTTAGTTTGGTGTCAAAAGTTAGTATTTGCAAAGGGGGGGGATGGGTGCCCTCAGAAGGGAGCCTTGTCTTTACTGCCGAGGGAATGCAGTCTTAATTAGGTAAACAAAGAGGTTTTTCATTACATTGTAAACACATTTCACAAAGAGACCCCATTTAAGTTTCTTTTTAAAGAAACTGGAAAATATTGAGAAAGTTAATTGGAGGTCACTCAAACGACAATTAATGAAGAGACACAATTATCTCCTAGCTAGTACGTGGCTTGAGTTTTTTTTTTTTTTTTTAATCTTTCACTTGTGGCCTTATTTTAAAAACATTCCGAAAGCCAACCCAAGTACGGGGCAGACACAATATTAAATGGCGGATTTCTCTATTTATATTTAAATAACCATCTGCATGAAATTACGCACAAATCACGGAATAATTCCTGGCAGAGATTATTATTTATGAAATAAAAAAAATCTGAGAGATGTGGTGCTTGTCATACTAAATTGCCCATTTCCAGGGCATCACGTGCGTTCGCACAATGCAAAGATGCTTCATTGCTAGACCAATTGCTAGACCAATACAAATTGCTCACAATGTTAATGAAGATGGACAGGGGGGACTGAAAGGCACTCATTTACAAGCAACAGGGGAAGGGAGAGTCGCCACGTTCCCAATCGATATAATCTTCTTTTATTATTTATTTATTTATTTATTTATTTATTTTCTGCTTTGATGCTATCTAAGGAAACGGTGGGTAACTTTAATAGGACGGCTCTTGGGAAGGCTTTGCCATGAGTTTTTTTTTTTTTAATTTTAAATGTGACCTATTTTTCCCCATTTGGGGTGGAAATTGTGCATCATGAATCTGGGAGGTTTACAGATAAAGCAAAGGAAAACAATTCCTACTCCGAGAACAACTGTGCATAGAGCGGACTAACTACAAAAGTAAAATAACCTTTAAATTCAAGAACAGTAGAATAGTTCCTCATCTGGAAAGACTCTTGCCAACTTAAGGCAAAGCATCTCTTCTCCCTGAAGGAAATAGAATACGTTTTATAAATAGCTATAAATTAGAGTTTGGGAAAATAGGCATGAGGCTGGGTGAGAGTCAATAGGCCTAGTTGAGACTAGTCAAAACTAACTGTCCTTGAGGAAAATGTCCCTGATCTTCCTCTTGATAAATTCCGAGGAGGAAATATGTCAGCATAATCTTCCAGGCCACCCAGTTCTTCCCCTTATCAGCCTGGCTCTCCTTCAAGGACTTCCCAAGACCAGGTGCAGAGGAGGAGGAAGGAAGTTGATTGACTTGGCCAGGAACGCTCCCTTGAGCGAACTGACCAATGCCCAGAGGGATCCTTTGTCTTGTATCCCACCAATCAGAGTACCCAATTGCCCAGCCTATTGCTGGACTATCCTCTGTAAAGTATAAAAAGTGAGTACTTTTCTTTGTTCGGGGTTGCTGCCTTTCCTGAGAGGCACAACATATCTTCAATCCATAAACCCCATGTTTTTGCAGCGGTCTTTCGTCAAGCTGTGGTCTGCCGGGTTGCGCACCTGAGCAGAGACCCTGGAGGGTTACAACACTCCCCATTTTTATCATCAGACCATCTGCCCTAGGAAGCTCCTGAGCCTAGGAAAAAGAATAGGGTGTGTTCTGAGGACAGACTTACAGGATGAGGGCTTTGCAGAGTCCATCATAATACACCATCCTGCCTAAACCTCAAGTACTGATCAACACTTGCGGGGCAGTGAGGGAGGACCTTCTACACTTGGGAGGCAGAGAGGGAGGACCTTCTACACTTGGGAGGCAGAGAGGGAGGACTTTCCACCCATGAGTGAAAGAGAGCAAGCTGGGGATCTGGGGTCCCCGCATCATGGGGCCATTCGCACCCTTCCGCCAGACTCCCCGACATCGCTGCACACCTACTGACGTCCTTCATTGATGGTTGAGTCTACAATTTCCCACGTGCCTCTAAAGGGCCAAATCCAGGCACAAAGCCACTCCATCCAGAGCTTCAAAAGCCGGTCTTTCTCTTGCCGGACGACAGTTCCTTGTTCTTGAGTTTCCCTCACTCTACATCCTGTGTTTGCTAACTGTTAAGACCATTTGTCCAGCAAATGTTTATTGTGGATAAATATTTATATGCTAGATTCTGGGATACTGCTGTGAACAAGAGAAATACTACTCATACTGTCCCAAACCTGACAGACTCGTGAGTCAACACACAAGGACACCTAAGGAAATCAGAGGGAGTCTCTGGAAAAAACAAATATGCAAACCTGAATTGATTGAGCATCTACTTTGCACAAGACAGAGGACCCCTGGGGTGTGAGGTGTAAAACAACTGCCAGTCAGTGTCATTAGAGGTCAATGAAGTTCAAACAACAGGTAGATATGACTAGTGCCAGCAGGTAAGAGCACTTAGCCCTCAGGAGAATGATTCTCTGGAGGACGCAGGACTTTACAAACACAACGACTTAGAGGTCGCTTTCAAGAGCGATGGGAAGCATCAAGAACCGGGCAGCCCAGTGGGCAGAGGTAAGAAACTGAGGTCTGTCTGAGGAACAGAAGTAGGCACACTCGTCCAGAGTCAGGGAGTACAGGGAACAACAGTCCTGCCCTTTGCAAGACCTGTCCTCTGGCTCCTCTGTGAGCCACCCTCCATCATTGTCCTCTGGCTCCTCTGTGAGCCACCCTCCGCGATGGCCCTGGCAGGGGTTAGGGTGCATGTACTCAGGAAGCCCATGGGACTTTGATGGCCTGTTTCTCACACATCACCCCAGGGTGACAGATTACTTCAGTTGCTCCCAAGTCCCATGCTAAGGAGCCTAGGTTCTGTAGCAGCAGCAGCAGCAGCAGCAATGCACTTTGTGTATTTGCACGAGAGGGTGTGAGTGTGTGCATTCAGGATTATGTGCATGTGAGGGAAGTTGCCTGCAAAAGCCAGAGGAGGGCATCAAGTTGCCTGGAGCTGGGGTCACAAGCAGTTATGAGTTACCCAGTGTGGGTCCTGGGAACCGAACTCTAGGTCTCCGCGCGAGAGAGCAGTAAGTGGTGTTCTTTGCCTCTAAGCAACTCACCAGCTCCCAATTAGGTTCTTTATTAAGCCTGAAGCACACCGTGCACGTCCTGCAGCAGAGCTTTTGACTGATACCCTGTTCTACTCTGTGTTCAGAGATGGACTGCACAGGACCCACGTTCAAACAGCCAGTGCCCAAACAGCAGGGCTCTTTAAGGAGTTATCACAACACAATAGGTAAGTGGTTTAAACCAGGGTTTTTTTGTTTAAGTTTTTTTTTGTTTTTTGTTTTTTTGTTGTTGTTGTTTTGTTTAAAACAAAGGTATGCACAGGGAATACAGAAGAAGGTGCCTATAGAGTCGGGAGTTTGAAGAAACAATTAAGAAAGATGGGGTAATAAAAATACTCAGACATAAAGTATGAAGGAAAGTTCTTTACATCTTCTCTGGCATCCCTTGAAAACTGCATTATCACGGAGAGGTACCAGAATATAACATTTTCACCAGATTCATACATGTGTGTACTTCGAGAGGGGGGAGGGATGGAGACAAGAGAGAAATAGGGAGACAGAGAGGGGGGGGAGACAGAGGAGGAGAGAATCACAGGGAAAAGGAAGTCGGGACAGTAGGGAAGAGCGTGTGATCTTCAGGATGGCCATTTTGGAACATGTTGAAATATATGAAAAAGAAAGCCAGTAGCCAATATGTGTTCGGACACTGAGATCTTGGAGAAGACCCACTGCAAGCACTTCCATGCTCTAATAGGATGGGGACAGAGGCACGTGGACGCATTACCTTGTGGTGACTCATCACCTGGCTTCTCAATGGGCCTGCCTTGTCTACCTGATACCCAGCACACAGCAACCATCTCAAAACTTAGTTGATACAGCAAGATAAAGAGATCAGGGGCGGGGAGGGCGGATGAATCGTTACTAGTCAGTGTACTGTGAAACTCAGAGAGCCGATGATGAAACCCAGAAGGGAGAGTGTGGAGGGTCATCTGAGCCCGGAGACACGGTGGGTAGGGATGAAGACCCGGCAGAGGTGTTCCAGGAGTGCTGAAGAGCAAGTAGCAACCCCGAAGGTGAGTGAGTCCGGGGGATGCATCCAGGGTGACAAAGAGCCAGGCGCAAAGGCTGAGACGCGGGGAGTGCTGAGAAACTACAGGACTCGTGTCCAGATAGAAATTAATCTCCTGGATTAGATAAAGGCAGGTGAATACAGCCTGCCATGCTGCCGTGCGCAGAGCCTCAGCTCCCAGGCCACACGATACACAATCTGGCATACAGCACGTGTTTGCTAAACGCGGAGAGAGGGAATAAATCCATGCGCCTTTACCCTCCCTGCACTCCTTACGGCGGGTAAGCGTGCTCATTTTCATAAAGATTTGAGAAAGACTTTCAAACTCATTTCCAGCTATGTCAACTTCTCCACTTACAGCCTTCCTCCTGGTCCCCTTTGTTTAAAAGTCCAGCCTTAGCCTGCCAGAACATCACACTCTTGACACGGCTCTCCACAGCACCGGACGGCGCGCATGAGAGCGTCTGAACCATGTGTGTGCCGTTTCAGAGGGAAGGCGGGGCAGGGAGGGTGCCTCGAGGAACGCATGGCTGCTTACTGTGGGCGACATGGACGTTATCATCCAGAGAAGACGTTCCCAAGGAAGGCCTTGGCTCCCTTGGGGGAAATCTCTGTAATCCTGTAGTCACATGAAGATCCTGGGACAGGGAGCACTGCCCTCCGCGGACACTCGGGGATAGGAGAGGGTGAAGGGCTGGGGAGAGGCAAAAGACAGGAAGCAGCAGCCACATTACAGGCTACATTTTGTAGCCCAACAAAATGAAATCCTCATTGCGGTAATGAGGGGAAAGGGCTCTG